>JAMPIV010005708.1:0-17500 GCA_024509875.1 Oreohelix idahoensis | reverse complement strand
CAGAGGTTTTACTCTTCACCTGAGAGTCCTTGTTGTAAGATAATACGATGGGTAGATGCAGAAATTTCACGTCAACACTCGCCAAAGCTCCTACTGGATATTCAACAGCATATAAGTCTGATTGGAGACTGGTTGGCGTTTATAAGCACTCAGCAGGTTTCCTGTCACCAGCCGGCAACAGGAACATAGATCCTCTGCAACAAAAGGACACCCTGGCCTTTTATCTCTGATCATTTATTCTAACACTTAATTTCCTACGTGGGTATGGGGTCAGCCTTGCATGCCTTACAAATGCACTCGCCCCGAATTGTACAGGACTCCCACCTGGTTGTGACCACACCTCAAGTCCTTATAGTAGATACGCCACTGTACGTTCACATACTTTTCCTCCATACAATAATGTGGAGTAACCACATTTTCTGTGATATGATCTTCTCTTCTTTTCTTTACACTTATATTTGCTTCAGGCATGTTAAACAGTGTTAATTGAACACAGAGGCTTGCTAAACTATTTTAATACAATAATATGTCAACATAATTATAACAACATACATCAGTCAGATACCGCTTAATGTGTGGACTCAACAATGTCTGCTTCCGACATGTCCTTCACTTTTTCCCCAATAGCAGTATCTAACTTTGTAGTTGGACCAAACATATTAAATTTCATAAAATATCCTTACCACAATCAAGAAATATATAAACAAATGACGCTGATTTTGTGAAGAAATGGCCTCAGCTTCCTCCGAATCGTACAGACTGTGACTTGATTCTTTATTTAAATTTATAATTAACACAGCTGTTTTTTCAGCGTATCTGTATAAAATATTAGTTCAACTGGCAATGAATAATCAAAGCCTTCTGCTAATATCTACCAGCCTAACCAATCGTAACGTTCTACTACTTGAATTCAAATACAGTTTGAATGAAAAACCCAAAATAATTTTGAATAACTGGTGGTGGATTGGCTAGTCTGCTCTAGTCATGCCAATTACAAAAAATATCACGTTTAGGATTACATTTCTCCTACCGTTCCCCTTTCCCATTCATACTCTGTTAACCTCAAACTAATTTGAATGTACCTCCCTGCCTCTTTTTCCAGCTCGCGTCCCCCTAACGTTACCAAAAAAACCTGAGCAGGAACGCCAGTGTGTCTGGTTGTTTGTTCCTAGATATTAGTATTTCTTCAATAACTTCTCTAATACTGGGAATATCATATATTTTAAAGTACATTCTTACTCAGCCAACTCCACGTCATACTACCATATAATTCTTATGGGGAACTTCATAATGGTTTACAATTTCCAATTTTTGTCATCGTCCATCGTCAAATAAAATTTTACACAAGTCCGCCATCTTCCTCTCCTTCTTGCGAGCATGTATTTTTCAAATAACTAACTTGTCTTAGTTACATCAGAAGTGCTACCATTTAGAAGGAAATAAAACTGTCTGCGTGGTTATGACTTGGCTGGCTTTTTCGCAGTGTGAATATATGCGTTGCAGACTGTGTGCGAAGCGGGGTTAGACGGGGCGGGTTTAATATTTTGCTACACTATTGCTGCTACTGCTACAATTGTTGCTAATGCTACTATTGCTGCCACTGCTACTATTGTTGCTAATGCTACTATTGCTGCTATTGCTAATATTGTTGCTGCTGCTACTATCGCTGCTACTGCTACTATTGTTGATAATGCTACTATTGCTGCTACTGCTACTATTGTTGATAATGTTACTATTGCTGCTACTGCTACTGTTGTTGCTATTGGTTCTACTGCTACTATTGTTTATAATGCTACTATTGCTGCTATTGTTGCTACTGCTACTATTGCTGCTACTTTTTTTTGCTAATGCTACTATTGTTGCTGCTGCTACTTTTGTTGCTACTATTGCTACTGCTACTATTGCTGCTACTGCTACTATTGTTGCTAATGCTACTATTGTTGCTACTGCTACTATTGCTGCTACTCCTACTATTGTTGCTAATACTACTATTGTTGCTACTTATCGTGAAGTGGTCTGTTTCACAACACGTCTTTCTGAGTAATTCTAACCAAACCGCGCGCCATACTTTGTAAGAACTGCTTGATACACGGACCAATCAGAAGGTACCTTTATGGCTTGTTTACTAAAGCATGTGCAGTCAAAATGGAGAGGACTAATATGTGCAAACGAGTGGAGGATGACAATTAATTACAAACTTAGAAAAGAAGTACCACATGGAAGAGGTAACCAATACGATATTAGAGATGTTGCTCTACACGTCTGTGCAGAGACTTTTACGACCAGTAGTATATTAAGAGAGAAATCTCTGGTTGAATGCATCGAAGCCTCAGGTTAGTCCATAATTTTGCTGTTTGGAGTACGCATAGAATAAAAAATGCACTTAGGAAAGTAAAAGACTATTAGCTAGGAAGATTTAGAATAATACAGGGCGTGTTTTAAGCTTTAGATGAAGAAAATCGCTCCAGGAATAACGTAGATAGATAAAATCTTAGTTTTCCTGATTTGTACACATAGACAGATCTTACATACATTTTCGGAACGCAAAATACTAGTGAGCAGGAAACCCCCTCGGGCGCCCGACCTTGGACTATATATAGTGTGTGTTCTAAACGGAAATAGGCCAGTCATATTTTGAAAATTATATATATATATATATATATATATATATATATATATATATATATATATATATATATATATATATATATATATATATATATATATATATATATATATATATATATATATATATATATATATATATATATATATATTATATATATATATATATTATATATATATATATATATATATTTCTATTGATTAATTCACTTGTGCGTTAGGAAGTGTGTAGATGTGTTTTGAACCACTGTGTAAATATCTGGAGGGAAAAGCCAACCGTGTGAATATTCAAAATATTTGAGAATGATTGCCAAAGTGTGTCTGTAGGTTTAGAAAAGCATTTAAAGAATTATTTCTTGATGGAATGGAACACACACCAGGAACGTAGGGAAGGATGAAAGCGATTGTTTTACTGGATTGTATAAGCTATTACTTAAAGGTTTTATACTAGACCTAATCATTTTAGGGAGGCGAATCATGGACAAATGGCTCTAACTAAGGTTTTAGAGAAGAATTGTAGTCACAATGAACTGGATGTGGGTGTTACTGGTATATGTCCTGTGCATCTGCTAGCACTGTCTGAAACTGTCTCTCATCCCCAACCTTTGTGATAGTGGGATAGTGATGGACCATATAGGGGTTACATTTATTGTGTTTCAGGTTTTATCCTGTCAACCCAACTGCTCATAAGAGTTCGCCACTACTGAAGGCACTACTGGTGCAAGCGCCTTTGAGTTCAGAGGGCCAGTTACCAAATGCCTACTGCCTGGAGGAAGTTCAAAAAAATTGTCCTGCCAGGACAAAAGTGGAACCAGCTGTATTCTACAGATGAGTGCAAAACAAGGCAACTGTAGAATATCCGAGTTACACCACAATTATAGACAATCAGTTATGATGAAAAGTGCGGGCCTAAATATAGCCAGTGATAGCTTCACATTCAAGTGACCGTGAAAGAACATTGTTAGAAACATAGAAATATTATTACAGCAGAGATAATTTACCAAAGTGAGAACTCTCATCAAATTTAATGTCTTTTGATACCATTTGACTATGTTCCACTGTTTTATTGATTTAATGTTGTAACTGAATTTGATTTCCTTTAAAGCTTTTCAAAAAGAAAAGAGAAACTGTATAAATAAATTGTAAATATTTACCAGCAGACTTACTTAAATTATTTAAGTTGAGTTCAAGTTTTGTTGGTAGATAATTTAGTAGAATACCCCTAGCAGAGTTAATAAAAAAATCAGAGGAGGATCTGGAGTGGGAGCCCATAGGAATCTAGGAAAATATATCATCATACCTAGAAACTTATACAGCTTGATCCTACCTTTGATGTCGATACACCCTTATTCTTTTCAGAAAAAGAGGGTATTTCTTATAAGACCAGACTCTTATCTGGCACTATCCTGGTATCACCTGATACAACTTTTTGTCCAGGATCTCTTATAATTTTAATAATAATCAACCCTCTCGTGACACTACTGCTACTGTTGTTGCTACTGCTACTATTGTTGCTACTGCTACTATTGTTGCTATTGTTGCTGCTGCTACTATTGCTGCTACTGCTACAATTGTTGCTAATGCTACTATTGCTGCTACTGCAACTATTGTTGCTAATGCTACTATTCTTGCCACTGCTACTAATGTTGCTGTCGCGAGAGGTTCAGATGTTATTAGAATGTAGGCTATCCTGGACACAAAGGTGTACCAGATGATACCAGGATAGTGCCAGATAAGAGACTGGTCTTATAAGAAATACCCCTTTTTCTGAAAAGAGTAAGGGTGTATCGACATCAAAAGTGGGGTCAAGCTATGTAAACCTTCAAGTATGATGATAGTGTTGGTTACTGAAGATCTATCTGCTACCTCTCCAGATCCCACCTTGAATAATGGTTATATAAGTGTTTTTGTGGCTAATTGTCTAGGGATAAATTGAATGTTTACTATGTAATATCTATCAAACAGAACATTAACTCAATTAGAATAATTAAGTAAGTCTGAGTGAAAGTATTTCCAATTTATTGGTTCTATACCGTTTCTCTTTTCGGTTAGGAAAATTAAAATGAATTCAAATGGTTTTTTTACCAAAATGAAATAAATAAACATGGGAGGTTCATTTCCAAAATGGTTATATATGATATAGTTATTTTACACATATCAATTAGTTATTTGATAGATAGGTATCAATGTCTCTGGTCTGTAAAGTTGGTTGAGTTTTTAATAAAGTCCTACAAATGTCATCACTACCAATGTTTGGTGTGTTTTTATATTTTTATATAATAAGGTTGCTGGATATTCTGACAAGTGGAGCTTTTATGTTCACTTATCTGCTAAAACATAAGTAGAGTCCTCTGTAGCCAGGGTCACTGTCTGGATCTCCACGCTGGGAAACAATCTAGATGCCTCGCTCTGAATATTTTGAGAACTACTGCATCCACTGAGTTTCTCAGATTTTGAAAGTCTTGATGACTCTTGGTCAATACAGGAATAAAACCTGGAATGCAAATAATTATAATATTTGTATGGTCTATCATAGTAGATCCAAACACACACACAACAAACGTACAAACATGTTCAGACATTGTGCTAACAGTTTGCATATGACATTTTACCACGTTACCACTACAGCCAGATCCATGTGATTACATTTTTCCTTATACAACATAAGTTTGATCCATTCTGTCCATACTATGCTTCCTTACAATGATTAGGTTTTGAACAAACTTATTTAGTGAAACCTTGATAAATACATGGTAACAATTCCTGCCATCCTTTCTTATGTTCGTGAACAGTGTGTCGTTCCAGTATGAAATACTCATTCAAATACCCTAATAAACTTACAGTCGTATTTGTGCCACAACTAGCAAATATTCTACACCTTTTCCAATGCTGGCTTTTGTCTCTAAAATCACACATCTTTGCAATCAAGCCCGGCAGCACATTCGTCCTGTAGTTTTTCCTTTTAACACATCATCGAACACACAAGTGGATATATACAGGCAAATAACATACTTATATACATCTATATATATATATATATATATATATATATATATATATATATATATATATATATATATATATATATATTTATATTTATATTTATATATTTCTCTTACCCTCAGGCAAACACACATACGCTGATACAGACTTTAATTTGTACATCTAGGTCTGCTGCTAGACACAGCGGCAAAAGTATCTGACAGCATACGTTTTGCGCTCTTTTCCTGTCAGCTCGTTTTTGAAATTAGTAATGGCGTAAATCCGCCAAGTTCAACGTCTTATATAGCACCTTACCCGCCCAATCGGAGACTCGGTCAAAACCGGTGTTAAGAATCTAAAACTTAAACGTTTTTCTGCCTTCCCGTACAATGTGTATAATTTTAAATATTATGTATCTATCTTATTTCTGAGCCGATTTTAATCATTTAAAGTTATAATAATACGTGAATTTATATCTATCTTTCTATCTATTAATTGTTTAGTTAGCAAAGTGCATTTAAATCTATGCAGACTTTAACTAAATTTGGGTCTACCCTGATGTATAAATGTCATTTAAAACGATTTTACTCCTTAAATGAATTATTATTAAAGGAAGTCTTTATACCTACTTCTAAAGTAATATCCCCGCTAATTAACTTTCTATATCTTTATTTTTAAACATCTTCAGCCTTTAAGAAATTAAATAATTCCGTACTATCTTTTACACAAAATAGGCCTCTATGTTTAATCATAAAAGGTTTCCTTATCACTACTAGAAAAAGGAGCGTTCTCATTGGCCAGTTAAATCAGTCCGTTTATCCTATTATTGCGAGCGGTAAAAATGACCGTGGTGTATCATATCTTGTAGAGTTTCTCGAATGCGTGATGTGAAACAGACGTCATCTCACGACATAGCCTCTCAATTCAAAAGCGTAAACCCGCTGTTGGAGCTTCTTGTCTGGATTCATAATCACGACATTCTTCCAATCTTGGATTTACTCTACTTTACTATTCTCCTGGTTTCCTTCAGGTGGGTCAGTTCAAGTAGGCACTACTCAAGAAATTTGCCTCACCACTTTGAGATCCAGGAATAATACCTCGTGTTGTGTTAATAAACAGCACAGGTGCTTCTGCCTGTCAAATGCTGATTATCAATCAATATTCACCATTACTCTTCTCTGAGTCTGTTCAATGACATGTCCAGAGAGGTTAGATGTTCCTCAAGGTTCCAATATTTATGAGGATGTCATCTATAAAATTGGTGATAGCTGAGTTATGTAAGGGATCAAGTAATTTCCTCATCATCCTGGATAAAACACTCGGAGTATGATTCAACCCAAAAGCAATATATGGAACTCATAGTGCCCCTCCGAAGTGATCACAGCCAGCAATGGTCTGAGCTCAGGCTTGACTGGAATCTGGTAATACCCTTTACTAGATTCGCTAGTGGCTCTGTTACTGAAATTATTTCCCAAATCCAGGCAGAGTCCATTTTCACAAGGTGTTTTCTCAGCTTAACGTCACTGGCGATAATATGTAATATGGGGAAATGAATTTCCTGCACCAAGAATCAATTATCCCTTTAGCATTGGCTATAATATATTCTCAGTCCATGTCCGTACTCTGCTTCCCGTGGACTGTATAGGGCCGGCCAACTACCACTGTCGCCGGTGCCCTTCATAATGCTAATTTAATAGCCGTATGTTGAAGTGAGCTGAACATTAGGCCAATTGGCCAATCTCCCACTCCCAACTTTTCTGGAGTTATCAGTTAGTTTCATTTTCAAAGTGGGCGGACTAACCACTCTATTTTTAGCCAGTTCCCGGAATTCCGAGCAACATTGTGTCGGGTGGGACTGATCTGTGTTTACTCTTCGTACCATACGGAGAGTTGCCAGTGTATCTGGTTTTCTTGAAGACTGTGTGTGAAAAGGGGCATTCCTATTCACACTTTTCCCTGTATGAAGAAGGCCGTACTAACTGGCTATGCCCATTGGGTCCTGCTCCAGCTTTCCTGTAAAGCAATCCATTATTCACATAAAATTGTCCTTTCTTTGGGTGGTTATGGCTGTTTGGGAATTTGCCAAAGCAAGGTTTTAAAGTTTTATCTTTTGCTTGGGCCTTTCTGATCTTTTTAGGATGAATGTTAAGTGGTATTCCCTCCTCCTTCCCAGGGGTTGACCTGACCTGGAGTGTTGCCATGATCACAGGTTTTATTGGGCTCCCTGAAAAAACATATCTTCTTCCTAACACCAGCGGGTAATTAGGATCATCACACACTGTTGCACTGATCACTCTTTCCACATAGCGAGTCTTGACATTGATTCTGGCTAGGGGAAGTGTCATGGTGGCTGTTCCCTTTAATGCCCCTTGTATCTCCACTGTGTCTGTGGTATACTGCTCAGGTTGCACCAGAGTCGCACTCACAACTGAGTCATATTCCAATCCTGAATCGTAAAGGCACATAATCTTATTGCCATTACAAGGTACTTCTTCACAGATGGGGATGTTGGAGATCTACCTGACTTGATGTCGGTTCCTTCCTGCCCTTTCTCACTGTTATCATGCATGCAGCGTGATATGGAGGGACTTTCCTACCACATTCAATTGTATTGTGGTTGCTCATTTTGCAATTTTTGCACCACCTATAACCTTGTCTGTAGGGTCTTTTATCCAGTACCTGAGGGTTCCTGTCTCTTTGGTCATATTTAGGCCTGTCATAACCTTGTTTGTATTTATGTGGTTGATCCCTATTATCAAATTCATCTTGGTTTTGTGGGGCTCTATTACTCTCTCTGTGTTTCTTCTTAATACCTGCTATCTCTTTCTGAGCTGCTTGATATCTCTCAGCAACTGTGTCGTGTGAAATTCTAATCCACATATATAAATTAAAAAGTAAATGTAAAGCCTAACAAATAACTTCAATAAAAGGAAAGAAGAATGGTAAAGAATAGTGCTGTCACAATGACTGTACTCGAAATCCCCCTTGTTTTCTACTTCGTCTGCAAATTGTAACGTTTCACGTTGATAGTAAAAGCCTACTGCATCACTACACGCTTTCTTCAATAAAACGTGTACTGCCTTTCTAAGAAAAACCTTGAGATACGCAAGCTGACCTATATTAATATTCCATTCATGTCATTTTATACACTAACACGCGTCTCGCTATACAATTACTACCATCACGCGTGTAAGGCCACAAGCACTAGCTTTTTTCAAATCGACAGTGATAAAAAACACTACCCATACGAGAGTTAGGTTTTAAAAACTTACAAAACGCTTATTAGGAAACATGACATTATACTGGTTTACGTTTGAAAACATTACAGTACCCAGACACCACATCGATCGAAGTGAACGGGAGGTAGAAGAAAATACATATTTTGAACGCAGCCCCTTAGCCCCATTAAATTTATATATTTGGGTTCCTTAGGACTTGCTGACAAAGAATATGTTAAACGTTACGCAAATAGTCTAGGAATTAATAAATTATAGCCAAAAGAAATAGTGAGGGATGTCAGACAACACCAAAATCAGAATCGCTCAGTGGCAGATTTTGACACCACCATTGTACGGGAAATAGGTCCCCATGTTACCTCCTATTTGATTGGCGGAAAGTAAATGTAAGGCTAAACACGATTAGTCGGGCTATAAATATTGATTCTTTGTTGTTAGGGAAACGTGAGTAGGAGTACTTTTTTTCAAACGCTGGTGTAAACATGGCTCGATTGATTAGACCCGCCAATATAGGCAATTTGAAGCGTTAGTTCAGCACCACATTTTCAAATAAACTTACTAAAGAACCAGTGCGTTGAGCGCCAGTGCATATTTTTCTAAATAAAAGCCTGGGACATCGGCAGATCGGATTTTGTGCCTATTCATTGCCAGTCAACGTAATTCTGTATTATTTCCATGAATTGTGGTAAGCTTGAAATATTTGATATCTTTTAATGAAAAGTGAATGTAAATTGATAATTTATGTCTGTATATGTGTGTGGTTCAGTAGCGAACATGAGGCAAAGCCTATATAGTGCTCCAACCTGAACAGAAGGTGTCGGAGGAAAGTAAAACTACATGGAATTGCCAAACAGTACACTGACACCTATCTTATTGACTAGAAAGAAATAATGCTGGAATTGCAGAGGCGTGGTAACCATTAGGGAGGAGTATACTGGTGTAAATTATTTCAGATGAAGCTGACAGTTGGCCTACCGCTCTGAACTCAGTGTTTGTCATGTATTGTGTTCAGCCTAGAAATAGATTATAAATTAGTTATGAAGTAGGAGGTACAACCTTCTTGTTTCAGGGACTGTGGTCCTAAAGTTATTGAGCAGCACCTGGTCTGAGCTTTGCTGAATCTGGAGGCTGACAGCATACTCCTGGGTCCAGATAGCGACTAGTGAGGTGTCTCCATAACACAGGGGAGCAATCGAGCAGAGGAGTCTTTTCCTGCCGCCATCACGAAAGTTAAGCCTCTGTGGCCAGTGGAGCTCAACATTATGTGTCCCCTTAAAAATTGACATTTTAGAAAGAAAAAAAAAGAAGGGACAATACCTTGTTTAAATTGACAGGAACTGTGAACTTTTTCCCCATACTATTTCTCAGATAAACAAACACTTGAAGTCATGATGACAAATAACAACATAGCTTGAAAAACAAAACCAGTATTACCTCATAGTACTACTACACACTGACACACATAGGATAATATTAATAAAATATGTCACTACAATGTTCATATTTATAAATTCTGTATATATAAATTGTGATTACATTTGAATGTGTTTCCTGGTTCACTTTGTAGTTGAATCAGGATATATAATAGTGAAAGTAATTAATACATAAATATTTGAAACTTTACCAGTGACTCATTTAAGATAGTCTTATAGAGTGTTAAATGTGTGTGAGTGTCACAGTGTTGTCAAGTGTAGTGGAATAAATTAAATTGTTTATCTGACTGTTGTTGTTGTGACTTACACTTCATCATATACATACCCTAGACATTTAACGTAGTCATCACAATATTCCAGAATAATTCTGACTGAGTTATAAATGTGGTAGCAAGTAAGGTTATCTGTAAAACACTACACCTATTAGATACAGATACCTTCACAGCTGATCTCAGTCAGTACACTAAGTCCCCTATAAATATTTATATCATCCCACTTTACCACATATATTGGGGTCTCGCTCCCGGGATTTTGAATCTTTCCCTATTAAAAATATTGGGGGTAATTCACTTCAGGGAATAATAGAAATTAAAAAAGTATCCTTGGGTGAAAATAAATAACGTTGAGCTCTCAGTGCCTGTGGTGTCTTTGGATAAGTAATATCATATTGTATTGTTTAGTTAGACATTATATAAATTCACCTGTTAGAAAATGGCGGACCTGGCCAAATTTCGATCTGCTGCTGTACAGACTGCGAAAGAGTTAGGAATGGACGGGCAAATTATGATTGCTTATGTCACTGCTGAATGTGACAAATATATTGAACGGGAAGAAAGAAGATTAGAAAAAGAGGCCGAAAGAAAATTAGAATCTGAAAGGTTGGCCGAAGATAAGAGGTTAGAGGCTGAAAAGGAAATTAAGAAGATACAATTTGAGGCTGAGGCTAAGAGGTTGCAGATTGAGGCTGACAAAGAGGCTAAAGCATTGGAAGCCGAGGAAAGAAGACAGGCTGCAGAAAGAGAAGACAAGAGATTAGCTGCAGAGAGGGAAGCAGAAAAGGAGGAGAAGAGATTACAAAGGGAGCACGAGTTACGACTAAGGGAGTTTGAGTTTCAAGGCCATGCTCCTGAAAATGGTGCCAGTCCCTTTACCTCTGATGCCACTGCTAGCCAGGGAGCCTCAACCTCAGCTATGAATTTTCATTTAGATCACTTTGTTGAGAAAGACGATGATATTGAGAGCTATCTAAATAGATATGAACTATTAGCTACCACATATGGGTTAGAGAGAGAAAGGTGGAGCTTAAAGTTATCTCAAGGGCTTCGTGGGGCAGCTTATGAAGTTTTTGCCAAAATGAACAGAGGTGATCAGGAAAATTATGACATGCTAAAGCAGGCTCTTTTGTTAAGATATGAAAAGAACGCAGAATTTTATAGGAAAAAATTTAGGAATGCTAAATTACTGTCAGGTGAAACCTATCACCAGTTCTCTGCACGGTTAGAGACATACTTGGAGAAATGGACTTCTCTGGGGAAAACCCAAGATCTTAAGGAAATGGTCCTTATAGAACAACTAAGAGAGTCCATGGCTCCAGACCTGAGAAAGTTTCTCATGGAACAAGGTGCAGAGAGGCTGGGTGAGTTGCTAAATGTTGCAGAAAGGTATCAAGCGGCTCAGGCAGAGGTATCAGGTAACAAAAAGAAACAGGTGGAAAATTTTAGGGCACCACAGAACTTTAATAAATTTGATCCTAGAGATCAAAACAAAGGTAAGCACCAATTTGATAGGCCACGGTATGACAATAAAAATAAAACCCCACAATTCGATGAAAGGAAATATGATGAAAGAAAATCTTTCAACCAAGGGAAAAGGTGGTGTAAAAATTGTAAGATGAACAATCATGACACTGACCGTTGCAGAAGGAACCCTATAGCTATGGCCACCCTTCAGGTCAGGTCTACCTCAAGAAAGGAGGAGGATATTATGTTAAATACCACTCCAGAAGAGATGAGGAAGGCACAGGCTGGGGATAAGACCCTCAAGCCTTGTTTCAGGAAATTGTCAACTTGTCATACAACTCCAGGCAAGGGAGATTTTTACATGAAAAACAAGTTGATTTATAGGAAGGCCGGAAATAGATCCTATGGTCACGGACAGTTGGTTCTTCCAAAGAGATATAGGGCAGACTTAATAAGGAGCCTACATGTGAAAAAAGATGGGGACCATGAGAAAATAGGTACCATCATCCAAAAGGTGGCTCACAATTATTATTGGCCCAAGGCAAGATGGGAAATTGAGAATTTTGTAGAAAGGTGTAGCATAGCACATGAGGGAACACCCACAAGTGGGAACATTGATCAGGACCTGGACACGCCAAAGGGCAAACTTAGGCCTGAAAATAAAAAGAGAAATAAATTTGATAAAGTGGACCAAAGGGAATGGGAAGCCCCTTTTCACGGACAAGCTTCAATTAACTGTTTTACAATGGCCACTATGCGGAGAGTGCAAAGAGATGTCTTACCCCAGGATAAGCCGAAAATCCCTCAATCGGACTTAAACAAACTGGAGGAAGAGGATGTAGAGAGGAAATCTCTCATCAAGAATTTTAAGTGGGGAGACAGCCCCAAGAGAAGAATTGGTAGCGGTCGTTTTGTGCATGAAAATTCTGGGAAGAAAAATCATCACTATAGCGCTTCTAGTGGAAGAGACCATACCGGTGCATGGACAAATAGGTCCACAAAATTAAAGCTCCACATGTAACGCTGTTAAGAACGTGGACTGATGAAAAGGCAGAGGAAAATATTACATCCTCATACCAATATGTGAATGAGCTGACCACTCGTTTAAAAACTGGCTGGAAACTTGCCAATGAAAATTTGAAACAAGCCAGGAAGAAACATGCTGCCTATTATAACAGGAAAGCTAAAGACAGAGATTTGGCTGTGGGAGAGAAGGTACTGCTTCTTCTGCCCGGTAGTCAGAATAAGTTACAAATTGGATGGCAAGGTCCATATACAGTTCTAAAGAAGGTGTCTAGAACAAATTATAAGATAGATAAGAAGGGGAAAGAAAAAATCTATCATGTGAATCTCCTGAAGAAATATTTGGAAAGAGAACATCAGGAAGAGACACACTTGTTGACCTTGTCCATTGCAATGGAGATGAAAAAGGAACCACTTTCATCATTTGAATATCCAATACAACCCTGTGAGACAGCGGCACAGGTGAAAATCAGTACACATTTAACGAAAACTCAGAAAGAGAGAGTGCAACAGGTTCTAGATACTCATACAGAGGTGTTAACAGACCGACCAGGGCATACAAACCTATTGGAATATGATATGAAACTGATAGACCCCACACCTGTCTGTATGAAACCCTATTCGATTCCTTTTGCTAAGGAGAAAGCTTTGAAGGAAGAGATAGACTATTTGTTGAAGGAAGGAATTATTTCACACAGTGAATCTTCCTATAGTTCCGGTGTTGTACTCTTAAGGAAGCCCTCTGGAGAACATAGACTCTGTATAGATTACAGGAGACTGAATGCTATTACAGAAGGACAGGCGGATCCATTGCCGGATACAAATCAGTTGTTTGCCAGGCTAAATAAAGCTAAATATTTCTCAAAAGTGGACCTCAGTAAAGGATACTATCAGATTCCAGTAAAGCCTGAGGTTAGACCATACCTAGCGTTTAGTACCTCAGAGGGACACTATGAGTTTAATAGATTGCCATTTGGATTGAAGAATGCGCCTAGTGTCTTCTCTAGAATGATGAGAAAATTATTGGACCCTCTGAATAATCCATGCATCACAAATTTCATGGATGATATCCTTATAGCAACAGAAACATTTGAGGAACACATTGACTCTCTGAACATGCTGTTTAATCGACTTAGGGAAGCGAATTTAACAGCCCGACCAACCAAATGTTGCGTTGGATGTAAAGAATTGGAATTCTTGGGACACACCGTTCATCAGGGAAACATAACCCCTGACCCCAAGAATTTAGAGAAACTAAAGAAAGCCCCGAGACCACAAACCAAGAAAGACGTGAGATCCTTTGTCTCATTATGTGGTTTCTACCAAAAGTATATCAAAAACTTTAATTCCATATGTGCACCGTTAACTGATTTGACACGTAAGGGAAATCCAGATCGAATTACATGGACACCACAATGTGAAATGGCTTACCAAGAATTGAAGGAAAAGCTCACAAGTAAACCTATTTTGAAATTACCTGACTTAAGTCAAGAATTCATAGTAAGGACAGATGCCAGTAATATTGGGTTAGGTGCGACCCTGCTACAGAAATCAGATGCATTGGATGGGGAATTAAGCCCAGTGGCATATGCTAGCAGAAAGTTGAATAAAGCTGAAACCAATTACTCAACTAGCGAAAAGGAATGTCTTGCAGTAATATGGGCGATAAAGAAATTCAATATTTATCTGTATGGGAAGGCATTTAAGTTGCAAACGGATCACAAACCTTTGTCGTTTCTAGCACAGGCTAGACATGAGAATTCTAGATTACTCCGTTGGTCATTACTGATGCAACCATATGAGTTTAGCATAGAGTATATAAGTGGAAAAACAAATCTGGGAGCGGATTTTTTAAGCCGCCATCCGTGTGATGAGAATCACCCTAAGCCCCAGGAAAGATAATAAATTTCTCTATGTGTATATAGAATTATAGACTGACATATAACGTCTGTTTCAAGTGGGGAGAATTTGTCGTGTGAAATTCTAATCCACATATATAAATTAAAAAGTAAATGTAAAGCCTGGTAAGAAATGAATGAACAGTGCTGTCACAATGACTGTACTCGAAATCCCCCTTGTTTTCTACTTCGTCTGCAAATTGTAACGTTTCACGTTGATAGTAAAAGCCTACTGCATCACTACACGCTTTCTTCAATAAAACGTGTACTGCCTTTCTAAGAAAAACCTTGAGATACGCAAGCTGACCTATATTAATATTCCATTCATGTCATTTTATACACTAACACGCGTCTCGCTATACAATTACTACCATCACGCGTGTAAGGCCACAAGCACTAGCTTTTTTCAAATCGACAGTGATAAAAAAACACTACCCATACGAGAGTTAGGTTTTAAAAACTTACAAAACGCTTATTAGGAAACATGACATTATACTGGTTTACGTTTGAAAACATTACAGTACCCAGACACCACATCGATCGAAGTGAACGGGAGGTAGAAGAAAATACATATTTTGAACGCAGCCCCTTAGCCCCATTAAATTTATATATTTGGGTTCCTTAGGACTTGCTGACAAAGAATATGTTAAACGTTACGCAAATAGTCTAGGAATTAATAAATTATAGCCAAAAGAAATAGTGAGGGATGTCAGACAACACCAAAATCAGAATCGCTCAGTGGCAGATTTTGACACCACCATTGTACGGGAAATAGGTCCCCATGTTACCTCCTATTTGATTGGCGGAAAGTAAATGTAAGGCTAAACACGATTAGTCGGGCTATAAATATTGATTCTTTGTTGTTAGGGAAACGTGAGTAGGAGTACTTTTTTTCAAACGCTGGTGTAAACATGGCTCGATTGGTTAGACCCGCCAATATAGGCAATTTGAAGCGTTAGTTCAGCACCACATTTTCAAATAAACTTACTAAAGAACCAGTGCGTTGAGCGCCAGTGCATATTTTTCTAAATAAAAGCCTGGGACATCGGCAGATCGGATTTTGTGCCTATTCATTGCCAGTCAACGTAATTCTGTATTATTTCCATGAATTGTGGTAAGCTTGAAATATTTGATATCTTTTAATGAAAAGTGAATGTAAATTGATAATTTATGTCTGTATATGTGTGTGGTTCAGTAGCGAACATGAGGCAAAGCCTATATAGTGCTCCAACCTGAACAGAAGGTGTCGGAGGAAAGTAAAACTACATGGAATTGCCAAACAGTACACTGACACCTATCTTATTGATAGAAAGAAATAATGCTGGAATTGCAGAGGCGTGGTAACCATTAGGGAGGAGTATACTGGTGTAAATTATTTCAGATGAAGCTGACAGTTGGCCTACCGCTCTGAACTCAGTGTTTGTCATGTATTGTGTTCAGTCTAGAAATAGATTATAAATTAGTTATGAAGTAGGAGGTACAACCTTCTTGTTTCAGGGACTGTGGTCCTAAAGTTATTGAGCAGCACCTGGTCTGAGCTTTGCTGAATCTGGAGGCTGACAGCATACTCCTGGGTCCAGATAGCGACTAGTGAGGTGTCTCCATAACACAGGGGAGCAATCGAGCAGAGGAGTCTTTTCCTGCCGCCATCACGAAAGTTAAGCCTCTGTGGCCAGTGGAGCTCAACATTATGTGTCCCCTCAAAAATTGACATTTTAGAAAAGAAGAAAAAAAAGAAGGGACAATACCTTGTTTAAATTGACAGGAACTGTGAACTTTTTCCCCATACTACTTCTCAGATAAACAAACACTTGCAGTCATGATGACAAATAACAACATAGCTTGAAAAACAAAACCAGTATTACCTCATAGTACTACTACACACTGACACACATAGGATAATATTAATAAAATATGTCACTACAATGTTCATATTTATAAATTCTGTATATATAAATTGTGATTACATTTGAATGTGTTTCCTGGTTCACTTTGTAGTTGAATCAGGATATATAATAGTGAAAGTAATTAATTACATAAAATATTTGAAAACTTTACAGTGAATAAAATCCAGAATAATTCTGAACTGAGTTATATAAGGTGGGTAGCAAGTAAGGCTTATTGTTAAAACACTTTCACTTTTAGATACAAGATACTTTCTAAGTGTTTCAAGTCAGTACTATAAGTCCCTATAAAGATTTTTTTTTTTAAAAACATTTTTTTTTTCCCTTCCCACTGTTCCACATACTGTTAGAATCTCCCCCCCAACCTCTCCATGAACCGTGTTCAAATAGAACTTATCTCATGTCTCGGATGCTTAGACTCTTATTATTGCTCCATCGATGGACATTTCTTTTAGAGTCTTGGTTTTTCCAAGGGTAGTCCTTTCTCAAGTTGGTTTCTAATTTTGCAGCGATATTAGGGGTGGTAAGTTTCCCAGAAAGCAGCTTGGTAGTTACTATACTTCTTCCTTTAAAAGTCTGAAAATTAGGTTCATTTTAGGCCTAGCAATGCGTGCTTCAAAAGTTATAGTCTTCTTGGTCTTATTTTGGCCCTGGTTTTGC
>JAMPIV010005707.1:0-64770 GCA_024509875.1 Oreohelix idahoensis | reverse complement strand
AGAAAACAGGAATTTCAAACCATAAAAGAGTCATGTAAAAAAGCAGCTATAACGAATTTGCAGCCAAATAGGGAAAAAAAAGCATGGTGTTAGGCCAGGGACCTCACGGTAGAAGGGGAGCGAAACGACTAATAAGTAAGTAAGTTCGGCAGGGATGTATAATTATTTCCTGATCTGTTCATTGTACAGTGAATATAAGGGAGATCCATAAAGAAGCATTTGTCAGGAATATGTTTTTTTGGCCAGATATAAACAAACTTTATATAACCTGATATCACGGGTTCTTAATCGCAGCAAAGTGAAAAAAAAAGAGGTTATAGGAAAATGGTTGATACAAGTGACAGAAAGTGAAAATAAGGTCTTAGTCTAAATAGCAAAAAGATGGAAGTATTGCCATACTTCAACAAAATGTCTTCTTCAGAAATGCACCATCAAAGTAAATGGAAATGACGTCAGTAGATTTAATACCGAGGCAATGTAACAACATCGGAGGGCAAAGAGTAGAAATAGCCCCGGGGCAAACGAGCATTCCATAAAATTGAAAAGTACTTTATGCAACACCTCTTTGTCAGTGGGAAATAAGGGTTGTTATATGGAGCCAATCCTCACATTACATTGAAGAATAAAGAAATAGAGGACAAACCTAAGAGGTTCGCGTGGTTTTGTTGTAATTTCTGTAGGATGGGCAAAGTCCTCAAGCAGACCATGACATAGAAAAGAGAGACGATATTAAACACGTGGCAGAAAACTGGGGGGGGAGCCAAGATGCAAAGAAAAGAATGAATCAAGCTAGAGCACTGAACTGAATAATGGGCCGCCAAAAACGAGCAAAGTCGGGGATAGCAGTTTGTTGCTGCATTACAAGACTCCACCAGGTTGTGATGACCACTGACTGCTTTGATAGTAGGGGGGCTTAGGGATCAGCGAAGGAAGAAGAAGAGTGACATAGAGATTAGCAGAGAAACACAGGACGTAGGAGCAGTTTTAGGTCAAATGCAAAAGAGAAGTTTCAAAGTTGGTAACAACACGCCAAACTAAAACAAATGGCTCACAAAGTTCAAATTACCACATACCCACACGATGCACACAGAGAAATAAAACCTGAGTTCCTCTGAGTTCGTAAACAAGTAACCCCGGATTAGTCAATGAAAAAATAAAAGTGTGAGAAAAACAGACCCAAGTAACAGTAATAATAGTTACCTCTCGGAATTGATCCACAGATGAAGATTTAGACGAGGATGATATCTGAAATTACATTTAGATATTTTACTAGGTGGTGATTGGTCTCTTTTCTGGTAGGTTTAGTTATTATCTGGGGATTTAGTTAAATATTGATGTAACGTGATAGGGCCCTATGTATCAGTGGCGTATAAGAGGGTTTGCGATGAGAAGCAGGTACGCCCCAGGTGACCAGGGGCGGAAGGGATTGACTAGGATACTATTTATGATGGTACTTATTGTTAAACATATACTTGCAAGAGTGTTTTCCTTTTTTCTTTTTCTTTTTTTTTGGGGGGGGGGGGGGGGGTTCTGCAAAAAATGGGAGCCACCCGGGTGCGAAATTACTTTAGGTACACCTCTGATATGTATCATTTGTTTTTTGTGTTGCCATTTGGATTTGTGTTGTTAAAAATTGGGACAATGTTAGTTCACATACTGCGTGTTAAAATCATTTTCAATTATGAGCGATGTCCACTAATTCATTGATTTGCTTGTGTACATAGTCTTTTTCTATTGCAAGCATTTCAGTCTGCTCTGCACCCTTCTGGTTTAGCCAGGCTTCTTTAGGTGTTTACCAATTTATTTCTTTTTTCTTGATCCCCATAACTGCAGGACTGACAAAAGTAAAACCAATCATCTCATCTGGCTTGGAAATTTGTTGAGGTCATCTTTGCCATGTTCGTTTGTTTTTAAGGAACTATCTTCATTTGGCCACATGGGAAAATCCATCAGTTGCTCAGATTTCGTACAGTGCATGAATCATAGGACACCGGCGGGGAGAATCCAATGTGTGTATATAGGAATCACACATTTCTATCAATGGTTTGTGTCCATGTGGTGGGGTAGGTTTTAGTTTTTTTAAATTTTGCCAGGGCAGTTGGTTTCTTATGCCTACTCTGCACGGTTTCCAACTGCTGTGGGATGTTTAATGTACCACAGGTTGCCCACACGGGACGTCGCCTATTTTTTTTCAACCCTTATCCGGAAGGCTAGGCATTTCTGATCTCACTACCGAGGAGACCAAGGGGGAGTATGATATCATTAGGGCCACTGATTCTGGAAAAAAAAAAAAACTTCTATAAATTGATTATTCTAGCTACTGGGATCGAACTGGTAATCTAGAATTTTGTGGCGGATAATGCCCATACCTTCTTAGCCACTCCTAACCCCCCTACATTCTTCGGGGTTTTATTCTGAGGTTTCTGATTACCAGTTATTGTCATTGCAGTCTGTCCATAGCCTAGTTTTCAGATACTAAACCTGGCTTCTTAATTCCTGCATGCCACTATGTTGTCAGTTTCTTCTTCTTCTTCTTCGTCCTGAAAAGGACGGTGGTTGCGTTTATGGGATTTTTTGTGTTGTTTACGCCTAAGCTGTGATATCTGCTCACTTTCCGGTCGAACATCCGACTTCTGCACGGCATTCTTTTTAGGAACCGGGTTTGGCCTTCCACATTTCGATCCACACTCGCTCAGCCAGACTGCACAGCTGCAGACTGTTTCCAGGACAACACCGTGGAGGTGGAGGGCTAGGTCTTGCACCAAGCTCTGGTTCGCTGGTCCTGGACGCAGGGCTGTCAATGCTTATGAAGTTCGCTGGGAATTGCGAGTCTCTATTATATGGAATATGTGTCGTTTGATTATGGACATTTTTTTGTTTTCCCAGGCTTTTCGCCATCCAACAGAATCCAGAATCTTGTCCACACAGGTGTTATCTATTATAATATTATTTGTTCTTGTCCACTTTGTCACTTTGCCCACATCTCTCATTTCTTTCTCCGGGGCCATACCCTCCAGGATCACTCTGATCACTTTTTTCCAGTAGGCAACTTTTGCCTCCCCGTTTCCATCATCGTTGTCTCCTAAGCTTTCCCTTTTGCCCATGTCAAGTTTCATGTAGAGAGTTGGTCAGTAATTTATCTGTACTATCTGTAATTTGGTGCCTATAGAGATATGCATAAATTAATCTCTAATGTTTGCATACTTATTTAGCAGTAGGAATCGATTAGATCTTACTCACAATCTTATTATTTACAGTTCTTGCTCTTATTGTATCTAAAACTTTATCCTAAAACTCTTTTAAACCATTTCTTCCGCAGTAATTATTTTTTTATAGTGATTAACACACTGTATTTCGCGGGACACAGCACCCATGGAGCTGTCCACAACTATGACTCGCCCCCGGCACCGAGGGAAATCCTTGGCGTTTGGACAACCTATCTTCCGGCCATCAACGACTCTAACGCCCAACTCACCACGTCAGCCTCTTCAACCCTCATATGCCAAGTCAGCCTATAGTCTGGTTCTGAGCATGGAAGAACCACCACCATACCCACTCCGCCTTTGCGATCTTTTCATCCCTGGTTGCTTGTGTACACGAGAAGGATTGAAATTGCATGACAGTCATCGGTGTGGAACTAACTGGTGACATGGACCGTTGCCAATGGAACCCGGGATGCGCAGAACCTACTAGCGATTAATAGGAAAACATGGCGAAAACTGTTGTGGGAATCCCCAAGCAAAGAGGGCAGGGTAGACCAAAAACAAAAAACACGCGGAGAAGCGGAGTTGGAGACGTGATGATGATTAGTAAGCATGGACAACCTTTCGCGGATGGCCCGTGACAGGAGGAGGATTTGGCATGTGTTTGTTGCCGGCCCTCATGTTCCTTGGAGAGCTAACGACATTGATTGAGACACACTACCACCGCTTTGTCGCTGATATCTACAGCTTAGTTGCCCTATCCTCCTCCCACCCTTACCCCACCTCCGCCTGTTTTGGTCCTTCTGTCTACTCACAGGGGTTATTGAAAACTACCATCATATTTTTTATATACGCACTCGATCTCTATTGATATACATGAACCAATTTGCAACAAACGAAAGGCAATAAACTGCCGTTTGACAACTAATCTTAGTTTTATTACCAGAGACCACAACCAACACAAATCAAACAATAACTATCCCGCTGTACCACATCAATCGCTGAATAGAGCGGATATTCGTTGCAGATCTTAATGTTAATGTGATACAACATTTACAAATTTTTTTTTTTTTTTTTTTTTTTTAGGTCAAATCCTTTGCAGTTAATTCTCTGTATTTTGACGTTACTTTCATTCTAATGAGTTGGCTAGGGTAGATGGAAAATTTAAAACCACAAATAGGACTTTTCAATCAGGTGGATTCCCCTTCGGATCTAGGTTGTTGTTTGTTTGATGTTTTTTTTTTAAAAATCCCGTGTCGGTGCATTTTGTTTTCGATTACTGAAGAACCCATCCTTGACTTCGCCCAAAACAAATTGCCCAAATAGTCCAAGTCGTGATCTCTAGGTTTTTTTCTTCAAAATTCACATTGGCAACGTGTTTTCAACCACCCTGTAGTATTCACCCAGTCTAGTTTCTATATGTCGTTTACGGTAGGTAAATTGTTTTAATTCTTTTCACCCATGTCAGTCGTCTAACACTCTAAAGTTCCCAGGTCTGGTTAATAGTCGCTTTTATTTCTCTCTCTCCTGTAGAGTTTTAGGGCCGAGGTAGGTCTACGCGGTTAACATAACTACGGTCTGCTGGGTTCTCAGTTATTAAGCTGAGTCGGGGTGGTTGCGTGGTTTTATCATTTTTACTTGTGAATATCTGTTTATTGAAAAAATCGCTTCGCGTTACTTTATTTAATGCCGCCTTACTAGCAAGAAACCATCGAAGTGAAGTATTTTTTTAAAGGTTTTAACTTTAATGGCTTGAATATGTCACCGTGAAATACTTCTAATATTTAGTGGGGGAACTATTATTCCTCTTAACCAGAATCGAATGGACATCTCAGCAATCACTTAACACACAGTAATCCATAAAGAAAATGGTTTTTAGGACTCCGCGGCTAGACTATTCAAATTCTGGACTTGATGACTGGGTTTTAGAAGAAGCAGTATATATATTATCATATACTTTGCTTGATCTCTAATGGGCGTTAATTCGCCACTCCGGTGTGGGACCACTTTCAGGAGCTTCGAGTTTCCAAGATGACAGGCTATTTAACGTCCGGTCTCTCGGAGTTTTTCGTTGGAGCTTTGACCGACATTAAAAAGTCTACTTTCTTCTCAGCGGGCTTCCCTTACGAAGCCCGTGCTCAAGAATTAAAAGTGTCCTAGGGGCTTTCTCGCTTCCCCTGCGTTTGAGAACACTCAAAGGTTCTGTTCCGTTACTCTCACGTGCTGGCAAGTGACACGTACTCTATCTCCCACTGGACCGGCGGGACTCCGCAGTATACAGACGAGATGCGTGAGGGAAAAGAGAGTTATAACACATATCGGGTTTTATTTCCTGCTATGACTGACAATCTTAAGACGATTGTCAACCCGTGTATGCCGTGTTAACGAAGGCGGGCGGGGGCAACAGGGTACGCTGCCGACGACGGACAGGTCGTAAAATGCATGATTAGCTAGCACACAAATCAGAGGAGTAGCTCTTAGGTACCAAAGGCTGTTCGATTTACTGTGAACTCGTTTCCAATTACAGTCCCAACTCTACAGTTCTTCTTAACAGCAAACGTGCTTATGCCCCCCCTTTCCAGCATAAGCAGCTTTCGCGGCTCCTGGTTTACTTCTCACACGCTTTACATGCGTGCTCTGGCCTGGGCGAATTGTGTCCAGCTTGACGACTATTGTCCCGAAATGGCTTTCTGACGCGAGCCTGTTCACCTATAGTGCCAAGACACTAGTGATAAGGAAGGGGACTGGACATTCGCTTTCCGTATAGCACTATAGTGCAAAAAGTGACAAGTTGAGACCATTGGCTCCGAGGTTGAAGAAACGAGGTTTGATTTTTCCTCGCCACCTTCGGACGTTTAAAATGCTTATGGCCTGAACCACCTCTAACTCCCTATGGGGATAAGGTTTCCATAAGATTCACAAAACCACAAGGTACAGACAACCTATAGCTCTGTCCTCACGGACTTGCTGAAGCCATCTAACATTTAAACAAGTTTATTATACACCTTATCAACCAAACAAAAGCATGTTCAATATACAAGAACTGCGCGGCTGAACCCCAGCACCCCCTCAAGCACCCGGTTAACAAAAGCATATCCACCCCCCCCCCTATCTCCACACTAGCACCTGACTGGCGCCCCCCCAGGACCGGTTCACTGCCACGCACCACCCTGCACATGATGTCGCCTTCCCTCCCCCCACTCGCAGTTCTAACCTTTCTAACTCTAACTCTACGTCCACAGATCGCTGGAACGAACTGCGCAGTGACATCCCCCCTCTACAGACGCCATCTGGTATCTCCCCAGCCTCTCCTGGAATCTCTGAACCCAACTAACTGCACCTATAAACTTCAGCAGCTGTTCCTCAGCTATGAAACACCCCACACTTCCCGTACTGCCACTCATGAGCAGCAACCGTCGCGCGACTTATTCCCATCTCTCTCTCCACTACTCAGGAATTGAAGGACTGCGGGTTATCACAGACCCCCCAGGAAAATGGACTGGCCACAGTCGCTGACCAACTCCCCCATCAGCACTTACTCTGCCCGAGTACCTCCATAAACGGGCCGTCGGCTTTATTAGGCCGTGAAGAAACGCAAACATTTTAAAAAACATTAACCCAACGCTGGCAGCCCTGCCAAAAATCTGGTTGTGTAACGAGCGTCAGAAGCTTCAGGGATTTATCCACGAAAAATCCTATTTCGCCTGAAAATGTCTTCCCACTGGGCTGGGAATACGTATTTTTCTTTCCTCTCCTTCAACTACTGGCAACTAGAATATGTAAAACCTTGCGGTTCTGCGAATGCCCCACCTTTGCGTGGGGGAAATTTTGTGGTCTCAATTTCCGCTCTCATTTCCCCAACAACAGCCGGGACCTGCTGATTTAGACAAACCAAAAACAAAGCTTAAAAACAAACATAATAATACATTTCAAATAACAATTACTTCCTTACTACTCCACCACGAACTCCCTCTCTCACCTGAGCCTAACAAGTAAACATTGCTCAACCCCAGAGATCACTTGTTTGCTCTGGGACTACCTCCGAGCAACCAACTATTTTCACTGGCCCGTTGGGCATAACGGTACTGTGGCCTATTCTTCGCTGACACTAAATGCCGTACATGTTTACACACAACTAAAAACTAGCCCTCTCTAGGGAATTTCCTCAAATTCCCGTCCAATAATTAGTTACTCACATTCAAAACTGTTTTACAAAATTTAATTCCCTTTAACACTTACTTCTCCCTTCTTCTGAATTCCAAAGCACATTAATGCTCTAATCAATAACAATATAATCCTGGTTTACGCTAGCATCTACCCTGCCCGTCAAAAGTTATACCATAACCCCCGATTTATCATAAATTGATTTTTGGATAAAAACCACGTTAGTTCAGGCCACGTGTTTTTTTTGCCAGCAGTTTTACACACCACGCGGTCCTGCCTTACATTTTCCATTTACTGCTTGCACACTCGTTGGCTCCTCATATTTATTCCCCTCATATCACATTTCCGTCCACCAGATTATTTGAGTATCGTAATAATAAATAGCAGTGCGCCTTTCAATTATATCTCCTAAAATCACAAATGATTTATACACATACCCAACACCGGGGCCTTACTTTTTATTTTTTTTCCCCCGTCTATTCATGTATATACATATGGATTTTCAGCCGAATGCGTAGTATCTCTTGCACCGACCCTGTTCTTTTGCATATAAATAACAAAGCATGGTCGATACCTCTCCACTTTTAAATCCATGCCGCTATACCGCTTTCCAGGACATAAGGGCAATTTAACTGGACCTATAATATTCTCAAGTCTATCACTTCAGATCGAATTGATGGCTCTGGGCGAGTTAAGAATATTAAATTAAACCTTAAAACTTCCCAAGTAACACTTACTATGATCGGCTCGGATAGCTGGAAAAAATATTAAATAAAAGTCCTCACGCAAAAATTCATGCTTACCAAATCTCGAATGTCCAACTGAAGGGCAATCGACTTGACTCTGGCAACCCGGCTTAGGCAATTTTTTTCATTAAAAGAGAAAGAAACTATGAAATATAGGCCTTTTATAATCAAGACCCCCACGCGCCGACTTCGTGACGTCATATGCGCGGCGTGGTTCTCTAAGCCTTATGGAGCTCAGGCATTTCAACTGCAGTTTGCATTCAGCTCCCAATCAGAACCTTCGATCTTTCTGATGCAAACCGGTTTCATGGCATAGGACAAAGAACCGGGAATTGGTCCTCAGGCTCTTATACTGCGGCAATGAAGCAAACAATGGCCCCGCAAAATAATTTAACTCCCGAAAAATTGCGTATATTGTGAACAAAATGCAAGGAGAAAAAGGGACATGGGCCATTTGAAAGGACAAGAATCTCAGTTACTTTCGTCACATCACTCCCCCCTTTCAAAGATTGAGCAACGATCTCCTTATTACTGAAATCTCTGTGTTTTCAAATCATCCACTTGGCCCTTATTATTTCCCATGTCTACAAGGCTGTCTGTCCTTACCCCTCCTATTCAGTGTTCTTCGACCTTCCTCTTTTGCGTTTCCTCCTTCCTCCTCTCCTAGAATGAGCTCCTATGCTCCGTTGGGAGAGTTGATCTCTCTTCAGACCTGTGCCGTCTAATGGCGGGTCTGAACTTTCCCTTGCTATGACCGTCAAAAGGCTGTTCTGGTCAGCTGATGTGACCGACGGGCGCTGTGGCGACCTGGCAATGGCGACTTCCTCGCTGCGCGTCAGCAGAGTTGTGACTGCTGGTACCGTGCAAAACTGATGCAACGTCTCGGGTTCCTCTGGTGTAGAGCCTCCGATTTCTTGCTGGGTGTCTATTGGATCACGATCGACCTCAATAGCTTCTACCTTTGAAGAAAGGTAGGTAAGATCTGCCCCTGGCAGTGGTTCTGGACTCGCTCTTCCCCTACCAATCTGAAGCGGGACAGAGCTCTCCAAAATAGCTCCTTGCAAATGCGTAAGGTCGCTTTTCTCACTCTTTTCTGGCCTGAAAAGTTGGTGAGATGAAAATGTAGACCACGGGAGCTCTCCGTCTAACACCCTGGTTCTACCTTCAACCTTGCCCTCCCCTGTGAGAGTTACTGGCGTCAGTTGGAATGTGTCCTGCAGTGACACTTGACGGTTTAAGATCCCGTTAGATCGCGGAGAATCTGAGTTAAAGCTCTCAGTAACTGGTTCCAATGTTCCGTGAAACGAATTGGAAAAGATAGCCAATTTTTCAGGCTGCTCGTTACAAGAGTTGTTTCCTGTAAACGAGATACGAGAGTTGTGGGGCCCATCTCCGTCTATAGGCAAACGGATACTCAGATCACTGTCCTCCTCCGTTTGAGTAAAGTGCTGGTCGGATGGGGCTCCAGGGCTGGTTGGAACTATATGCTCGCTCAGACCGCTATCTTGTGCCCTATGAAGATGGCGCTGGTCGTTGACATATGTAATACCGCTCTTGTCAGTATGTCCCTCACTTGAAGGAGCTAATACCATCGGGGGCCTAATTCCCGACAACAAAGAGTGTACTTCCGGAATCAGAGGCGTCGTCACCACTGTTTGGCCGGTTGGCTGAACAGGGCTGGCGGGCGAATTTGCCTCTGCAAATAACATATCACTGTCGTCAGAGGCGTTGCACCCCTCCTTGGCACGACAGCTATGTTTGAGCTCGCTCGGGGCTCCGTGAATTAGGGGTTCTCCTTTTTCACTTATCTGGCCTGCAGTAGGCCCCCTTGCATCAGCAAGGATCGGTGTGGGCGGGTTCCCCAAAACTAAATATGGGTTACCGAGAATGAAGTCGTAGGCCGGCTGAGCCGTTACAGCTGCCTTGATGGTGCCAGACACGAACCTACATTTCACCTCAATATTGGCTACCGGAAAGCACTGTGAAGTCCCTTTCCTTAAAACTCCACCAATATTCACTTTTTCCTTCGTCATCTGCCAGGGCTTCACCAGATGTCGGGCGACTATGCTGGGGTATGTAAGCCCGCTGTCAAATAAGCATGTTGTCTCAGTCCCGTTCACTTCTGCTGGCCCGCTGTTGGAAAACAACTTCTCTGACTGGAAGGGTTTCCACTTCTTCCCTTGTTTCACCCTCACAGGCCTTAAACAAGCCACCTCTGATGAGCGGGTTGTTTGTTTGGGCACCGTGTTGTCCAATGAGAAGTAGTCCGACAGAACCTACAATATCTCTCATTATCTCCCCGGTTCCTGACGGGTTCATGAGAAGTCGGCCCCTGTGTTCTGTTAGGCGGC
This sequence comes from Oreohelix idahoensis, assembly GCA_024509875.1. Taxonomy (NCBI): domain Eukaryota; kingdom Metazoa; phylum Mollusca; class Gastropoda; order Stylommatophora; family Oreohelicidae; genus Oreohelix; species Oreohelix idahoensis. The sequence goes on along the minus strand of JAMPIV010005707.1, from coordinate 54,306 downwards.
TGGGAGCGCATGTTATGACTGGGAGGGAGCTCCTTGCGAGACGGCCCTTGCTGCTGTTGATCTGAAGAGGAAGGCGACTGCGATGAAGATGCTCCTTTGTCCGGGGCTGGCAGGTCAGGGTGTTTTCTTTTCTGTCCCAGTACTTCGGCCTGTGCCGTCTGGAACCTTTCAGCAAAAAGAATTATCTGGTCCAGTTGCTGTGCGCCCTGCTCCGCCAGGTACTTCCTTAAGTCCGGAGACATATTGGCCTTTATCTGTTCGCACAGAACTAATTCTTCCAATCCTTCAAAAGATTTAGCCAAACCCGACAACTCTCTCCAGCGAGTGAGGTAATTCCTCAGCCTCTCTGCGAACTGGGGAAAACTTTCTCCTTTCTCCAGTCGACTTTCCCTAAACATCGTTTGGCACTTCCGGGGAGTCCATTGGAATCGCTGTAACAGGGCGTTCCGCAGAGCCTCAAAGTTACCTTGGTCATCTACCAGCATCTTGCTATAGACCTCATACGCATGTCCTCTTAGAGATTGAGATAATTTGAGACACCAAAGACTATCATCCAGCCCGTATGCCTTTGCCATCCGTTCAAATTTTTCTAAAAATACCTCAATTTTCTCATTCCCGTTAGGAAAAGAGTCCATCGGAAAATTCATGGCTGCCATCCGGGGCCCTCCGTTTCCTGAGGTGTCTGTTGCCCCTGCTCCGGGAGAATCTCCGTTAGCCGAACTGCCTTCCGAAGATCGGTACTGCAGTTCCAGTGAACGCAGGGCAAGTTCATGCTGTCTCTCGGCTGCCTTCTCTGCTGCTTCCCTTTCTGCTTTTCTCTCCTCTGCCGCCGCAGCTCTTTCCTGCGCCTCCCTCTCTGCCTTTTTCTCCTCTGCCTGTCGGGCCTTCTCTTCTTTCTCCGCTTCCAATTTACGCAGGTCCATCTCTGCCAGTCGGGCCCTCTCTTCTTTCTCTGCTTCCAATTTACGCAGGTCTTTCTCCGCTTCCCTTTTCTCTCTCTCCGTCTGCCGGTCCTGTTCCCTCATAATGTAAGCCCTAGTCTCGGCCTCATTCATCCCCATGCTTTTAGCTGCGTCCTTCCATGCAGTAAGTAGCTTGACCAATTCAGCCATCTTACCTGACAAATCAGCAGTACTCACAACGAGGGGAAATGACAAAAAAGGAACAAGAAAAATTTACTGTTACCTACTAGGAATATGCTGTCGCAAAAACCCGCACTCAGACTAGCACCAAGTCTGACTAATAACTACCTGAAAAAAAATTCAAGTTATCCAGCTACCCAAAACCCGAATTTACTTTCCTGTCAAGAAAAAAAAATTCCATTAGCCATCAATTACTTCTAAGTCATAAACAACCTTACAACCACTATCATCTATACTAACTGTAACCTGTGGAAAAAAAAACTTATAGCTGGATCAGTCTTAATATAGCTCAAGTCTAGGGGATATTTTATAAAGAAAATCTATTTTTCAGAACTTCCTACAGAGACAATCTATGAATCTAGAATTGATCCCAACAAAGATGATCCCAAGGACGACGCCACCCACTTTGTCACGAAATGGATTTAGGACTAGAGACTGTCTACCTATAGTGACAAGACACTAGTGAGAAGGAAGACTGGAAAATTAGATTCAGATAGAAATATAGTGCAAAAAGTGAAAGTTGAGACCATTGGCTCCGAGGTTGAGAACCGAGGTTGATTCTTTCCTCGCCACTTCGGACGTTTAAATTGCTATGGCCTCGAACCACCTCTAACTACCCTATGGGGATAAGGTTCAATTAAGATTCACAAACACCAAGGTACAGACAACATATAGCTACTGTACTAAAGGAAATGACTGATGCCAGCTACAATTTATACAAGTTTATTATACACCTATAAACAAACATATGCATGTCAAATACAAGAAATGCGAGGATGCACCCCTGAAACAAAATCAAGCACAGTTAAAAATGCATCAACCCCAACCCTTCTCCCACAATTGCAACCTGTATGGAGAAAAAAGGTAAGGTTAACTGAAATGAACTACACTGCACTTGATGTCGCCTACACTCCAAACTAGCTGTTCTAAATTCTAACTCTAACTCTAAGTCCACTGATAGCTGGAACGACTGCGAAGTGACTACACAATCTCTGCACAGACTTCGGTTCTACACAGCCTATCCTGGAATCTCCTGAACCCAACTAACTGCACCTCTAAACTTCAGCAGCTGTCCTCTGCTATGATTCACCAAAACTAACAGTTCTGCCTATCTGTGCTGACTTCAGTAGAGAGAATGTTTACCCTCTCTCTCTCCACTAACTCTGGAATTGATGACTGAGGTTTAACAGAACCCCACTGGATTCTGGACTGGAACTGTAGCTGACTTCTACCACTCTGAAATTACCTGCCCGAGTACCTATAACTGGGCCGTCGGCTTTATTATGGCCGTGAAGAAACGAACATAAAAATTACCACAACGCTGGCAGCCTGCCAAATCTGCGTGTGTAACGAGCGTCAGAGCTCAGGATTTATCCACAAAAATCCTATTCGCTGGAAAATGTCTTCCCCTGGCTGGGAAAACGTATTTTCTTCCTCTCCTTCCACTACTGGCAACTAACGTAAAACCCTTGCGGTTCTGCGAATGCCCCAACTTTGCCGTGGGAGAAATTTTGTGGTCTCAAAATTCCGCTCTCATTCCCACAAAGCCGGTACCTGCTGTTTTAGACAAAACAAAACAACAGCTAAACAAACCATAATAATACATTTCAAATAACAATTAACTTCCTTACTCTTCACCACGTAACTCCCCTCTCTACCTGAGCCTACAAAGTAAACATTGGCTAACCCAGATCGCTTGTTCTGCCTGACTAACTCCGAGCAACAACAATATTTTCACTGGCCCGTCTGGGCAGACGTACTGTGGCCTACTTCTTACGCTGACACTAATGCCGTAATGTTTAACACAACTAAAACTAGCCTTCTCTAGGAATTCCTAAAATTCCCGTCAATAATAGTAATCACATTCAAAATGTAATACAAAATAATTCCCTTTAAAATTACTTCTCCCATCTTCTGAATTCACAGAACAATAATGCACAATCAATAACATATAATCCTGTTTACGCTAGCATCTACCTGCCGTCAAAAGTTATACATAACCCCCGATTATCAAATTGAAAACCCCGTAGTTCAGCCACGTGGTGCCGCAGTTTTTCAACCACGCGCTCCTGCATACATTCATTACTGATAGCACACACGTGCTCCAATTAATACCTCTATCACTTCCGTCCACAGTTATATGCGTAACTATATAAAATAGCGAGCATCAATACTCTCACTAAAATCACAAATGAAAATACACATACACGCTCCCGACTATTCTGTAAATAAATAAAATTCGCAGATGCGGGTTTCTCTGCAGACCTGTTTTTGAAATAGATCCAAGCATGGCCGAAACCTCGCAACTTTCAAATCATCTTAAATACCGCTATTCCTGAAATAAGGAATTAAATGGACCTAGTTTCTCATGTCTATCACTCAGATCGAATTGATGGCTCTGGAGTTAAGAATTAAATTAAACTAAAACTTCCCACAGAGACTTAAATGATCGGCTAGGACTAGAAAAATTAAATAAAGTCCTCACGCAAAAATTCATGCTTACCAAATCTCGAATGTCCAACTGAAGGGCAATCGACTTGACTCTGGCAACCCGGCTTTGGCAATTTTTTCATTAAAAGAGAAAGAAGCTATGAAATATAGGCCTTTTATAATCAAGACCCCCACGCGCCGACTTCATGACGTCATATGCGCGGCGTGGTTCTAAAGCCAATCGGAGCTCGGCATTTCAACTGCAGTTGCCAATCAGAACCTTAGATCTTTCTGATGCAACCAGTTTCTGCTAGACAAAGAACCGGGAATTGGTCCTAGCCCTATACTGCGGAAATGAAGCAAAAATGGCCGCAAATAATTTAACTCCCGAAAAATGCGTATATGGTGTGGTGAAGTGGGATGTTATAAATATTTATAGGGGACTTAGTGTACTGACTGAGATCAGCTGTGAAGGTATCTATATCTAATAAGGGTAGTGTATTATAGATAACCTTACTTGCTGCCACATATATATATATCTCAGTCAGAATTATTCTGGAATAGTGTGATGACTACGTTGTATGTCTAGGGTATGTGTATGATGAAGTGTAAGTCATAACAACAACAGACAGATAAACAATTTAATTTATTCCACCACACTTGACAACACTGTGACACTCACATACATATAACACTCTACTAGGATATCTTAAAGGAGTCACTGATAACTTTTCAAATAACAATATGTATTCATTGCTGTCATGAATGTATATGTGTCCTGATTCAAATACAAAGGGAACCAGGAATCACAATCAATTTTAATTACAAGTTATATGTACAGAATTTATCAATATGAATATTGTAGTGACATATATTATTTAAAAGTATCCTATGTGTGTCAGTTGTGTAGTAGTAATATGAGGTAATACTGGTTTTGTTTTGTTCAAGCTCTGTTGGTATTTGTCATCATGACTTCAATAGTTTGTCTTTATTGGAACTAGTATTGGAGATGTTCTCAGTTCCTGATATTAAAACAATTAAATTCCCCTCTTAATGTTATTTTTTACAATGTCATTTTAAGATGGGGGTACATAATGTTGAGCTCAGCTGGCCACATCAGCTTATCTTGCGTGATGGCGGCAGGAAAAGACTCCTCTGCTCGATTTCTCCCCTGTGCTCTGGAGACACCTCACTGATAGCTAAATGGACCAAGGAGTATGCTGTCCGACTCTGGATTCAGCAAAGCTCTGACCAGGTGCTGCTCAATAACGTCAAGACCACGGTCCCTGAAAACAAGAAGGATGTACCTTCTACTTCATAACTAATTGATACTCTAGTTCTACACTGAGCACAATACATCACAAACATTGAGTTCAGAGCGTTAGGCCAACTGTCAGCTTCATCTGAAATAATTTATACCAGTATTTCCCTCCCTAATGGTTACTACGCCTCTAAAATTCCAGCATTATTTCTGTCTAATCAATAATCTAGGTGTCAGTGTACTGTTTGGCCATTCCATGCCGTTTTACTTTCCTCCGACACCTTCTGTTCAGGCTGGAGCATTATAGGCTTTACATCATGTTTGCTACTGAACTACACATATATACAGGCATAAATTAACAATTCACATTCAATTTTCATTAAAAGATACTGAATGTTTCAAGCTTACCACAATTCATGGAAATAAACACAGATACGTTGACTAGCAATGAATTCTGGCACAAATACTGGCACAAATTCCCATCTGCTTATGTTCCAGGCTTTTATTTAGCAAAAATATGAGCTGGCTTCAACGCACTGTTGCTTTATCAAGCTTATTTGAACTAGTGGTCTCGAACTAACGCTCCTAAGTGATTATATCAGCGAGTCTGGCCAATGGAGCCACGTTTCGACAAGTGTTTGAAAAAATTTTACCTTCCTACGTCTCCCCTAACAACCAAGGATAGCATTTATAGTCCGACTAATCGTGTTTAGCCTTACATATCATTCCAGCCAATCAGTTCAAATGTAACTTGTGGCCCATTTCCCGTACAATGGTGGTTTAAAAAAATCTACCACTGAGCGATTCTGATTTTGGGTGTTGTCTGACAGCACCATCATTTTTATTTTGGCTATAACTTGTTAATTCCTAGACTATTTGCATAACGTTTTACATATTCTTTGTCAGCAAGCCCTAAGGAACCCAAATATACAAATTTAAAAGAGCTAAGTGGCTGCGTTCAAAATATGCAATTTCTTCTACCTCCTGTTTCGAAGATGTGCTGTCTGGGTACTGTAATGTTTTCAAACGTAAACCCATCTAATGTCATCTTTTCTAATAAGCGTTTTCCAGGATTTTAAAACCTAACTCTGGGAAGGTTAGTGTTTTTATCACTGTCGATTTGAAATAAAGTTAGTGCATGTGGCCTTACACGCGTGATGGCAGCAATTGTGTATCGCGCGACGCGTGTTTAGTGTTGCACGTGTTCGGCTTTCTGCCTCTCCCTTCTCTCTATCCTTTTGAGTCCATCTGTTCGTTCGTTTTGGTAACGTAGTATAATTAATGTTAGGATTAATTTAGGTCATTACGCAGTGTGCCTCTCAATGTTTTTCTTAGAAATGCAATACCCGTTTTAATGTGTTGTGGAAACGCTTGTATTTATGCAGTGGCTTATATTTAACGTGGAAACGTTACAATTTGCAGACGAAGCATAAAACAAAGGGGGATTTCGAGTACTGTCATTGTGACAGCACTGTTATTTTACCATTCTTCTTCCTTTCTTTATTAGAATTTATTTGTTAGGCTTTATATTTACTTGATAATTTATATATGTGGATTAGAATATTTCACGACACCTCCCCTCTTAAAACAGACATCCCATGTCAGTCCTTTATTCTATATACACATAGATAAATGTAAGTCAACTTGACTTTACTCTGCTGTGGTGCTATCATGGTTTTATGTAGTTGGGTCCATTCAGAGTAGGCACTACTCATGAAATCTGCCTCAGACTTCTACAACCAATAATATATTTCGGTTATGTTACTGAACAGCCGCAAGTGTGAGTGCTTGTCTTAATGCTGCTTCGCAACCCGTATTCACCATTTCTCTTCTCTGAGTCTGCGCAATGACATGTCCAGAGAACATTATATTTCCCTCAAAATGTACGTTATGAGGAGATAACATATACCTGGTGATAGCAGAGTTTTCGTAGTGGATCCCATAATCTTCTTATTATCCTGTATGAAACATTCGGAATATCCTCAATCAAAGAGGCAACTCAGGGATTCATTACGTTCCTCCGAAATGTTTACATCCAACAATTTTTCTCATCATTCTAGAGAAGACACTAGGCGCATTCTTCAATCCAAATGGCAATCTATTAAACTCATAGTGTCCTTCTGAGGTACTAAAAGCTAGGTATGGTCTAACCTCAGGCTTTACTGGAATCTGATAGTATCCTTTACTCAGATCCACTTTTGAGAATTATTTAGCTTTATTTAGTCTGGCAAACAGCTGATTTGTATCCGGCAATGGATCCACCTGTCCTTCTGTAATAGCATTCAGTCTCCTGTAATCTATACAGAGTCTATGTTCTCCAGAGGGCTTCCTTAAGAGTACAACACCGGAACTATATGAGGATTTACTGTGCGAAATAATTCCTTCCTTCAACAGATAGTCTATCTCTTCCTTCAAAGCTTTCTCCTTAGCAAACGGAATCGAATATGGTTTCATACAGACAGGTGTGGGGGTCTATCAGTTTCATATCATATTCCAATAGGTTTGTATGCCCTGGTCGGTCTGTTAACACCTCTGCATGATTATTTAGAACCTGTTGCACTCTCTCTTTCTGAGTTTTTCGTTAAATGTGTACTGATTTTCACCTGTGCTGCTGTCTCACAGGGGTGTAATGGATATTCAAATGATGAAAGTGGTTCCTTTTTCATCTCCATGGCGATGGACAAGGTCAACAAGTGTGTCTCTTCCTGATGTTCTCTTTCCAAATATTTCTTCAGGAGATTCACATGATAGATTTTTTCTTTCCCCTTCTTATCTATCTTATAATTTGTTCTAGACACCTTCTCTAAAACTGTATATGGACCCTGCCATCCAATTTGTAACTTATTCTGACTCCCGGGCAAAGAAGCAGTACTTTCTCTCCCACAGCCAAATTTCTGTCTTTCGCCTTCCTGTTATAATAGGCAGCATGTTTCTTCCTGGCTTGTTTCAAATTTTCATTGGCAAGTTTCCAGCCAGTTTTTAAACGAGTGGTCAGCTCATTCACATATTGGTATGAAGATGTAATGTTTTCCTCTGCCTTTTCATCAGTCCACGTTCTTAACAAAGCTTCGAGTGGACCTTTTATTGGCCTTCCAAACAATAATGTTGCCGGGGCCATACCGGTTGAACTATGGGGTACCTCCCGATAAGCAAAGAGGGCGGCGTGCAGGTACTGGTCCCATGTATCTGGTTTTTCGTGTGCCAACTTTCTCAGGATCGACATCAATGTGCCGTTAAATCTTTCCACTTGGCCGTTCCCTTGGGGATGATACACACTACAATGGAAGTGTTTGGCCTGGAAGATCCTGAAAACTTCTTCAGTTAGTTTCCCCTTGAACTGAGAGCCATTATCAGTCAAGATTTGATTGGGAAAGCCTAACCTTGTGAAAATTGTGAGCAATGCCTCTGCCACATGTTTAGAAATCAATCGATGACAGGGCTACTGCCTCTCCCCACATAGAACAAGTGTCCACCAGAGTCAGAATGTAGCTGTTCCTTCTCTTGGTTCGGGTGAGAGGTCCCACAAGATCCACGGCAACTCTCTCAAAGGGTGTTCCCACTATGGGCATTTCCCCCAGAGTTGCTGGTGCAGTCCAATGTTTAGGTGCTACTCGTTGGCACTCTGGACAGGATTTTACATATCGTTTGATATCTTCAGTTATTCCTGGCCAGAAATAGTGACAAGCTATTCGCTGTCCTGTTGCGCTGATTCCCATATGACCACTGAAGGGAATCGCATGCCCTAGTTCCAACACTTTAGTCCTATATGAAGTGGGAAGGACCAGCTGTCCGTGACCATTGGATTCAGATCCAGCCTTCCTATATATCAGTTTGTTCTTCATATAAAACTCTCCCTTGCCTGGAGGTGTATGAGATTTGGGCAACTTCTTGAAACATGGCTTGAGTGTTTTGTCCTCAGCCTGTGCCTTCCTCATCTCATCTGGGTGAGTATTTATTGGATTATCCTCCTCCTTTTTAGACTGTGATCTGGTCTGCACTGTTGCCAATATCACAGGTCTCTTGGGATTCCCCAAGAAGACATATCTACACCCCAATATTAGAGGGTAGATTGGCTCATTTATCACTGCTGCTTTTATGATTCCTTCCACATATCGCGTTTTCACTTTTATTCGGGCGACGGGAAGTGTCATGGTAGCTACATCCTTGGTTGCAGTTTGAATCTCCACTGTTTCTGTGGTGTATTGATCGGCCTGCACCAGGTGAGAACTCACAACGGAATCGTAATCTAAACCGGTATCATATAAACATCTTATAGTGACACCATTACAGATGACATCTTCACACACTGGGGGGGTGGTATGGTTCCTGTAATTCTTCAGGTTTGCCCTTCTTTTCCTTTTTCCCCGATGTCATAGCAGCAAAATGAGGAGGTTTCCTTCTACAATGGTCAGTGTCATGATTGTTCATCTTACAATTTTTACACCACCTTTTTCCTTGGTTGAAAGATTTTCTTTCATCATATTTCCTTTCATCGAATTGTGGGGTTTTATTTTTATTTTCATACCGTGGCCTATCAAACTGGTGCTTACCTTTGTTTTGATCTCTAGGATCGAATTTATTAAAGTTCTGTGGTGCCCTAAAGTTATCCACTTGTTTCTTTTTATTACCTGTTACCTCTGCTTGAGCTGCTTGATACCTTTCAGCAACATTTAGCAACTCACCCAGCCTCTCTGCACCTTGTTCCATGAGAAACTTTCTCAGGTCTGGAGCCATGGACTCTCTTAGCTTGCTCTATAAGGACCATTTCCTTAAGATCTTGGGTTTTCCCCAGAGAAGTCCATTTCTCCAAGTATGTCTCTATTCGTGCAGAGAACTGGTGATAGGTTTCACCTGACAGTAGTTTAGCATTCCTAAATTTTTTCCTATAAAAATTCTGCATTCTTTTCATATCTTAACAAAAGAGCCTGCTTTAGCATGTCATAATTTTCCTGATCACCTCTGCTCATTTTTGCAAAAAACTTCATAAGCTGCCCCAAGAAGTCCTTGAGATAACTTTAAGCTCCACCTTTCTCTCTCTAACCCATACGTGGTAGCTAATAGTTCATACCTATTTAGGTAGCTCTCTATATCATCGTCTTTCTCAACAAAATGATCTAAATGAAAATTCATAGCTGAGGTTGAGGCTCCTTGGCTAGCAGTGGCATCAGAGGCAAAGGGACTGGCACCATTTTCAGGAGCATGGCCTTGAAACTCAAACTCCCTTAGTCGTAACTCATGTTCCCTTTGTAATCTCTTCTCCTCCTTTTCTGCTTCCCTCTCTGCAGTCAATCTTCTTTCTTCTGCTTCCCTTTCTGCAGCTAATTTCTTCTCTTCCCTTTCTGCAGCTAATTTCTTCTCTTCCCTTTCTGCAGCTAATTTCTTCTCTTCCCTTTCTGCAGCTAATTTCTTGTCTTCTCTTTCTGCTTCCAATTTCTTAGCCTCAGCCTCAATCTGCAACCTCTTAATTTCCCTTTCAGCCTCTAACTTTCTTTCGGCTTCAAACCTTCTTTCTTCGCGTTCAATAAATTTGTCACATTCCGCAGTGACATAGGCAACCATAACTTGCCCATCTAATCCTAACTCTTTTGCAGTCTGAACAGCAGCAGATCGAAATTTGGCTAGGTCCGCCATTGTCTATCGGGTAAGTTTATAAAATGTCTAACCAACAATTCAATCTCTAAATATATATCTAATGGACAACACAGGCACCGAGAGCTCAACCTTATTTAATTCCACCCAAGGATACCTTTTAATTCTTATATTCCCTGAAGTGAATTACCCCCAATATTTTTAATAGGGAAAGATTCAAAATCCCAAGAGCGAGACCCCAATATATGTGGTGAAGTGGGATGTTATAAATATTTATAGGGGACTTAGTGTACTGACTGAGATCAGCTGTGAAGGTATCTATATCTAATAATAGTAGTGTATTATAGATAACCTTACTTGCTGCCACATATATATATATCTCAGTCAGAATTATTCTGGAATAGTGTGATGACTACGTTGTATGTCTAGGGTATGTGTATGATGAAGTGTAAGTCATAACAACAACAGACAGATAAACAATTTAATTTATTCCACCACACTTGACAACACTGTGACACTCACATACATGAACACTCTACGAGGATATCTTAAAGGAGTCACTGATAACTTTTCAAATAACAATATGTATTCATTGCTGTCATGAAGGTATATGTGTCCTGATTCAAATACAAAGGGAACCAGGAATCACAATCAATTTTAATTACAAGTTATATGTACAGAATTTATCAATATGAATATTGTAGTGACATATATTATTAAAAGTATCCTATGTGTGTCAGTTGTGTAGTAGTAATATGAGGTAATACTGGTTTTGTTTTGTTCAAGCTCTGTTGGTATTTGTCATCATGACTTCAATAGTTTGTCTTTATTGGAACTAGTATTGGAGATGTTCTCAGTTCCTGATATTAAAACAATTTAATTCCCCTCTTAGTTGTTATTTTTACAATGTCATTTTAAGATGGGGGTACATAATGTTGAGCTCAGCTGGCCACATCAGCTTATCTTGCGTGATGGCGGCAGGAAAAGACTCCTCTGCTCGATTTCTCCCCTGTGCTCTGGAGACACCTCACTGATAGCTAAATGGACCAAGGAGTATGCTGTCCGACTCTGGATTTCAGCAAAGCTCTGACCAGGTGCTGCTCAATAACGTCAAGACCACGGTCCCTGAAAACAAGAAGGATGTACCTTCTACTTCATAACTAATTGATACTCTAGTTCTACACTGAGCACAATACATCACAAACATTGAGTTCAGAGCGTTAGGCCAACTGTCAGCTTCATCTGAAATACTTTTATTACCAGTATTTCCCTCCCTAATGGTTACTACGCCTCTGCAATTCCAGCATTATTTCTTTCTAGTCAATCATCTAGGTGTCAGTGTACTGTTTGGCCATTCCATGCCGTTTTACTTTCCTCCGACACCTTCTGTTCAGGCTGGAGCATTATAGGCTTTACATCATGTTTGCTACTGAACTACACATATATACAGGCATAAATTAACAATTCACATTCAATTTTCATTAAAAGATACTGAATGTTTCAAGCTTACCACAATTCATGGAAATAAACACAGATACGTTGACTAGCAATGAATTCTGGCACAAATACTGGCACAAATTCCCATCTGCTTATGTTCCAGGCTTTTATTTAGCAAAAATATGAGCTGGCTTCAACGCACTGTTGCTTTATCAAGCTTATTTGAACTAGTGGTCTCGAACTAACGCTCCTAAGTGATTATATCAGCGAGTCTGGCCAATGGAGCCACGTTTCGACAAGTGTTTGAAAAAATTTTACCTTCCTACGTCTCCCCTAACAACCAAGGATAGCATTTATAGTCCGACTAATCGTGTTTAGCCTTACATATCATTCCAGCCAATCAGTTCAAATGTAACTTGTGGCCCATTTCCGTACAATGGTGGTTTAAAAAATCTACCACTGAGCGATTCTGATTTTGGGTGTTGTCTGACAGCACCATCATTTTATTTTGGCTATAACTTGTTAATTCCTAGACTATTTGCATAACGTTTTACATATTCTTTGTCAGCAAGCCCTAAGGAACCCAAATATACAAATTTAAAAGAGCTAAGTGGCTGCGTTCAAAATATGCAATTTCTTCTACCTCCTGTTTCGAAGATGTGCTGTCTGGGTACTGTAATGTTTTCAAACGTAAACCCATCTAATGTTATCTTTTCTAATAAGCGTTTTTCCAGGTTTTTTAAAACCTAACTCTGGGAAGGTTAGTGTTTTTATCACTGTCCGTCTGAAAAAAAAGTTAGTGCATGTGGCCTTACACGCGTGATAGTAGTAATTGTGTATCGCGTTACGCTTGTTGGGGTGGCATTAATAGCGAGACGCGTGTTTAATTTTGCATGCGTTCCTGATTTTCAGCCCTCCCTTCTCTCTATCCTTTAGTCCATCTGTTCGTTCGTTTTGGTAACGTAGTATAATTAATGTTAGGATTAATTTAGGTCATTACGCAGTGTGCCTCTCAATGTTTTTCTTAGAAATGCAATACCCGTTTTAATGTGTTGTGGAAACGCTTGTATTTATGCAGTGGCTTATATTTAACGTGGAAACGTTACAATTTGCAGACGAAGCATAAAACAAAGGGGATTTCGAGTACTGTCATTGTGACAGCACTGTTATTTTACCATTCTTCTTCCTTTTATAGAATTTATTTGTTAGGCTTTACATTTACCTTTTAATTTATATATGTGGATTAGAATATTTCACGACATATGGCCACGCAATATCTTTAAAAAAAGGACACTGGTGCAAATCCTGATCTAGCCTCTATAATCTTTCTTCAAGAAAAATACTGTCTAATTCCCTACACCCCCATTCTAAACACATAAAGAAGAACCATAAAGCAGATGAGATCAAACTCCCTCGTGATCTCATCTTGAAAAAACGTAAATAATAGAAGGAGAAGAAACATGGAGAAGGATTTCCTGTAATCCCTCCTAAAATTAGTGAACAAAATGCAAGGAGAAAAAGACATGGGCCATTTGAAAGACAGAATCTCAGTACTTTCGTCACAAAAGGTCTAGTTTCTTGACGAATAAATACTTTTGTTTTTCTCGTCCACGTCGGCATCTCCCTTTGCCCCAAGCGCCCAGGGCAATGAGCCATGTGTGAGATATCTCCCCCCCAACCCCATAATGTTGCACTGATGCATGTTATGTTTGTCGGGATACATACTAACATATTTATCATATCTGCTGAAAGTCTTGCCATTTTATCCAACATTCTGTTGATTAGGACAGTAACGATTTACGGGGGGGGGGGGGGGGTAGTTCTCGGCGGTCTCCGAGGAGACATAATGGGGTTACTGCTCCCTCAGGCAAAGTCGTAACAGGCGACAAATGTGAGGTTGTGCATGAAGGCAGGCAACCTCATCGTGTAAAATAAATTGCTAAAAAAAAAAAACCACTGTTTGCGCTTTGGTGCAGGCGGCTTGGACGGATGACAGCTGCAGTTGTGACTCCGTACACTGTTAGGAATAGAAAATGAGTGAATTAACCTTTTTTTTCCTTCTTATTCTTCTTAAGTCCCCGTTTGACCTCCGATGGGTTATAATTGGGATATTTATAGTATTACCCATATGTCCAAATACTATGTTCAGTTATCGATGTGCAAACGTGGCATCATTATCTCCTGTCCAGTTACTGCTCCATCAGGCATCGTTGTAACAGGTGTGGTGACGTGGGATGTTATAAATATTTATAGGGGACTTAGTGTACTGACTGAGATCAGCTGTGAAGGTATATATATATCTATTAAGAGTAGTGTATTATATATAACCTTACTTGCTGCCACATATATATATATACCTCAGTCAGAATTATTCTGGAATAGTGTGATGACTACGTTATATGTCTAGGGTATGTGTATGATGAAGTGTAAGTCAAACAACAACAGACAGATAAACAATTTAATTTATTCCACTACACTTGACAACACTGTGACACTCACATACATAAAACACTCTACAAGGATATCTTAAAGGAGTCACTGATAACTTTTCAAATAACAATATGTATTCATTGCTGTCATGAATGTATATGTGTCCTGATTCAAATACAAAGGGAACCAGGAATCACAATCAATTTTAATTACAAGTTATATGTACAGAATTTATCAATATGAATCTTGTAGTGACATATATTATTAAAAGTATCCTATGTGTGTCAGTTGTGTAGTAGTAATATGAGGTAATACTGGTTTTGTTTTGTTCAAGCTCTGTTGGTATTTGTCATCATGACTTCAATAGTTTGTCTTTAGGGACTAGTATTGGATATGTTCTCAGTTCCTGATATTAAGACAATTAAATTCCCCTCTTAATGTTATTTTTACAAGGTCATTTTAAGATGGGGGTACATAATGTTGAGCTCAGCTGGCCAAATCAGCTTATCTTGCGTGATGGCGGCAGGAAAAGACTCCTCTGCTCGATTTCTCCCCTGGGCTCTGGAGACCCCTCACTGATAGCTAAATGGACCAAGGAGTATGCTGTCCGACTCTGGATTCAGCAAAGCTCTGACCAGGTGCTGCTCAATACCATCAAGACCACGGTCCCACAATTCATGGAAATAAACACAGATACGTTGACTAGCAATGAATTCTGGCACAAATACTGGCACAAATTCCCATCTGCTTATGTTCCAGGCTTTTATTTAGCAAAAATATGAGCTGGCTTCAACGCACTGTTGCTTTATCAAGCTTATTTGAACTAGTGGTCTCGAACTAACGCTCCTAAGTGATTATATCAGCGAGTCTGGCCAATGGAGCCACGTTTCGACAAGTGTTTGAAAAAATTTTACCTTCCTACGTCTCCCCTAACAACCAAGGATAGCATTTATAGTCCGACTAATCGTGTTTAGCCTTACATATCATTCCAGCCAATCAGTTCAAATGTAACTTGTGGCCCATTTCCCGTACAATGGTGGTTTAAAAAAATCTACCACTGAGCGATTCTGATTTTGGGTGTTGTCTGACAGCACCATCATTTTATTTTGGCTATAACTTGTTAATTCCTAGACTATTTGCATAACACTTAACATATTCTTTGTCATCAAGCCCTAAGGAACCCAAATATACAAATTTAAAAGAGCTAAGTGGCTGCGTTCAAAATATGCAATTTCTTCTACCTCCTGTTTCGAAGATGTGCTGTCTGGGTACTGTAATGTTTTCAAACGTAAACCCATCTAATGTTATCTTTTCTAATAAGCGTTTTCCAGGGTTTTTTAAACCTAACTCTGGGAAGGGTAGTGAATTGTATCACTGTCAATTTGAAAGAAAGTTAGTGCATGTGGCCTTACACGCGTGATAGTAGTAATTGTGTATCGCGTTACGCTTGTTGGGGTGGCATTAATAGCGAGACGCGTGTTTAATTTTGCATGCGTTCCTGATTTTCAGCCCTCCCTTCTTTCTATTTGAGTCCATCTGTTCGTTCGTTTTGGTAACGTAGTATAATTAATGTTAGGATTAATTTAGGTCATTACGCAGTGTGCCTCTCAATGTTTTTCTTAGAAATGCAATACCCGTTTTAATGTGTTGTGGAAACGCTTGTATTTATGCAGTGGCTTATATTTAACGTGGAAACGTTACAATGTGCAGACGAAGCATAAAACAAAGGGGATTTCGAGTACTGTCATTGTGACAGCACTGTTCTTTACCATTCTTCTTCCTTTCTTTATTATATGTATTTATTAGGCTTTATATTTACTTGATAATTTATATATGTGGATTAGAATATTTCACGACACCTCCCCTCTTAAAACAGACATTATATGTCAGTCCTTTATTCTATATACACATAGATAAATGTAAGTCAACTTGACTTTACTCTGCTGTGGTGCTATCATGGTTTTATGTAGTTGGGTCCATTCAGAGTAGGCACTACTCATGAAATCTGCCTCAGACTTCTACAACCAATAATATATTTCGGTTATGTTACTGAACAGCCGCAAGTGTGAGTGCTTGTCTTAATGCTGCTTCGCAACCCGTATTCACCATTTCTCTTCTCTGAGTCTGCGCAATGACATGTCCAGAGAACATTATATTTCCCTCAAAATGTACGTTATGAGGAGATAACATATACCTGGTGATAGCAGAGTTTTCGTAGTGGATCCCATAATCTTCTTATTATCCTGTATGAAACATTCGGAATATCCTCAATCAAAGAGGCAACTCAGGGATTCATTACGTTCCTCCGAAATGTTTACATCCAACAATTTTCTCATCATTCTAGAGAAGACACTAGGCGCATTCTTCAATCCAAATGGCAATCTATTAAACTCATAGTGTCCTTCTGAGGTACTAAAAGCTAGGTATGGTCTAACCTCAGGCTTTACTGGAATCTGATAGTATCCTTTACTCAGATCCACTTTTGAGAAATATTTAGCTTTATTTAGTCTGGCAAACAGCTGATTTGTATCCGGCAATGGATCCACCTGTCCTTCTGTAATAGCATTCAGTCTCCTGTAATCTATACAGAGTCTATGTTCTCCAGAGGGCTTCCTTAAGAGTACAACACCGGAACTATACGAAGATTCACTGTGCGAAATAATTCCTTCCTTCAACAGATAGTCTATCTCTTCCTTCAAAGCTTTCTCCTTAGCAAACGGAATCGAATATGGTTTCATACAGACAGGTGTGGGGTCTATCAGTTTCATATCATATTCCAATAGGTTTGTATGCCCTGGTCGGTCTGTTAACACCTCTGCATGATTATTTAGAACCTGTTGCACTCTCTCTTTCTGAGTTTTCGTTAAATGTGTACTGATTTTCACCTGTGCTGCTGTCTCACAGGGGTGTAATGGATATTCAGATGATGAAAGTGGTTCCTTTTTCATCTCCATGGCGATGGACAAGGTCAACAAGTGTGTCTCTTCCTGATGTTCTCTTTCCAAATATTTCTTCAGGAGATTCACATGATAGATTTTTTCTTTCCCCTTCTTATCTATCTTATAATTTGTTCTAGACACCTTCTCTAGAACTGTATATGGACCCTGCCATCCAATTTGTAACTTATTCTGACTCCCGGCAAAAGAAGCAGTACTTTCTCTCCCACAGCCAAATTTCTGTCTTTCGCCTTCCTGTTATAATAGGCAGCATGTTTCTTCCTGGCTTGTTTCAAATTTTCATTGGCAAGTTTCCAGCCAGTTTTCAACCGAGTGGTCAGCTCATTCACATATTGGTATGAAGATGTAATGTTTTCCTCTGCCTTTTCATCAGTCCACGTTCTTAACAAAGCTACATGTGGACCTTTAATTTTTGTGGACCTATTTGTCCATGCACCGGTATGGTCTCTTCCACTCGAAGCTCTATAGTGATGATTTTTCTTCCCAGAATTATCATTCACAAAACGACCGCTACCAATTTTTCTTTTGGGGCTTTCTCCCCACTTAAAATTCTTGATGAGAGATTTCCTCTCTACATCTTCTTCCTCCAGTTTGTTTAAGTCCGATTGAGGGATTGTCGGCTTATCCTGGGGTAAGACATCTTTTTGCACTCTCCGCATAGTGGCCATTGTAAAACAGTTAAGTGAAGCTTGTCCGTGAAAAGGGGCTTCCCATTCCATTTGGTCCACTTTATCAAATCTATTTTTCTTTTTATTATCAGGCCTAATTTTGCCTTGTGGCGTGTCCAGGTCCTGATCAATGTTCCCACTTGTGGGTGTTCCCTCATGTGCTATGCTACACCTTTCTACAAAATTCTCAATGTCCCATCTTGCTTTAGGCCAATAATAATTGTGAGCCACCTTTTGAATGATGGTACCTATCTTCTCATGGTCCCCATCTGGTTTCACATGTAGGCTCCTTATTAAGTCTGCCCTATATCTTTTAGGAAGTACCAACTGTCCCTGACCTTTGGATCTAGCTCCAGTCTTCCTATACATCAACTTGTTTTTCATGTAAAAATCTCCCTTGCCTGGAGTTGTATGACAAGTTGACAATTTCTGAAACAAGGCTTGAGTGTTTTATCCCCAGCCTGTGCCTTCCTCATCTCTTCTGGAGTGGTATCCAACATAATATCCTCCTCCTGTCTTGAGGTCGACCTGACCTGAAGGGTTGCCATATACACAGGTTTCCTTCTGCAACGGTCAGTGTCATGATTGTCCATCTGACAATTCTTACACCACCTTTTTCCTTGGTTGAAAGATTTTCTTTCATCATATTTCCTTTCATCGAATTGTGGGAATTTATTTTTATTTTCATACCGTGGCCTATCAAATGGTGCTTACCTTTGTTTTGATCCCTAGGATCAAATTTATTAAAGTTCTGTGGTGCCCTAAAGTTATCCACTTGTTTCTTTTTATTACCTGTTACCTCTGCTTGAGCTGCTTGATACCTTTCAGCAACATTTAGCAACTCACCCAGCCTCTCTGCACCTTGTTCCATGAGAAACTTTCTCAGGTCTGGAGCCATGGACTCTCTTAGTTGCTCTATAAGGACCATTTCCTTAAGATCTTGGGTTTTCCCCAGAGAAGTCCATTTCTCCAAGTATGTCTCTATTCGTGCAGAGAACTGGTGATAGGTTTCACCTGACAGTAGTTTAGCATTCCTAAATTTTTTTCCTATAAAATTCTGCATTCTTTTCATATCTTAACAAAAGAGCCTGCTTTAGCATGTCATAATTTTCCTGATCACCTCTGCTCATTTTTGCAAAAACTTCATAAGCTGCCCCACGAAGTCCCTGAGATAACTTTAAGCTCCACCTTTCTCTCTCTAACCCATATGTGGTAGCTAATAGTTCATACCTATTTAGATAGCTCTCTATATCATCGTCTTTCTCAACAAAATGATCTAAATGAAAATTCATAGCTGAGGTTGAGGCTCCTTGGCTAGCAGTGGCATCAGAGGCAAAGGGACTGGTACCATTTTCAGGAGCATGGCCTTGAAACTCAAACTCCCTTAGTCGTAACTCATGTTCCCTTTGTAATCTTTTATCTTCTGCTTCCCTTTCTGCAGCTAATTTTCTTTCTTCTGCTTCCCTTTCTGCAGCTAATTTCTTGTCTTCTCTTTCTGCAGTCAATCTTCTTTCTTCTGCTTCCAATTTCTTAGCCTCAGCCTCAATCTGCAACCTCTTAATTTCTTTTTCAGTCTCTAACTTTCTTTCGGCTTCAAACCTTCTTTCTTCGCGTTCAATAAATTTGTCACATTCCGTAGTGACATAGGCAACCATAACTTGCCCATCTAATCCTAACTCTTTTGCAGTCTGAACAGCAGCAGATCGAAATTTGGCCAGGTCCACCATTGTCTATCAGGTAAATTTATACAATGTCTAACCAACAATTCAATCTCTAAATATATATCTAATGGACAACACAGGCACCGTGAGCTCAACCTTATTTAATTCCACCCAAGGATACCTTTTAATTCTTATATTCCCTGAAGTGAATTACCCCCAATATTTTTAATAGGGAAAGATTCAAAATCCCAAGAGCGAGACCCCAATATATGTGGTGACGTGGGATGTTATAAATATTTATAGGGGACTTAGTGTACTGACTGAGATCAGCTGTGAAGGTATATATATATCTATTAAGAGTAGTGTATTATATATAACCTTACTTGCTGCCACATATATATATACCTCAGTCAGAATTATTCTGGAATAGTGTGATGACTACGTTATATGTCTAGGGTATGTGTATGATGAAGTGTAAGTCAAAACAACAACAGACAGATAAACAATTTAATTTATTCCACTACACTTGACAACACTGTGACACTCACATACATAAAACACTCTACAAGGATATCTTAAAGGAGTCACTGATAACTTTTCAAATAACAATATGTATTCATTGCTGTCATGAATGTATATGTGTCCTGATTCAAATACAAAGGGAACCAGGAATCACAATCAATTTTAATTACAAGTTATATGTACAGAATTTATTAATATGAATCTTGTAGTGACATATGTTATTAAAAGTATCCTATGTGTGTGTCAGTTGTGTAGTAGTAATATGAGGTAATACTGGTTTTGTTTTGTTCAAGCTCTGTTGGTATTTGTCATCATGACTTCAATAGTTTGTCTTTATTGGAACTAGTATTGGAGATGTTCTCAGTTCCTGATATTAAAACAATTAAATTCCCCTCTTAATGTTATTTTTACAAGGTCATTTTAAGATGGGGGTACATAATGTTGAGCTCAGCTGGCCACATCAGCTTATCTTGCATGATGGCGGCAGGAAAAGACTCCTCTGCTCGGTTTCTCCCCTGGGCTCTGGAGACCCCTCACTGATAGCTAAATGGACCAAGGAGTATGCTGTCCGACTCTGGATTCAGCAAAGCTCTGACCAGGTGCTGCTCAATACCATCAAGACCACGGTCCCACAATTCATGGAAATAAACACAGATACGTTGACTAGCAATGAATTCTGGCACAAATACTGGCACAAATTCCCATCTGCTTATGTTCCAGGCTTTTATTTAGCAAAAATATGAGCTGGCTTCAACGCACTGTTGCTTTATCAAGCTTATTTGAACTAGTGGTCTCGAACTAACGCTCCTAAGTGATTATATCAGCGAGTCTGGCCAATGGAGCCACGTTTCGACAAGTGTTTGAAAAAATTTTACCTTCCTACGTCTCCCCTAACAACCAAGGATAGCATTTATAGTCCGACTAATCGTGTTTAGCCTTACATATCATTCCAGCCAATCAGTTCAAATGTAACTTGTGGCCCATTTCCCGTACAATGGTGGTTTAAAAAATCTACCACTGAGCGATTCTGATTTTGGGTGTTGTCTGACAGCACCATCATTTTATTTTGGCTATAACTTGTTAATTCCTAGACTATTTGCATAACACTTAACATATTCTTTGTCATCAAGCCCTAAGGAACCCAAATATACAAATTTAAAAGAGCTAAGTGGCTGCGTTCAAAATATGCAATTTCTTCTACCTCCTGTTTCGAAGATGTGCTGTCTGGGTACTGTAATGTTTTCAAACGTAAACCCATCTAATGTTATCTTTTCTAATAAGCGTTTTCCAGGTTTTTTAAAACCTAACTCTGGGAAGGTTAGTGTTTTTATCACTGTCCGTCTGAAAAAAAAAGTTAGTGCATGTGGCCTTACACGCGTGATAGTAGTAATTGTGTATCGCGTTACGCTTGTTGGGGTGGCATTAATAGCGAGACGCGTGTTTAATTTTGCATGCGTTCCTGATTTTCAGCCCTCCCTTCTTTCTATTTGAGTCCATCTGTTCGTTCGTTTTGGTAACGTAGTATAATTAATGTTAGGATTAATTTAGGTCATTACGCAGTGTGCCTCTCAATGTTTTTCTTAGAAATGCAATACCCGTTTTAATGTGTTGTGGAAACGCTTGTATTTATGCAGTGGCTTATATTTAACGTGGAAACGTTACAATTTGCAGACGAAGCATAAAACAAAGGGGATTTCGAGTACTGTCATTGTGACAGCACTGTTCTTTACCATTCTTCTTCCTTTCTTTATTATATGTATTTATTAGGCTTTATATTTACTTGATAATTTATATATGTGGATTAGAATATTTCACGACACCTCCCCTCTTAAAACAGACATTATATGTCAGTCCTTTATTCTATATACACATAGATAAATGTAAGTCAACTTGACTTTACTCTGCTGTGGTGCTATCATGGTTTTATGTAGTTGGGTCCATTCAGAGTAGGCACTACTCATGAAATCTGCCTCAGACTTCTACAACCAGTAATATATTTCGGTTATGTTACTGAACAGCCGCAAGTGTGAGTGCTTGTCTTAATGCTGCTTCGCAACCCGTATTCACCATTTCTCTTCTCTGAGTCTGCGCAATGACATGTCCAGAGAACATTATATTTCCCTCAAAATGTACGTTATGAGGAGATAACATATACCTGGTGATAGCAGAGTTTTCTTAGTGGATCCCATAATCTTCTTATTATCCTGTATGAAACATTCGGAATATCCTCAATCAAAGAGGCAACTCAGGGATTCATTACGTTCCTCCGAAATGTTTACATCCAACAATTTTCTCATCATTCTAGAGAAGACACTAGGCGCATTCTTCCATCCAAATGGCAATCTATTAAACTCATAGTGTCCTTCTGAGGTACTAAAGCTAGGTATGGTCTAACCTCAGGCTTTACTGGAATCTGATAGTATCCTTTACTCAGATCCACTTTTGAGAAATATTTAGCTTTATTTAGTCTGGCAAACAGCTGATTTGTATCCGGCAATGGATCCACCTGTCCTTCTGTAATAGCATTCAGTCTCCTGTAATCTATACAGAGTCTATGTTCTCCAGAGGGCTTCCTTAAGAGTACAACACCGGAACTATATGAAGATTCACTGTGCGAAATAATTCCTTCCTTCAACAGATAGTCTATCTCTTCCTTCAAAGCTTTCTCCTTAGCAAACGGAATCGAATATGGTTTCATACAGACAGGTGTGGGGTCTATCAGTTTCATATCATATTCCAATAGGTTTGTATGCCCTGGTCGGTCTGTTAACACCTCTGCATGATTATTTAGAACCTGTTGCACTCTCTCTTTCTGAGTTTTCGTTAAATGTGTACTGATTTTCACCTGTGCTGCTGTCTCACAGGGGTGTAATGGATATTCAGAATGATGAAAGTGGTTCCTTTTTCATCTCCATGGCGATGGACAAGGTCAACAAGTGTGTCTCTTCCTGATGTTCTCTTTCCAAATATTTCTTCAGGAGATTCACATGATAGATTTTTTCTTTCCCCTTCTTATCTATCTTATAATTTGTTCTAGACACCTTCTCTAGAACTGTATATGGACCCTGCCATCCAATTTGTAACTTATTCTGACTCCCGGGCAAAAGAAGCAGTACTTTCTCTCCCACAGCCAAATTTCTGTCTTTCGCCTTCCTGTTATAATAGGCAGCATGTTTCTTCCTGGCTTGTTTCAAATTTTCAGTGGCAAGTTTCCAGCCAGTTTTTAAACGAGTGGTCAGCTCATTCACATATTGGTATGAAGATGTAATGTTTTCCTCTGCCTTTTCATCAGTCCACGTTCTTAACAAAGCTACATGTGGACCTTTATTTTTGTGGACCTATTTGTCCATGCACCGGTATGGTCTCTTCCACTCGAAGCTCTATAGTGATGATTTTTCTTCCCAGAATTATCATTCACAAAACGACCGCTACCAATTTTTCTTTTGGGGCTTTCTCCCCACTTAAAATTCTTGATGAGAGATTTCCTCTCTACATCTTCTTCCTCCAGTTTGTTTAAGTCCGATTGAGGGATTGTCGGCTTATCCTGGGGTAAGACATCTTTTTGCACTCTCCGCATAGTGGCCATTGTAAAACAGTTAAGTGAAGCTTGTCCGTGAAAAGGGGCTTCCCATTCCATTTGGTCCACTTTATCAAATCTATTTTTCTTTTTATTATCAGGCCTAATTTTGCCTTGTGGCGTGTCCAGGTCCTGATCAATGTTCCCACTTGTGGGTGTTCCCTCATGTGCTATGCTACACCTTTCTACAAAATTCTCAATGTCCCATCTTGCTTTAGGCCAATAATAATTGTGAGCCACCTTTTGAATGATGGTACCTATCTTCTCATGGTCCCCATCTGGTTTCACATGTAGGCTCCTTATTAAGTCTGCCCTATATCTTTTAGGAAGTACCAACTGTCCCTGACCTTTGGATCTAGCTCCAGTCTTCCTATACATCAACTTGTTTTTCATGTAAAAATCTCCCTTGCCTGGAGTTGTATGACAAGTTGACAATTTCCTGAAACAAGGCTTGAGTGTTTTATCCCCAGCCTGTGCCTTCCTCATCTCTTCTGGAGTGGTATCCAACATAATATCCTCCTCCTGTCTTGAGGTCGACCTGACCTGAAGGGTTGCCATGTACACAGGTTTCCTTCTGCAACGGTCAGTGTCATGATTGTCCATCTGACAATTCTTACACCACCTTTTTCCTTGGTTGAAAGATTTTCTTTCATCATATTTCCTTTCATCGAATTGTGGGAATTTATTTTTATTTTCATACCGTGGCCTATCAAACTGGTGCTTACCTTTGTTTTGATCCCTAGGATCAAATTTATTAAAGTTCTGTGGTGCCCTAAAGTTATCCACTTGTTTCTTTTTATTACCTGTTACCTCTGCTTGAGCTGCTTGATACCTTTCAGCAACATTTAGCAACTCATCCAGCCTCTCTGCACCTTGTTCCATGAGAAACTTTCTCAGGTCTGGAGCCATGGACTCTCTTAATTGCTCTATAAGGACCATTTCCTTAAGATCTTGGGTTTTCCCCAGAGAAGTCCATTTCTCCAAGTATGTCTATTCGTGCAGAGAACTGGTGATAGGTTTCACCTGACAGTAGTTTAGCATTCCTAAATTTTTTTCCTATAAAATTCTGCATTCTTTTCATATCTTAACAAAAGAGCCTGCTTTAGCATGTCATAATTTTCCTGATCACCTCTGCTCATTTTTGCAAAAACTTCATAAGCTGCCCCACGAAGTCCCTGAGATAACTTTAAGCTCCACCTTTCTCTCTCTAACCCATATGTGGTAGCTAATAGTTCATACCTATTTAGATAGCTCTCTATATCATCGTCTTTCTCAACAAAATGATCTAAATGAAAATTCATAGCTGAGGTTGAGGCTCCTTGGCTAGCAGTGGCATCAGAGGCAAAGGGACTGGTACCATTTTCAGGAGCATGGCCTTGAAACTCAAACTCCCTTAGTCGTAACTCATGTTCCCTTTGTAATCTTTTATCTTCTGCTTCCCTTTCTGCAGCTAATTTTCTTTCTTCTGCTTCCCTTTCTGCAGCTAATTTCTTGTCTTCTCTTTCTGCAGTCAATCTTCTTTCTTCTGCTTCCAATTTCTTAGCCTCAGCCTCAATCTGCAACCTCTTAATTTCTTTTTCAGTCTCTAACTTTCTTTCGGCTTCAAACCTTCTTTCTTCGCGTTCAATAAATTTGTCACATTCCGTAGTGACATAGGCAACCATAACTTGCCCATCTAATCCTAACTCTTTTGCAGTCTGAACAGCAGCAGATCGAAATTTGGCCAGGTCCACCATTGTCTATCAGGTAAATTTATACAATGTCTAACCAACAATTCAATCTCTAAATATATATCTAATGGACAACACAGGCACCGTGAGCTCAACCTTATTTAATTCCACCCAAGGATACCTTTTAATTCTTATATTCCCTGAAGTGAATTACCCCCAATATTTTTAATAGGGAAAGATTCAAAATCCCAAGAGCGAGACCCCAATATATGTGGTGACGTGGGATGTTATAAATATTTATAGGGGACTTAGTGTACTGACTGAGATCAGCTGTGAAGGTATATATATATCTATTAAGAGTAGTGTATTATATATAACCTTACTTGCTGCCACATATATATATACCTCAGTCAGAATTATTCTGGAATAGTGTGATGACTACGTTATATGTCTAGGGTATGTGTATGATGAAGTGTAAGTCAAAACAACAACAGACAGATAAACAATTTAATTTATTCCACTACACTTGACAACACTGTGACACTCACATACATAAAACACTCTACAAGGATATCTTAAAGGAGTCACTGATAACTTTTCAAATAACAATATGTATTCATTGCTGTCATGAATGTATATGTGTCCTGATTCAAATACAAAGGGAACCAGGAATCACAATCAATTTTAATTACAAGTTATATGTACAGAATTTATTAATATGAATCTTGTAGTGACATATGTTATTAAAAGTATCCTATGTGTGTCAGTTGTGTAGTAGTAATATGAGGTAATACTGGTTTTGTTTTGTTCAAGCTCTGTTGGTATTTGTCATCATGACTTCAATAGTTTGTCTTTATTGGAACTAGTATTGGAGATGTTCTCAGTTCCTGATATTAAAACAATTAAATTCCCCTCTTAATGTTATTTTTACAAGGTCATTTTAAGATGGGGGTACATAATGTTGAGCTCAGCTGGCCACATCAGCTTATCTTGCATGATGGCGGCAGGAAAAGACTCCTCTGCTCGGTTTCTCCCCTGGGCTCTGGAGACCCCTCACTGATAGCTAAATGGACCAAGGAGTATGCTGTCCGACTCTGGATTCAGCAAAGCTCTGACCAGGTGCTGCTCAATACCATCAAGACCACGGTCCCACAATTCATGGAAATAAACACAGATACGTTGACTAGCAATGAATTCTGGCACAAATACTGGCACAAATTCCCATCTGCTTATGTTCCAGGCTTTTATTTAGCAAAAATATGAGCTGGCTTCAACGCACTGTTGCTTTATCAAGCTTATTTGAACTAGTGGTCTCGAACTAACGCTCCTAAGTGATTATATCAGCGAGTCTGGCCAATGGAGCCACGTTTCGACAAGTGTTTGAAAAAATTTTACCTTCCTACGTCTCCCCTAACAACCAAGGATAGCATTTATAGTCCGACTAATCGTGTTTAGCCTTACATATCATTCCAGCCAATCAGTTCAAATGTAACTTGTGGCCCATTTCCCGTACAATGGTGGTTTAAAAAATCTACCACTGAGCGATTCTGATTTTGGGTGTTGTCTGACAGCACCATCATTTTATTTTGGCTATAACTTGTTAATTCCTAGATTATTTGCATAACACTTAACATATTCTTTGTCATCAAGCCCTAAGGAACCCAAATATACAAATTTAAAAGAGCTAAGTGGCTGCGTTCAAAATATGCAATTTCTTCTACCTCCTGTTTCGAAGATGTGCTGTCTGGGTACTGTAATGTTTTCAAACGTAAACCCATCTAATGTTATCTTTTCTAATAAGCGTTTTCCAGGTTTTTTTAAAACCTAACTCTGGGAAGGTTAGTGTTTTTATCACTGTCCGTCTGAAAAAAAAAGTTAGTGCATGTGGCCTTACACGCGTGATAGTAGTAATTGTGTATCGCGTTACGCTTGTTGGGGTGGCATTAATAGCGAGACGCGTGTTTAATTTTGCATGCGTTCCTGATTTTCAGCCCTCCCTTCTTTCTATTTGAGTCCATCTGTTCGTTCGTTTTGGTAACGTAGTATAATTAATGTTAGGATTAATTTAGGTCATTACGCAGTGTGCCTCTCAATGTTTTTCTTAGAAATGCAATACCCGTTTTAATGTGTTGTGGAAACGCTTGTATTTATGCAGTGGCTTATATTTAACGTGGAAACGTTACAATGTGCAGACGAAGCATAAAACAAAGGGGATTTCGAGTACTGTCATTGTGACAGCACTGTTCTTTACCATTCTTCTTCCTTTCTTTATTATATGTATTTATTAGGCTTTATATTTACTTGATAATTTATATATGTGGATTAGAATATTTCACGACAACAGGTAACCTCATCGTGTAAAATAAATTGCTAAAAAGCCACTGTTTGCACTTTGGTGCAGGCGGCTTGGACGGATGACAGCTGCAGTTGTGGCTCCGTACTAGAAAATGAGTGAATAAACCTTTTGTTTTTCTTAAGTGTTCATGATGGAAAAAGTCCCCGTTTGACCTCTGATGGGTTATAATTATGATATATAGTGTTATCTCTATGCTCAAATACTATGTTCAGTTACCGATGTGCGAACGTGGCATCATATTTCCTGTTCAGTTATTGTAAACTGAGTGAATTAAAATTTCCTGATTATGTGTGTGCGCGCGTGCGTGTGACTGTTTATTACCCTAAAATAGCAGTCTCGTCATGCTTGTCGTGGTGGGACATGGACGAACATGTCACAGTTGTCCGTACGACAATTTGCAAATATTATCTTTTAAATTATTATAGATTTCATCGTCTTAAAACTGCTTTGAAATATGACCCATTGTCCACCCTGAAAAAATAAAGAGAAACACTCCCCCCCCCCCTTCCGTCACAGCAAGTATCGAATTATCTATTACCCCTTTCAACACGGTTATTATCGACGTAATCTGGCCACGTTGAAGATGCCCGGGCGTATATATTATGCTTTGTTTATTTAAACCCTAGATTACATGAAGATTAATCAATGACGCTTTCAAAATAACTATCGATCTATCGATTACATGTTATGTTGTTTAGCTACTGTTAGAAAGAAGCAATCCACTTTCTTTCTCTTTTTTTGCGGGGGGTGGGGGGGGGGGATGGCATGGCATGTTAAGAGAAGAGGAAATCTGGAATATATGGTAACAACAGGTAAGATTGAAGGAAAAACAGATAGAGGAAGACAAAGAACAAATACTGGCCAGTTTGACATCGTGACATGGAAGGAGGTCAACAACAGAATTGATAACGGAGACAGGAAGTTGTGGAGAGACCATGATCTCCTACGCAACTAGGCATGGTGCTAGAAGAAGAAGCTGCTGTATACACAATGCAAGTCAGCAAGGGCGGATAAAATGGAAAAAAAATGAGTGCCCAATGCTGAATGTGCCCCAGTAGTTCCCGGGGGTTTCTTAGAATACAAAGAAAATACTATTGTCCCTTTAGGCATGTCGTAAGCGGTTAGGTTGTGAATGAGGCTGGCAGCTTCATCATGAAAAAAGATCACTACAGAGACAACTATTAATATTAGTAGTAATAATAAAAGTAGTTATACTAATTCAGAAACATAAATGGAAGAAATTAGTAAAAACGATCTAATATTGAATAAACAAAAATGTGATGAATTTACCGTGATACAACGTTAAAATATCTCCAATTATAAAGATAACGGGTAAGATAACATGTAGGGATAAAATAATGCATAAGATACTAGGATACATGCTCGCCTATGCCCGCATTTCGTACCGCCATTTAAACTAACTAGTTAAACATGCAGACGAAACGGTACCCTTGTAGACGGGAGGGAAACGGAGATAAAAATCATTATGACGGTCTGAACACGTGTTTGAATCTAGAAAGGCAAAAAGACGCAATTTGTAGTTTAAAAGAAAAAAATCACGCCACTAGTTGACACAATGTAAGGAAATTGATAGAATAACGACTTTAGCTCTTGTCAGAGACAGACGTTTCTTTGACGATTTACGGTACTTTGACTTTATAGTTTGAATATAGCGGCAACCGCGTGAACGAACGTTCAAAAACTGATTTAAAAAAACTAACCTTGAGAAAAGTAGGTTTTTTCTTAATAATAAAGTTATGAAAATAAAACCTAGCTAGTTTGATAGCCCATCTTAAGCAGAGAAATAATATACTTTTAATTATACAGACGGATAGATAACAAGGAAGATATTGACGAAAGACCGTATTGTTCCTATCAGACTAGCGAACAGTATTGTTGTGCATACTTTCACTAAAGTCTCAATTTTGCGTCCTTGAGACAAGAAAATGCAAATTTCAAACTGTAATAAACTAGCGGGGCAAAGTCGGGAGATAGTGGCTAAAAATAACTTAGGAAGCAGGTTCGTGCAGTTTTTACATGTGCGTCCAAAAAACAAGTGAAATTTTGGGAAAAGATAAAATGTGACCGACGTACATTTGAGAAATTGAGATGTACTTTTGACTTTATTTTCAAATTTTGAATTGAAAAGCTTAGTCTTCTGATCTGATTGGCCAACGCATTTTTATATTAGCGGGATAGAAACGCACAATTTTGCCATTTGATATAAGTCTGTCCAGTAACACAGTCATTAACTGCTAGTGGTGTTTTCCAAGGAAGAATACATAAAAATTTAGTGGGACGCCATACTCTAGCCAGCAGCTCAGCTGAGTTTTGCTAGTATTAACTGTGTTCTCAATTCTGAATTGTGAGTTTCTGTTTTGGCACTACAGTGGTGCCAAATGCTTATGTAAGAGTAAAAAAGCAGATGTGTGTGCCGCCTAACATTTGTGTCTGTGCAGCCTAACATTGTACTCCAGCTACGGAGAGGAGTGGGCCACCAGAATCCTGTATCAGATCGTCACAGGCGAGATATATATGAATGAAGTGTTAGAGAGCTTGAAATTTAAAAAAAAAAAAAAGACATTGCACAAGTGGCTGTAAATTCGGGGAATGCGTTGGCTGTGTTGCTCTGTATAACATTTTTGTTTTTAACTTACGACCTTGATGTTTATCTGGCATATTTAGCTTTTACTAAGCTCGATGCAGGGTTGGGGTAAGTTACAGCCAGCAGTAGCTGCTATTTTTAATCACTGCAAACGTTGAACACATCAATAGCCACTTTGCCAGCGTGGTGGCCCGAGTTTACTTTTCTTAAATTCTACCATTAGAGACTTTACTATTCTAGGTCCCAGTTTTTATGTGTTGAGGTGACCAGTTTCCTTTTACGGTGCCTTTGCTTCCCTAACTCAAGAGCATGAGTCAGGTATCCATTTTCAGCTGGTAGACTGCAGTGTAAAACTAACAGGTTTGGAATCCAGTAACTTTGTCTTGAGAAACAAGCGCTTTAACCACTCTGCCACTATATATTGTGTGTTTATGCCAGAACAACATCAGCAACAAAAACACAACTATTAAGATGAGTGCTTAACGAAGCACAGTTCTGGTTTTTTTTTTTAAAAAGGAATAGTTCTAAAGAGTGTGCATGCATGCAATAATCATACTTAGACATGAACTGGGGAAAAAAAAACAACAGAATACCAGAAACTTAATGTTATTTATGTAGTTATAACATAGGCCAGGTCTTTTCACCTAGAAAATAGAAACTTGTTCTCAAAAGTGCTAGAAAAATATAGATTAAAAGAACAGAATTTCAACCATAAAAGAGTCATGTAAAAAAGCAGCTATAAGAATTTGCAGCCAAATAGGAAAAAAGCATGGTGTTAGGCAGGGACCTCACGGTAGAAGGGGAACGACTAAGTAAGTAAGTAAGTTAGGCAGGGATGTATATTATTTCCTGATCTGTTCAATCTGTACAGTGAAATATAAGGAGATCCATAAAGAGCATGTCAGGAATATGTTTTTTGGCCAAGATATAAACAACTTATATAACCTGATAACACGGTCTTAATAGCAGCAAGTGAAAAAAGAGTTATAGGAAATGGTTGATATCAAAGTGACAGAAAGTGAAAATAAGGTCTTAGTCTAAATAGCAAAAAGATGGAAGTATTGCCCATCTTCAACAAAATGTCTTCTTCAGAATGCACCATCAAAGTAAATGGAAATGAGTCAGTAGATTTAAATACCGAGGCATGTAACAACATCGGTGGGAAAGAGTAGAAATAGCCCGGGCAAAAGCAGCATTCCATAAAATGAAAAGTACTTTATGCAACACCTCTTTGTCAGTGGGAATAAGGGTGTTATATGGAGCCAATCCTCACATACATTGAAGAATAAAGAAATAGAGGACAACTAAGACGGTTCGCGTGGTTTGGTGTAATATCTGTAGGATGGCAATGTCCTCAAGCATGACATAGAAAAGAGAGACCGATTAAAAACAACGTGGCAGAAAACTGGGGGGGAGCCAAGATGCAAAGAATGAATCACAGCTAGAGCACTGAACGAATAATGGCCGCCAAACGAGCAAAGTGGAAGCAGTTTGTTGCTGCCATACAAGACACCACCAGGTGTGATGACCACTGACTGCTTTGATAGTTGGGGGCTAGGGATCAGAGAAGAAGAAGTGACATAGAGATTAGCAGAGAACACAGACGTAGGAGCAGTTTAGTCAAATGCCAAAGAGAAGTTTCAAAGTTGGTAACACGCCAAACTAAAACAAATGGAATAGTTCAAATACCACATACCCACAGATGCACACAGAGAATAAAACCTGAGTCCTCTGAGTTGTAAACAAGTAACCAGGATTAGTAAATGAAAAAATAAAAGTGTGAGAAAAACAGACAAGTAACAGTAATAATAGTTACCTCTCGGAATTGATCCACAGATGGAAGATTTGACAGAGATGATATCTGAAATTACATTTAGATATTTTACAGGTGGTGATTGGTCTCTTTTCTGGTGGTTTAGTTATTATCTGGATTTAGTTAAATATTGATGTAAAGTGATAGGCCCTATGTATCAGTGGCGTACTAAGAGGGTTTGCGATGAGAGCAGTCCGCCCCAGGTGACAGCCAGGAAGGGATTGCCTCGGATACTATTTATGATGGTACTTATTGTTAAAATATACTTGCAAGAGTGTTTCTTTTTTCTTTTCTTTTTTTTTGGGGGGGGGTTTGCCAAAAAATGGAGCCACCCCGGGTGCTAAATACTTAGGTACACCTCTGATATGTATCATTTGTTTTTGTGTTGCCATTTGGATTTTGTGTTGCTTAAAAATTGGGACAATGTTAGTTCACATACCTGGCTTGTTAAATCATTTCAATTATGAGCTATGCCTACTAATTCATTTATTTGCTTGTACATAGTCTTTTCTATGCAGCATTTCAGTCTCTCTGCACCTCTGGTTTAGCCAGGCTTCTTTAGTGTCTTACATTTATTTCTTTTTTCTTGATCCATAACTGCAGACTGACAAAGTAACCAATCATCTCATCTGGCTTGAAATTTGTTGAGGTCATCTTTGCATGCTTCGTTTGTTTTTAAGGACTATCTTCATTGCACATGGAAAACTCCATCAGTGCTCAGATCTCAGTACAGTGCATGAACTCCATAGCACCGGCGAGAATCCCAATGTGTGTATATAGGAATCACACATTCTATCAATGTTTTTGTGGTGGGTAGGTTTCTAGTTTTTTAAATTTTGCCAGGGCAGTGGTCTTATGGCCTACTCTGCACGGTTTCCAACTGCTGTGGGATGTTTAATGTACACAGCTTGCACACGGGACGTCCTATTTTTTTCACCCTTATCCGAGAAGGCTAGGCATCTGATCTCACTACCGAGGAGACCAAGGGGGAGTATGATATCATTAGGGCCACTGATTCTGAAAAAAAAACTTCTATAAATTATATTCTCGCTACTGGGAATCGAACCTGGTACATCTAGAATTTGTGGCGGATGCCATACCTCTTAGCCACTCCAACCCCCCTACATTCTTCGGTTTTATTCTGAGGTTTCTTATTACCAGTTCATTGTCACTTGCAGTCTGTCCATAGCCTAGTTTTCAGATACTAAACCTGCTTCTTAATCTCCTGCATGCCACTATGTTGTCAGTTTCTTCTTCTTCTTCGTTCGTCCTGAAAAGGACGGTGGTTGCGTTGTGTCTGTTTACGCCTAAGCTGTGATATCTGCTCCTTTCGGTCGACACATCCGACTTCTGCACGGCATTTTTTAGGACCGGGTTTGCCTTCCCATTTCGATCCACACTCGCTCAGCCAGACTGCACAGCTGCAGACTGTTTCCAGGACCACCACGTGGAGGTGGAGTGTGGTCTTGACCAGCTCTGGTTCGCTGGTCCTGACGCAGGCAGTCAAGCTATGAGTCGCTGACTGCGGTCTCTATTATATTATATGTTGTCAGTTTGATTATGGACATTGTTTTCCCAGGCTTTTCGCCATCCAACAGAATCCAGAATATTGTCCACACCAGGTGTTTCCTATTATCATATTATTTGTTCTTGTCCACTTTGTCACTTTGCCACATCTCTCATTTCTTTCTCCCGGCCATAACCTCCAGTCACATCTTTCACTTTTTTCCATTAGCAACTTTTGCACTCCAGTTTCCATCATAGTTGTCTCATAAGATTTACATTTTGCCATGTCAAGTTCATTGTAGAGTGTGTCAGTTTTCTTCTTCTGTACTATCTGTTATTGGTGCATATACGAGATATGCATAAAATTAATATCTAATGGTTTGCCATCTAATTTAGCCAGTAGGAATCGATTAGATATTACTCACAATCTTATTTTTTACAGTTCTTGCTCTTATTGTATCTAAAATTATGCCTAAAACTCCTTTATAACAATTTCCTCCGCAGTAAATTATTTTATAGTTGTTAAAATGTATTTCGAGGAAAAGACAATGATGTCAAAATAAGAACGCAAAAGGCAAGAGCGGATTTCATTGCGTTTGGA
Organism: Oreohelix idahoensis; assembly: GCA_024509875.1. Taxonomy (NCBI): domain Eukaryota; kingdom Metazoa; phylum Mollusca; class Gastropoda; order Stylommatophora; family Oreohelicidae; genus Oreohelix; species Oreohelix idahoensis. Next base: position 20,081 of record JAMPIV010005707.1, on the reverse strand, counting down.
AATACTTTATCAGGAAATCAAAAGCAATAAAGCCCAACTCAAAAATCAGAATCTTCAACTCATATGCCAAGTCAGTCCTATTGTATGGTTCTGAAGCATGGAGAACAAAACTAACAACTAAGAATTTGCAGATTTTCATAAATGGTTGCTTGTGTAAAAGAGAAGGATTGAAATTGCATGACAAGATCATCGGTGTGGAACTAACTGGTGACTTGGACCAGGTGCCAATGGAACAGGAGATGAGAAGAAAATACTAGCGATTAATAGGAAACACATGGAGAAAACCTGTTGTGGGAATCCCCAAGAAAAGAGAGGCAGGAGTAGACCAAAACAAAAAACACGCGGAGAAGAGAGTTGGAGACGTGATGATGATTAGAAGACATGGAAAAAACGTTAGCGGATGGCACGTGACAGGAGGATTTGGCATGTGTTTGTTGAAGGCCTATGTTCCTTGGAGAGCTAAAGGAAATTGATTGACGTCACATAACACAGCTTTGTAGCTGTTTTATACAGATAGTTGCCCTTCCCTCCTCCCACAACTACCCCACCTCGCCTGTTTTGGTCCATGTCTGTCTACTCACAGGGTTATTGAAAATACCCATCCTATTTTTATATACGCACTCGTCTCTATTGATATTCATGAAACAATTGTCAAAACGAAGGGCAATAACTGCCGTTTGACAAATAATCTTTGTTTTATTACCAGAGACCAAAAAAAAATAAATCAAAAATTACTTCCCGCTGTAACATCATTCGCTGAATAGAGCGGATATTACGTTGAGATGTAATGTTAATGTGATACAACATTTAAATTTTTTTTTTTTTTTTTTTTTTTTTAGGTAAATACTTTGCAGTTAATTCTCTGTATTTTGACGTTACTTTCATATAAATGAGTTGGATAGGGGTGAAGAAATTTTAAAACAAAAAATAGGAAAGGACTTTTCAATCAGGTGGATTCCCCTAGATCTAGGTTGTTGTTTGTTTGTTTTTTTTTTTTTAAATCCCGTCTAGGTGCCATTTTCTTTCATTACTTGAAGAACCCATCCTAGACTTCGCCCAAAAATTGACCAAAATAGTCCAAGTCGTCGATCTCTAGGTTTTTTTCTTCAAAATTCACATTGGCAACGCTGTTTTCAACCACCCTGTAGTATTCACAGCTAGTTTCTATATGTCGTACGGTAGGTAAATTGTTTTATTCTTTTCTCCCACTGTCAGTCGTCTAACACCTCTAAAGTCCGGTCTGGTTAATAGTCGCTTTTATTTCTCTCTCTCCTGGAGAGTTTAGGGCCGAGTAGGTCTACGCTGTAAACATTACTACGGTCTCTGGTCTCCGTTATAAAGCAGTCGGGTGGCGTGGTTTTAACATTTTTACTTGTGTATCTGTTTATGAAAAATCGCTACGCGTTACTTTATTTAATACGTCTTGCTAGCAAGAAAAATCTAAGTGAAGTATAAGGGTTTAACTTTAATGGCTGTCACCGTGAAATACTTCTAATACTTAGAACTATTTTCCTCTTACCAGAATCCAGAATGAAATCTCCACGAATCACTTAAACACAGTATTCCATAAAAGAAAATGGTTTTAGGACTCCGCGCTAGACTATTCAAATTCTGACTGATGACTGGGTTTTAGAAGCAGCAGTATATATATCATATACTTTGCTTGATCTCTAATGGCGTTATTTCGCACTCCTGTGTGGGACAAAATTCAGGAGCTAGAGTTTCCAAGATGAAAGGCTTTACGTCCCGGTCTCTCGGAGTTTTTCGTCTGGAGCTTTGACCGAAATCAAAAGACTTTCTTTCTTCTAGCGGGCTTCCCCTTAGAATGCCCGTGCTCAAGATTAAAGGGTACTAGGGGATTTCTAGCTTCCCCTGCGTGAACATCAAAGGTTCTGTTCCGTTACTCTCATGTGCTGGCTAGCTGTCAAGTATTATATGATTGACAGATAAGCTCGCGTGAGTGGAAAGAAGTATAACAATATCGGGGTTTATTTCCTGCTATGACTGACAATCTAAGAAGATTGTAAACACCGTGTTTGCCAGTGTTTAAAGAAAGGAGGGCGGGGGCAAAAGGGTAAGCTGCAGACAGACAGGACAGGTAGTTTAATGCATGTTTAGCTAGCAAATCAGAGAGTAGCTATTAGGTAACAATAGGCTGTTAGTGATTCTTTCCTCGCCACTTCGGACGTTTAAATTGCTATGGCCTCGAACCACCTCTAACTACCCTATGGGGATAAGGTTCAATTAAGATTCACAAACACCAAGGTACAGACAACATATAGCTACTGTACTAAAGGAAATGACTGATGCCAGCTACAATTTATACAAGTTTATTATACACCTATAAACAAACATATGCATGTCAAATACAAGAAATGCGAGGATGCACCCCTGAAACAAAATCAAGCACAGTTAAAAATGCATCAACCCCAACCCTTCTCCCACAATTGCAACCTGTATGGAGAAAGAAGGTAAGGTTAACTGAAATGAACTACACTGCACTTGATGTCGCCTACACTCCAAACTAGCTGTTCTAAATTCTAACTCTAACTCTAAGTCCACTGATAGCTGGAACGACTGCGAAGTGACTACACAATCTCTGCACAGACTTCGGTTCTACACAGCCTATCCTGGAATCTCCTGAACACAACTAACTGCACCTCTAAACTTCAGCAGCTGTCCTCTGCTATGATTCACCAAAACTAACAGTTCTGCCTATCTGTGCTGACTTCAGTAGAGAGAATGTTTACCCTCTCTCTCTCCACTAACTCTGGAATTGATGACTGAGGTTTAACAGAACCCCACTGGATTCTGGACTGGAACTGTAGCTGACTTCTACCACTCTGAAATTACCTGCCCGAGTACCTATAACTGGGCCGTCGGCTTTATTATGGCCGTGAAGAAACGAACATAAAAAATTACCACAACGCTGGCAGCCTGCCAAATCTGCGTGTGTAACGAGCGTCAGAGCTCAGGATTTATCCACAAAAATCCTATTCGCTGGAAAATGTCTTCCCCTGGCTGGGAAAACGTATTTTCTTCCTCTCCTCCACTACTGGCAACTAACGTAAAACCCTTGCGGTTCTGCGAATGCCCCAACTTTGCCGTGGGAGAAATTTTGTGGTCTCAAAATTCCGCTCTCATTCCCACAAAGCCGGTACCTGCTGTTTTAGACAAAACAAAACAACAGCTAAACAAACCATAATAATACATTTCAAATAACAATTAACTTCCTTACTCTTCACCACGTAACTCCCCTCTCTACCTGAGCCTACAAAGTAAACATTGGCTAACCCAGATCGCTTGTTCTGCCTGACTAACTCCGAGCAACAACAATATTTTCACTGGCCCGTCTGGGCAGACGTACTGTGGCCTACTTCTTACGCTGACACTAATGCCGTAATGTTTAACACAACTAAAACTAGCCCTCTCTAGGAATTCCTAAAATTCCCGTCAATAATAGTAATCACATTCAAAATGTAATACAAAATAATTCCCTTTAAAATTACTTCTCCCATCTTCTGAATTCACAGAACAATAATGCACAATCAATAACATATAATCCTGTTTACGCTAGCATCTACCTGCCGTCAAAAGTTATACATAACCCCCGATTATCAAATTGAAAACCCCGTAGTTCAGCCACGTGGTGCCGCAGTTTTTCAACCACGCGCTCCTGCATACATTCATTACTGATAGCACACACGTGCTCCAATTAATACCTCTATCACTTCCGTCCACAGTTATATGCGTAACTATATAAATAGCGAGCATCAATACTCTCACTAAAATCACAAATGAAAATACACATTACACGCTCCCGACTATTCTGTAAATAAATAAAATTCGCAGATGCGGGTTTCTCTGCAGACCTGTTTTTGAAATAGATCCAAGCATGGCCGAAACCTCGCAACTTTCAAATCATCTTAAATACCGCTATTCCTGAAATAAGGAATTAAATGGACCTAGTTTCTCATGTCTATCACTCAGATCGAATTGATGGCTCTGGAGTTAAGAATTAAATTAAACTAAAACTTCCCAAGAAACTTAAATGATCGGCTAGGACTAGAAAAATTAAATAAAGTCCTCACGCAAAAATTCATGCTTACCAAATCTCGAATGTCCAACTGAAGGGCAATCGACAATATGACTCTGGCAACCCGGCTTGGCAATTTTTTCATTAAAAGAGAAAGAAGCTATGAAATATAGGCCTTTTATAATCAAGACCCCCACGCGCCGACTTCATGACGTCATATGCGCGGCGTGGTTCTAAAGCCAATCGGAGCTCGGCATTTCAACTGCAGTTGCCAATCAGAACCTTAGATCTTTCTGATGCAACCAGTTTCTGCTAGACAAAGAACCGGGAATTGGTCCTAGCCCTATACTGCGGAAATGAAGCAAAAATGGCCGCAAATAATTTAACTCCCGAAAAATGCGTATATGGCCACGCAATATCTTTAAAAAAAAAGGACACTGGTGCAAATCCTGATCTAGCCTCTATAATCTTTCTTCTAGAAAAATACTGTCTAATTCCCTACACCCCCATTCTAAACACATAAAGAAGAACCATAAAGCAGATGAGATCAAACTCCCTCGTGATCTCATCTTGAAAAAAACGTAAATAATAGAAGGAGAAGAAACATGGAGAAGGATTTCCTGTAATCCCTCCTAAAAATAGTGAACAAAATGCAAGGAGAAAAAGACATGGGCCATTTGAAAGACAGAATCTCAGTACTTTCGTCACATCACTCCCCCCCTTTCAAAGATTGAGCAACGATCTCCTTACTGAAATCTCTGTGTTTCACATTGGCCCTTATTCCTGTCTACAAGGCTGTCTGTCCTTACCCCTCCTATTCAGTGTTCTTCGACCTTCCTCTTTTGCGTTTCCTCCTCCTTCTCTCCTAGAATGAGCTCCTATGCTCCGTTGGGAGAGTTGATCTCTCTTCAGACCTGTGCCGTCTAATGGCGGGTCTGAACTTTCCCTTGCTATGACCGTCAAAAGGCTGTTCTGGTCAGCTGATGTGACCGGCGGGCGCTGTGGCGACCTGGCAATGGCGACTTCCTCGCTGCGCGTCAGCAGGGTTGTGACTGCTGGTACAGTGCGAAACTGATGCAACGTCTCGGGTTCCTCTGGTGTAGAGCCTCCGATTTCATGCGTGGTGTCTATTGGATCACGATCGACCTCAATAGCTTCTACCTTTGAAGAAAGGTAGGTAAGATCTGCCCCTGGCAGTGGTTCTGGACTCGCTCTTCCCCTACCAATCTGAAGCGGGACAGAGCTCTCCAAAATAGCTCCTTGCAAATGCGTAAGGTCGCTTTTCTCACTCTTTTCTGGCCTGAAAAGTTGGTGAGATGAAAATGTAGACCACGGGAGCTCTCCGTCTAACACCCTGGTTCTACCTTCAACCTTGCCCTCCCCTGTGAGAGTTACTGGCGTCAGTTGGAATGTGTCCTGCAGTGACACTTGACGGTTTAAGATCCCGTTAGATCGCGGAGAATCTGAGTTAAAGCTCTCAGTAACTGGTTCCAATGTTCCGTGAAACGAATTGGAAAAGATAGCCAATTTTTCAGGCTGCTCGTTACAAGAGTTGTTTCCTGTAAACGAGATACGAGAGTTGTGGGGCCCATCTCCGTCTATAGGCAAACGGATACTCAGATCACTGTCCTCCTCCGTTTGAGTAAAGTGCTGGTCGGATGGGGCTCCAGGGCTGGTTGGAACTATATGCTCGCTCAGACCGCTATCTTGTGCCCTATGAAGATGGCGCTGGTCGTTGACATATGTAATACCGCTCTTGTCAGTATGTCCCTCACTTGAAGGAGCTAATACCATCGGGGGCCTAATTCCCGACAACAAAGAGTGTACTTCCGGAATCAGAGGCGTCGTCACCACTGTTTGGCCGGTTGGCTGAACAGGGCTGGCGGGCGAATTTGCCTCTGCAAATAACATATCACTGTCGTCAGAGGCGTTGCACCTCTCCTTGGCACGACAGCTATGTTTGAGCTCGCTCGGGGCTCCGTGAATTAGGGGTTCTCCTTTTTCACTTATCTGGCCTGCAGTAGGCCCCCTTGCATCAGCAAGGATCGGTGTGGGCGGGTTCCCCAAAACTAAATATGGGTTACCGAGAATGAAGTCGTAGGCCGGCTGAGCCGTTACAGCTGCCTTGATGGTGCCAGACACGAACCTACATTTCACCTCAATATTGGCTACCGGAAAGCACTGTGAAGTCCCTTTCCTTAAAACTCCACCAATATTCACTTTTTCCTTCGTCATCTGCCAGGGCTTCACCAGATGTCGGGCGACTATGCTGGGGTATGTAAGCCCGCTGTCAAATAAGCATGTTGTCTCAGTCCCGTTCACTTCTGCTGGCCCGCTGTTGGAAAACAACTTCTCTGACTGGAAGGGTTTCCACTTCTTCCCTTGTTTCACCCTCACAGGCCTTAAACAAGCCATCTGATGAGCGGGTTGTTTGTTTGGGCACCGTGTTGTCCAATGAGAAGTAGTCCGACAGAACCTACAATATCTCTCATTATCTCCCCGGTTCCTGACGGGTTCATGAGAAGTCGGCCCCTGTGTTCTGTTAGGCGGCTGGGAGCGCATGTTATGACTGGGAGGGAGCTCCTTGCGAGACGGCCCTTGCTGCTGTTGATCTGAAGGGAAGGCGACTGCGATGAAGATGCTCCTTTGTCCGGGGCTGGCAGGTCAGGGTGTTTCTTTTCTGTCCCAGTACTTCGGCCTGTGCCGTCTGGAACCTTTCAGCAAAAAGAATTATCTGGTCCAGTTGCTGTGCGCCCTGCTCCGCCAGGTACTTCCTTAAGTCCGGAGACATATTGGCCTTTATCTGTTCGCACAGAACTAATTCTTCCAATCCTTCAAAAGATTTAGCCAAACCCGACAACTCTCTCCAGCGAGTGAGGTAATTCCTCAGCCTCTCTGCGAACTGGGGAAAACTTTCTCCTTTCTCCAGTCGACTTTCCCTAAACATCGTTTGGCACTTCCGGGGAGTCCATTGGAATCGCTGTAACAGGGCGTTCCGCAGAGCCTCAAAGTTACCTTGGTCATCTACCAGCATCTTGCTATAGACCTCATAACCATGTCCTCTTAGAGATTGAGATAATTTGAGACACCAAAGACTATCATCCAGCCCGTATGCCTTTGCCATCCGTTCAAATTTTTCTAAAAATACCTCAATTTTCTCATTTCCGTTAGGGAAAGAGTCCATCGGAAAATTCATGGCTGCCATCCGGGGCCCTCCGTTTCCTGAGGTGTCTGTTGCCCCTGCTCCGGGAGAATCTCCGTTAGCCGAACTGCCTTCCGAAGATCGGTACTGCAGTTCCAGTGAACGCAGGGCAAGTTCATGCTGTCTCTCTGCTGCCTTCTCTGCTGCTTCCCTTTCTGCTTTTTCTCTCCTGCTGCCGCCGCAGCTCTTTCCTGCGCCTCCCTCTCTCTGCCTTTTTCTCCTCTGCCTGTCGGGCCATCCCTCTCCTGTCGGGACCCAGCTTTCTCTTCTTTCTCTCCACTTCCAATTTACGCAGGTCCATCTCTGCCAGTCGGGCCCTCTCTTCTTTCTCTGCTTCCAATTTACGCAGGTCTTTCTCCGCTTCCCTTTTCTCTCTCTCCATCTGCCGGTCCTGTTCCCTTATAATGTAAGCCCTTGTCTTGGCCTCATTCATCCCCATGCTTTTAGCTGCGTCCTTCCATGCAGTAAGTACCTTTACCAATTCAGCCATCTTACCTGACAAATCAAGCTTTACTCACAACGAAGGGAAAATGACTTTTTTTTTGCACTGTAGGAAACAAGAAAAATTTACTTTACCTACTAGTAATATGCTGTCCAAAAAACCCGGTTGGCAACTAGACTACAAGTCCTGACTTACATTGAAAAAAATGGGTTTGCCAGTTATCCCACCCCCCTTTTTCAACCCATGAAGTATAATGGGGGTTCTGTCAAGAAAAAACACCCATATCCCCATCAATAAAATTCTATACTTCAATGCTTACTTGCAAACTGGATAAATTAATATTTTTCAGATTCCGTCTTCTAATGTGCTAAGCTCAAGTCTAGCGACTTAACTTTTAACATGTCCTTCACATAAAAATACAATCCTAATTTTTAAGAATCCTGTCGGGTTTCACTTGGCATTAAATCTAACTATATGAAGGTAATACCAAAGGACTGCTTCCCATTTTCATCTTCTTCTTCCAAGAGTCCACTTTCTCTCAGTATTTTTGTCACGGTGTTAGGACCTGAAGCTGTCTCTAACACTTGAGTCCCCGTATTTTTAGCCTGAATCCATTCTAAGTAGCTTGATAGTCCATCTTACCTTTGAAAATAGATTCTCACAACGAAGGGAAATAAAAAGGAACAAGATGTGAAAATTTTTTTAGATCCTAATGGCTAGCTGTTCGCAATTAGAAACTTTCGCACTATTCAAATTATCTGACAATACAACTTACCTGATAAAAATGGAATTTCCCAAGACTTTTATCCAGGATTACCCAATAAGAATTTACTTTATTATGGTAAGAATCACAAAAATTTCATGATTAGCCCATCCAAATTAGCTACTCTACTTGAAAGTCTAAACAACCTGCAATACACGATAGACACACTATCACTATCTAACTTAATACCTGTAGAACTTTAAGTTTTGCTACTTATAGACTAGAACAGTCCCTTAATTAGCGCTACTTCAAGTCCCCCCAAGGTTTATATGTCAAGAAAAAAAATTCCCATAAAGAAACATCTGGGACCGAGCCTTGTGCAATCATCCAGAACTACCTATACTACAGACCTGACAATTCTAGGAATCAGAATTGATCCCAAATTAATGATTAAAGGAACGACGCACAACCACTTTGGTCCAAGATCAGAGAAATAACGTAACAAAGATGATTCAGAGGACGATAGCATGCCACTTTGAAGCACGAAATGGATTTAGGACAAGAGACTGTCTACATATATGTGACAAGACAAAAGTGATTCGACTGAAACTTTATGAATTCACTCTCGGATAGAAATTTTCATTTACAAAACTGTGAAAGTTGATACCATTGGCATCCGAGGTTTGAAGAACCGAGGTTGATTGGTGATCGCCCTCGCCACTGGCCCACAACACGTTTGTCAATGCTATGGCCTCGAACCACCTCCAACTGCCCTATGGGGATAAGGCTCACTTAAGATTCACAAACACCAAGGTACAGACAACATATAGCTACTGTACTAAAGGAAATGACTGATGCCAGCTACAATTTATACAAGTTTATTATAACACCCTAATACACAAAACAAACATATGCATGGGGTCTCAAATACAAAAAGTGCGAGGTGATGCAACACCCTGAAAACAAAATCAAGCACAGTTTAAAAAATGCATCAACCCCAACCCTTCTCCCACAATTGCAACCTGTATGGAGAAAGAAGGTAAGGTTAACTGAAATGAACTACACTGCACTTGATGTCGCCTACACTCCAAACTAGCTGTTCTAAATTCTAACTCTAACTCTAAGTCCACTGATAGCTGGAACGACGGCGAAGTGACTACACACTCTCTGCACAGACTTCGGTTCTACACAGCCTATCCTGGAATCTCCTGAACACAACTAACTGCACCTCTAAGCTTCAGCAGCTGTCCTCTGCTATGATTCACCAAAACTAACAGTTCTGCCTATCTGTGCTGACTTCAGTAGAGAGAATGTTTACCCTCTCTCTCTCCACTAACTCTGGAATTGATGACTGAGGTTTAACAGAACCCCACTGGATTCTGGACTGGAACTGTAGCGGACTTCTACCACTCTGAAATTACCTGCCCGAGTACCTATAACTGGGCCGTCGGCTTTATTTATGGCCGTGAAGAAACGAACATAAAAATTACCACAACGCTGGCAGCCTGCCAAATCTGCGTGTGTAACGAGCGTCAGAGCTCAGGATTTATCCACAAAAATCCTATTCGCTGGAAAATGTCTTCCCCTGGCTGGGAAAACGTATTTTCTTCCTCTCCTTCCACTACTGGCAACTAACGTAAAACCCTTGCGGTTCTGCGAATGCCCCAACTTTGCCGTGGGAGAAATTTTGTGGCCTCAAAATTCCGCTCTCATTCCCACAAAGCCGGTACCTGCTGTTTTAGACAAGACAAAACAACAGCTAAACAAACCATACTAATACATTTCAAATAACAATTAACTTCCTTACTCTTCACCACGTAACTCCCCTCTCTACCTGAGCCCACAAAGTAAACATTGGCTAACCCAGATCGCTTGTTCTGCCTGACTAACTCCGAGCAACAACAATATTTTCAATGGCCCGTCTGGGCAGACGTACTGTGGCCTACTTCTTACGCTGACACTAATGCCGTCATGTTTAACACAACTAAAACTAGCCCTCTCTAGGAATTCCTAAAATTCCCGTCAATAATAGTAATCACATTCAAAATGTAATACAAAATAATTCCCTTTAAAATTACTTCTCCCATCTTCTGAATTCACAGAACAATAATGCACAATCAATAACATATAATCCTGTTTACGCTAGCATCTACCTGCCGTCAAAAGTTATACATAACCCCCGATTATCAAATTGAAAACCCCGTAGTTCAGCCACGTGGTGCCGCAGTTTTTCAACCACGCGCTCCTGCATACATTCATTACTGATATAGCACACATGTGCTCCAATTAATACCTCGATCACTTCCGTCCACAGATATATGCGTAACTATATAAATAGCGAGCATCAATACTCTCACTAAAATCACAAATGAAAATACACATTACACGCTCCCGACTATTCTGTAAATAAATAAAATTCGCAGATGCGGGTTTCTCTGCAGACCTGTTTTTGAAATAGATCCAAGCATGGCCGAAACCTCGCAACTTTCAAATCATCTTAAATACCGCTATTCCTGAAATAAGGAATTAAATGGACCTAGTTTCTCATGTCTATCACTCAGATCGAATTGATGGCTCTGGAGTTAAGAATTAAATTAAACTAAAACTTCCCAAGAAACTTAAATGATCGGCTAGGACTAGAAAAATTAAATAAAGTCCTCACGCAAAAATTCATGCTTACCAAATCTCGAATGTCCAACTGAAGGCAATCGACTTGACTGGCAACCGGCTTTGTTGGCAATTTTTCATTAAAAGAGAAAGAAGCTATGAAATATAGGCCTTTTATAATCAAGACCCCCACGCGCGCCGACTTCATGACGTCATATGCGCGGCGTGGTTCTAAAGCCAATCGGAGCTCTGGCATTTCAACTGCAGTTAGCCAATCAGAACCTTAGATCTTTCTGATGCAACCAGTTTCTGCTAGACAAAGAACCGGGAATTGGTCCTAGCCCTATACTGCGGAAATGAAGCAAAAATGGCCGCAAAAAATTTAACTCCCGAAAAATGCGTATATGGCCACGCAATATCTTTAAAAAAAGGGACACTGGTGCAAATCCTGATCTAGCCTCTATAATCTTTCTTCTAGAAAAATACTGTCTAATTCCCTACACCCCCATTCTAAACACATAAAGAAGAACCATAAAGCAGATGAGATCAAACTCCCTCGTGATCTCATCTTGAAAAAACGTAAATAATAGAAGGAGAAGAAACATGGAGAAGGATTTCCTGTAATCCTATGTTATTGTGTTGTCGGATACATACTAAAACATAATTATATCATATCTGCTGAAAGTCTTGCCATTTTATCCAACATTTCCTGTTTGATTAGGACAGTAACGATTTACGAGGGGGGGGGGGAGGGGGGGGGGGAGGGGGGGGGGGGGGCGGGGGGGGTGGGGGGGGGGGGGTGGGGAGGGGGAGGGGGGGGGGGGGGGGGGGGGTTGGGCGGGGGGTGGGGGGGGGGGGGGGTAGTTCTCTCTCCTTAGGGGGGGGTGGTCACTCTCTTTCCCCCGGCGGTCCTCACGAGGAGAGACATAATGGGTTTTTATACTGCTTACTGCTGCTCCCTCAGGCAAAGTCCGTAAACCAGAGAGAAACAGGAGAGAGGCGACAAATGTGAGGATGTGCATGAAGCAGCAGGCAACCTCATCGTGTAAAATAAATTGGCTAAAAAAACAAAAACCACTGTTTGCGCTTTTGGTGCAGCGGCTTGGTTGGACGGATTAAAACAAAGCTGCAGTTTTGTGACTTTTCCGTACACCTGTTAGGAATAGAAAATGAGTGAATTAAAAAAAAAACTTTTTTTTTTTTTTTTTTTTTTTTTTTTTTTTTTTTTTTTTTTTTTTTTTTTTTTTTTTTTTTTTTTTTTTTTTTTTTTTTTTTTTTTTTTTTTTTTTTTTTTTTCCTTCTTCTTATTTTTTCTTCTTAAAATCCCCCCCCCCCCCCAGTTTTGAATGGACCCTAGTTAAGAAAGCGGATATAAAGTTAATCCCCGTTTTTTTGTTGATATTTGATTGAGACCCCGTTTTGGAACCCCGTTTGACTTTGATTTTTGGAAGTGTTGACCCCTCCGATGGGTTATAACTTGGGAAAATTATTATTAGTAATTATTAATTATTTAATTAATTTAACCACCTAACATATATAATATATTATTAGTATATATATACTTAATATAGTATTTTAACCATATTAAAGGATTTACGCCCTTGAAAGACCGGACAATACTATGTCAGTTATCGTTTGTCCAAATCCTATGTCCAGTTATCGATAGCTGCCGTTCCAACAAATTACGTCGGGTGCAATACGCGACGTCAAAACTATTGTTCGGAACAAAACTTCCAGAGATCAAATCATTCAAAATGAATATGGTAAAAAAACGTTGCCGCAACGACTCGTCCGCGGGTCATTAGACGCGCGGGACAATTCATTAGGGATTCCCTCATGTACATCCTGTCCAGTTACATAAAAATTATAGTCGCGCGATGCGAGCGACTATCGGTGAGTTTTACCTCGAAACTGTACTACTACTGACCTACTACGGATGTGCGAAACTGGATACTAGTACTAATAGCGCTACCTGCGTGTCATATGGGAGAAACCGGAGGTGGGACCACCACTTCCATAGCCCGAAGTGTGCACGCTCCTATCCAGTTACTTACAACACTACTACTACCACTCACAATTCGGTAAATGTTAGGAACTACTCCCAATTGTTTACTGGTACCTTATATATCAGTTGTACTAAATACAGACAAATTAGAAGAGACTAACATTATAACGGTTTTTTTACAAAGGAAATCTGGAAAAAAAAAAAGAGAGATTATTAAAAGAGAAACTTCAAATTCCCATTACTGATTTAATATAATATCAAGTTACTTTACTAAAAAAAAAAAAAAAAACTGCTAAAAGTTAAAAAAAACTACTATACAAAAAAAAGAAACAAAAAAAAAAAAAAAAACAAAAAAAATTACTACTAATCAGAAAACTAGAAAACACATAGATACGCATACCAGATGAAAACTAAAAGTCTAAGAGACACATGGACTAAGCTACCTAGGGCTTTAATGCTCGTTACTGAGCATCCTAATCCCATTGTACTGTGTACCTAACAACTCTGTCCAGGTGTTCATGTTGGTGGGAGCTATGAGGGGAAAAGGAATACGAGTCAGGGACCCAGGAAAAAGGAAAAGTGGGCAAGGAGGAAAAGTTTACTACCTCATCGTCCCCCCCCCCCCCCCCCCCCTCCCCCCCCCCCCCCACCCGCCCCCCCCCCCCCGCCCCCCCCTAAGTTTGCTCCACAAGTTCACCCTAGTCAAAAAATTAATTACACTAACATTACTATAACGTGCTTAAATACAAACTCAGACTAAAGTGCTCCCATCAGACTATTGAAAGACACAGAATTACTGCAACATACCCTGATCCAGGATTGTGTGAGTGTTAACTACTGAGGTGTTAAAAAAATTGAAAATTAATTACTAAAGAAATAGCGAACTTTTACAAAAAACACTTTAAATCATGCAGATTGTGTCCCATACACACTTTACCCCCCCCCCCCCCCCAACTACTCCCCCCCCCCCCCCCGCCCCCCCCCCCCAACTCTTAGACCTCCCCCCCCCCACCTCCATACACTGCTACCACCCAATTCTTATACCCCCTCCTACAACTCCACCTACCACTACTACCACCAAAAGGTTACTCTTACTACCTTACTGCGTTCCTGCAACTCGTTACCCAACCTCCAAAGATTCACTACTGAAAATACCCCCACATCCTACCCAAATCTGCAAAAAAAACCCCTGCTAAACATAGTGTAAAACTTTACAAAAATAAAAAAACCAAAAAAAATACTGCTAAAAAAAAGATGAACTCGAGACTGCAACTACTACCCCCATCTTAACTACTACTACTGGACACCTACTAACCTTTTCCGCTTACGTACTTTTTACTAAGTTAACCTCCTCCCCCCCCCCCCCCCCCCCCCCCCCCCTACACGTCGCGACCCCCGCCCCCCCTACTAACCTACTTGCTACTGTCAATCCTGTTACTAACTACTGAACACAATTCCTACTACTTGCTCCATCTACGACTGTCACACATACTACATACTAATTCCACAGGCACACCCCCGGAAGCGTACCCCTCCACTGTACAACCAGGAAAATACCCTTACACCCCATCCCCCCGGCTAAAACTAAGATTGCTACTATGCTAAAAAGCGCACTACCACGGCCCAACTTTTTACCTACTGCTTTTGCACTTTTTGTTTGCAACTCCTTATATGTTTACCTCCATTATTTTTTGTGTTTTTACTCCTTATTTACGTATACTAACCACTTCAGTAATACTCCCTGGCTCCTTCCTTAAACTTTCTGAATTACACCACTTTTTTTCTTCTTACCTCTTCTTTCACTAACTTAAACGCCGTACAGTCACCCGTACCCCCGACCCTAACGATGGTACTACTAGACTTATCATACTTACCCCCACTACCATCTTCTACCACCCAAAATACCCCAAAGTCCAGTACTCCGATTCATGGCATAACGTGGCAATCATACAACCTGTTCCAGTGCTTCCCCTTCTCCTCAACAACGCGCGTGACCATTACTATTTACTCCTGACTACTTGTGCTGTTTCTTCGTGCCGGGTGTGACTGTCCTATTACCTCTAACTATAGCCGTCTTCGTCCGAAATAACTCTTCACGTGAAATCAAGCTGCCACCGACACATGTCCACCCCCGTTTGGCCAAGCAAACCCGGGCACATCAGACAAAACCGAACCCCCCATTTCCAGCCCCATTCATTATAATTTTCATCGTCTTTAGGAAGTGCACCCCCCCCCCCCCCCTCCCCCCCCTTAAACCTCCCATGACATTTAGCAATGGATGTGAATGAAAGTATCCACCCTGGTGAACAGTCCCCAATACCCCCCCATACTCACGACAACCCCCTCCACCACCCCACGCCCCCCCCGTTTCCGACTCTTCACTATATAAGTATATATATATATATATATTATACCACCTATATTTTTACACGAAGTGATTATATGACGTAATTTATGGCCACCCCCCCCCCCCCCCCCCCGACGCCCCCCCAACCCAACCCGAGGACAGCGCCCATTCACGAACATGCTTTTGCTCGAAGATTATATTGAACCCTAATTACATTGTCCTAGAAACAAAGAATACCCAACGTTCAGAATGAATAACTATCAATTAGATCGATCTACCCCAGGTATCCAGGCCCAAGTTACCTAACACATAAGACTCGTTTCAGCTGGTACTAGATTTCCCCAAACCCAACAAACTAACAGACACATTGGTGTAGACTCATTTCCATGCCCCCCCCCCCCCCCCCGGGGGGCGGGGAATGGCATGCGCGTTCTAGACCAACTAGGTGCAATCTTGTGACCCCATGTCAAACGCAGGTACACCACACTTCTAAGGTAAGTTGAACGGTTTTCAAAATAATTCAGATAGTCCAAGTTGAAGACATAAGAAAACGTTAATAGGCTTATCTGCGAAAGTTTGAAACCGAATCGTGAACATGAAAGGGAGGGTCAACAAAGAGATATTCAGATAGCAGCTGAAAGTGAAAGGCCGTAGCAAAGAAGTTGTGGTAGAGCGAGACACATTTCTGGTATATGATACGCACCACTACACCTGTTGTGCTTAAGTAATTTCATTCTCCCGGAGCGTCACAATGCCAAGTCACAGCAGATTATTAAAAAAAATGGAAGAAAAAATATGAGATAGCCCAATGCTCGAAGGTGAAGACCAAGCTACTTTTTCTTCTTCGAGAGTTTCTTCTGTCTAGAACACGCAAGAATGCTTGCTAAGATGTCCCTTATTCAGGCATGATGTCCGTAAGCTTTTTTTAGTAAATGATTAGGCTCCTCAAACTTCACATAGAAGAGAACATAAAACCTTACTGCTCGATACTTTTTCAAATTCTTGTTGAAACGATTAGTAGAATAATAAAATTAGTTACACTAATTCATTAAATACCATCTAAATGGAGAAGAATAATAGGAGAAAATCATCTAAGATTGAATAAAAGACTAAATAGGTGTATGAATTTTACCGTGATACAACGTTAAAAATATACTTCCAATTATACACAGAAATTACGCATAACCTTGAGACTACATGTAAATGGGATAATAAATAATGCAGTGTGATACTAGGGGACCATCTGCTCGCCTGATGCCTCGCATATTCCGGACAGTCGTACCGCCAATATTATCTTGGAGGCTAACGAAGTTAAACATGCAGACGAAACGGTACAACCCTTGTAGACGTTCAGGAGGGAAAACGGATATAAAATAAATCATTATGTCGGTTGTTCTGACACTGTGTTTGAATCAAGAAAGGGCAAACAAAACACCGCAATTTTGTATTTTAAAAAAAGAAAAAAATCACCATTCACGCCATAGTTGACACACAAGTAAGGAAAATTGACATGTGAATAATGGGCTGACTTTAAGTGGGGTCCTTGTCCAGGAGGGACAGACGTTTTATCCGGTCCTTTGACGGGTTTAAAAAACGGTACTTTTTTTTTTTACGTTATAGTTTTTTTTGAAAAACAAAAAAAATAATTTTAAATAAAATATTTTTGGAGCGGGTACAAGCCGCTGTGAACGAGAACGTTCAAAAACTGATGGTTTTTGCAAAAAAAATCTAACCTGTGGAAAAGTAAGGGTTTTTTCGGTTTTTTTTAATAAATAATGTTTATGAAAAAGACGGTAAAACCTAGCGGGGTAGTTGGTGATAGCCCATCTGGTAAGCAGAGAAATAATATGTACTTTTAATTATAACAGACGGAGTAGTTTAACAAGGAAGATATTGACGAAATGAGACCGTGTTTTTCCTATCAGTGCTAGCGAACAGTATTGTTGTGCAATAACTTTCACTAAAAGTCTCATTTTTTTTTGCGTCCTTGAGACAGAGAATTGAATGCAAATTTCCAAACTGTATATTACCTAGCGGGTTTATGTATTTTCTTTTAGCGTGCAAAGTCGGGAGAGTAGGGCTAAAAATGAAAATTAGGAAAGCAGGTTTATCGAGTGCAAGTTTTTTACATGCTGTTAGTCCCATAGGACAAGTAAATTGGTAAAAGGTGGATATTGAAATGGATTACGTAAATTTTAAAAAAATTGAGGATTTATTTTGACTTAAAGTTTTTGGAAAAGATAAAATGTGAACCCGACGTTAACATCTTGAGAGAATTAAGAATGTATATTTTGACTTTTGACCTTTTCAAATTTTGAATTGAAAAGCTTAGCCCTGGCTTTAGATAATGATTGGCCAACGCATTTTATATTAGGCGGGGGCGAGACACACAATTTTTGCCATTTGATATAAGTCTGTCCCAGTAACCACAGTCATTAAACTGTTCTAGTTGGTGTTTTTCCAAGGAAGAATTACATAAAAAATCTAGTGGGAACGCCATACCCTATACTCTAGCCAGCATGCTACAGCTGAGTTTTGCTAGTATTTAACTGTGTTCTCAATTCTGAATTGTGGAGTTGTCTGTTTTTGGTCCTGTTTTGGCCACTACAGTGGTGCCAAATGCTATTAAGAGTTTCCAAAAAGCAGAAATAGAATGTGTGTTGTGTTGGTGCCGACTAACTTTTGTGTCTGTGCAGAGTGCGCCAGCCTAACATTGTATACTACTTCCACTCCAGCAATGTCTTCACTGAGAGGAGTTGCATTCCATGCCCCTCAGATGTACTGGTATCAGAATCCTTCATATTCGAGATCAAGTGAAAAATCACCTGGCCTGCTGGACATTCAACAACTATACATCCCACCATCCCACTTTTGAGAGTACAGACTTACCTAATGAGAAAATGAGCAACAACATAATATGGTTCATATGTAGCAGTTAGTATCTTAATGACCCGGCATCCAACATTTCGCTTCTTAGTCCTCAGATCTCTCCCCAGTGATGACACCACTCAGCCTTCCATGACGGCCTTATCTTCTCCTAAATAAATATTCAGTCCCTTATTCTACATCTATTATTATTGGTACCCGGCGACAGCTTCTAAGGATAATATCGTTCTCTCCCTCCATATTATACATACTTGCTTTTCTTTTACCTATGTACTTCCATACACTTGATATTCCTGTCAGGCGCTCGCCTGCAATACCCTCATGCACTTTCATGTCTGCGCCCACAGTCAAATCCAGACCATTAGCCCTCGCTGTATGCACTCTCATGGCTATTAATAATTCATTGCGATTCATTGTGGGGATGAAACTCATATCAATTATATCAAATATAACACCCACATTGAGCACTCCTCAACTCGGCATAAATTTTAAACTAAAACAAGCCCGATATAGTTCAGTGTTGTTTATACGAGTATAATTACCTAAGATTTATTAGGAAACTTATACAAAACCTGGGGTGTCCTGTATATAATATTAAAATTTAAAACCCATTACATTTTTTTTTTTTTAAAATTTACCCCTAAACTTTTTAAAACGTACTAACATTTCATGATAGTAGAATAGGTCTGTTGAGGTCGTAAGAGTGGTAGTATGAATAAAAGGGCCCATCTGTCTGTAATTCCACCATAAACTTTTTAATCTCAGGAGCCCTCACACACTGACCCTCATAAGTACCAGCTAGGGATCATAACAACCTTACAAGACCATCAAAACCACTACAAATAACTATATGACCATTTATAATTTAAAAGTCACAGGAAACACAACATTTAAAAAAATAAGTAATAATTAAAAAAAGAAAACACAAACTACTCTTATAAGTAAGGAAAAACAATGGAAGTAATGCAAACAACAACGGCACTAAAACTAACCAAAAGCATTGAACCGAATACATATCGGCAACAGCCCATAATCTGTCAGATCTGTCCAACGAAACGTAAAAAAAACTTGGAGATGCGAAGGAACCTTGAGTTCACTACTTCTACTGCCTATATTAGAGCCATTTAATGTGGGAGTTTTTTTGACATCATTTATACTATCGGCGGGTACCAGATCCCGGAAATCCAGATAATGCTGACGACACAGTCCTCCACTATCGACTCCTATCGACCAACCCAGAAGGACTTTTGAACAATTACTTCTGTCCCACCAAAAAACCAGCGAGATCAGCGTAGGAAGCCCAGAAATCTATACCTAAACACCGAATAAGACTAAAGTATTGACAACAGACATATAAAGACCAAACCAGACATGTGAAAATTGATAACGAAGAACTGAAAGTGTTAATGAATTCGAATACTTAGGATCAATCATCAACAGCTCGGCGACTGTGCAAGTTAGAAATTAAAAGAAGAACTTGCAATTGTGCGCTTCACAATAAACTAATACAGATGAAAAACCTATGGCAAGGCACAAGCAAAGAAACAAAGTTACAACTGATCAGAGCATGTATATTCCCAGAAGCAACATACGGCTGCGAGACTTGGACACTCAATAAAACAGGTGCAAAAAAAAGATAAGCATCATTTTGAAATGAAAATGCACAGAAGGAATGTTTGAGAATTCCCTGGACAGAAAAAAAGACCAACAGAGAAGTACTAGCACTCTCTAAAACGTACAAGGAACAGTGGCTCCTAAATAATACTCCTAAAATACCATACGCAATTAAGGAAGGCTGAAATTTTTTCGTTCAATAAAAAAAGACATAAACCTGGAAAAAACAGTGTGGAAGG
>JAMPIV010005706.1:600000-878764 GCA_024509875.1 Oreohelix idahoensis | reverse complement strand
AACAGTTTTGGCTCCCCAAGCCAGTGGTTCCATTGGGTTGTGCCTGGAATCGGCTCAGTGTACATCTGTATGTGTGCGCATCAGGTTAAGAGGTGGGCACATGACTTATGCTTGTGTGAGAGCCACTAGTGCTGTGAAAAACTTTAAATGGATGTGCATGATTATCAATGTAGTGGTTTTCAGCATGTTTGGGATTAGTTTAATCTGGCAGGTAAAAAAGATTGATTTATTTCATGTATTTTATGATATAATTGTAAATGTGAATTATAAAAAACAAAAAGTAATAAAACTGCTTTTATCTTGTAATTAACATTTTTGTTGTTAATGTTCGGTTTTTAGGGCTAGTGGGGGGGGGGGTGTGTGTCTCCAAGGAGGCTGCAGACATAGCGTAAAGGGGCAATATAGAAGGGCCCAGATGATGGGTCAAACCCTGTGTAAATGTTCAGGTCCTGGAAAAATCACTCATCCACCAGGGGCCTATCTTGCATCTCAATGACCCTTTGACCGTTAATTGTAATGTTCAAGTTTTGTTTCAATGTAACCGCCCAATCAGTGTCGAATCATAAAGAAGCGCAAAGGATAAAAGGGACATAAAATGTGAACTTTTCATTTGTTTCCCTTGTTTGCTCCTAGAGCAACCACTGAAGCCAGTCCCACTTACAGAATGCCTGCACCAAAGTATTAATGTACTCTTGCAGTGATGGTTTTTATTATAGCAAATTGTTTTACATCATGAGATTGCCAGCCTCATGCACAACCTCCTATTAGTTGCCTCTTATAACATGTCTAAAAGAGCAGAAGACCTGCTCTTTCCCTTTCTCCTCAGAGACCCTAAGAAACTATACATGAACTATGTCTTGATAGAATTCTGTATGCCTGTGAGGGAGCTAAAACTACCAATGATTGTAAGTGTGACACTGATAATATAACTGTTCTGCATCTGCTGCAGGAATACCTCACATATGAGTAACAGAGAAAGAGCATATGGCCGTCACCAGTGCTAGTCCAGAATAAAACTCTACAGATGCCAGCAACCTGACGCTGACAAGTGCTTTATTCAAAAATACATAAGCTGTGGGGGGGGGGGGGGGGGGGGGGGGGGGGGGGGGGGTGTTCGATGAAGAAAAAGACCCTTTAATCAGAGGTCACAAGGTATATAGATACTTAGACTCAGCTTAGTCCAAACAGTGGTGTATTCATGAGCAACAAGCAAAGCAATAGGGGTTGACATAACAAAGCTTTCGCATTTTCATCTTATAATAATAATAGCCCCTTCAGTCATAACTGGCTATGGGAATGCTCCCCTGAGGTGACAGCCCTCAGCTGCTTGTTTTCCTGGTGCTCCTACTTCCCGTGTTTTGCCGACACCTATAGGGTGAAGCTGGAGTGTCCTCTCCAGGGCGCGAGCTTGGGCACAGTTATATGGAGATCAAGCTGTTGCCCATGCAGCATGTTCCCCCTCTCCACACAGCTGGTAGATCCAAAGGAACGGCAGTAGCCGATACAGTTTGGTACCAGCCACGTCGCAGGAGTTGCCAGAATAATGTCGAATCGACATTAGACTGCCTTAGGGACTCCGACTCCGGATTTATCCTCAGGGTTTACTCCCGAAGCCAATTCCATAAATGGATATTCCCGCAAGGCAGCGGTGGTTTGAATTCAGAGTTCCTTCTCTTAGATAAGCTACCAACCAAGGATCACGAGCCCTGTCTGCCCGAAGCTGCTGGTTTTAAAGCGCCAGTCGCTCGCCTTTGCCCCTTCTCTCATCAGTATTTCAACTTATATGGCCCTTTAAACAAAGACCTATCACTGGTGGAAATAAAGCTCTCACGCTGTATACATGTTTGTTTCAACATACACTCCAAAAGATTTGTCTATTTATGAGTAAGTAGACAATTAAGGAAGGAATAGTTGAGTGGGAAATATACGAGGGGCGTTCAGAAAGTAATGCACCACATCGTTTTTCTCAGCTAATAATGAAGATAGATGCATGAAATTTTGCACACTTCAAATATGGCATGTGCCAATTGTGTGCACCAAATTGCACCGCAACCGGCCAAATAATACGGCTGCCCTAAACCGTTCAAATGGAACGTGTTAGCAACTTGCGTTATAAACAGCTAATTTTGATAGAATTTCTCGTTGCAGAGGAAACTGTTGTGAACATTCACAAGCGTCTATGTGATGTGTATGGAAGTTTTGCAGTTGACAGAAGTACAGTCAGTCGCTGGGTTCAGAGAATCAAAGAATCAGGAAGTGGAGATACGGAGCTGCTTGATCGGCAGGGCTGTGGACGTCCTGCCACAACCACCAACGCAGAAATGTTGAAATGCTCTGAGGGCATTATTCTTACTGATAGGCGAATCACTACTCAACAATTGGCCTTACAGCTGTCAGTCAGCATTGGTAGTGCAAATGCAGTTATAAAAACTCGGATTTTCTAAGATTTGCGCAAGATGGGTTCCTTGAAGTCTCACAAATGACCACCGATTGCAAAGGAAAGCAATTTCTTCTGAATTGTTGGAGCGTTTCAATGCTGATGGAGAGAACATTTTGGCTAAGATCGTTACAGGTGACGAAACCTGGGCACATCATTTTGAACCTGAGACAAAAAGACAGTCAATGGAGTGGCATCATCTGCAGTCACCAAGAAGAAAGAAATTCAAGACAATTCCTTCAGCTGGAAAGGTCATGATCACTGTCTTTTGGGACATTGAAGGTGTGATTCTTGTGGACGTTATGCCAAGAGGAGAGACAATCAATTCGCAAGCTTACATTAAGACATTGAAAAAACTCAATCAACGTTTTCGCAGAGTTCGGCCGTACAAGAATCCAGCAGACCTGCTTCTCCTTTACGACAATGCGCATCCTCACACAAGTCTGGCAACACGGGAAGCAATCACCAAATTGGGTTGGACTGTACTACCCCATCCACCCTATAGTCCCGATTTGGCACCCTCTGATTTTCATCTGTTTGGTCCACTTAAAGATGCACTCCGTGGGACAAGGTTTGAAGATGATGGAGTGATTCATGCAGCAAAGAAATGGCTACATGATCAAGACAAAATCTGGTACGGATTAGGAATACATGCACTTGTTTCACGCTGGCATAAAGCCGTACAAGTTGATGGGGATTATGTTGAATAATACCGATGTTTACATGACATATCCATGTATATTGTGTATAAATTTCATGCTTTTTGAATAAACAGCTCCTGAGAAAAACGATGTGGTGCATTACTTTCTGAACGCCCCTCGTATGCAAATTTGCACCTGATCAACAGACCTAATGACAAACCAAATTTTACTTCAAAAGGTAGCTAACCACGTCTACTCCAGGTAAGCCAACCTTTTCCACTGGTGACATGGTCCACAAAATTGGCCAAGAGGCTAGCAGGAAGTACCCACAGACCAATACAGTTAATATTTAACGTGGAATATGTCCCCCAGAAACAAAAACTTTCCTTGATGGAAGTATAAGCGATGGGGAATCAGACAGATATGCATTCTGGACAGTCATGTATTGTGAGATCACTAACTCACAAAACAGCACAATAAAAACAATGGGTAAAATTTTTAACGAGACGATAATGCAAGCAGCTGCAAATTCTGTTCTCAATAGGCAAAGAATGATTCATACTCAGACTGAAGAACTACTGCAGTGTGGCCGTGTATGATGACTTGTCTACTATTTCCTACTTCTCTGTTTTGTGATTGTATAGATTTTGTATCTCTACCCTAAACAGTAGGCAGCTTATTTGTAGTAAAGAAAGACTTCTTTCTCTCAAGACGGCAACAGTTCACATACTGACAGTTGATGAATGATTTCAACAGTTGATGATTGACTTCACTCTGACAGCAGTAACGGTCAAACTTTGAACTTTATTTACGTAATCGACAAGGTTGAAAAAAGGATATATGATACTCAAAACTGTTCAACGTACCTGGGTTTTCGAAAATACACAATTTCTCTCACTGGCAACATTGGCATCTTGTCCTCAGAATATGTAATTTTTGTTGTTGTTGTAACGTACGCCCGCTATTACTCGAGGCGAGAATCTCCAGTTAGTATATCTAACCTGAGACTGATTTTTACGTGAGTATCCCTTTTTTCCTTGTACACTGACAGGTGTCCACTTGCCATTCAGGCAGATACTCGCTGTCTTCGGAGGATACCCATTATAGCTGGGTCGGCTCAGGAGCCGCCAGTCACTGGTCTTCGCCAGGGCTCGAATTAATCCAGTCCAAGTCCCGGTCAACGACACTCGTTGAAATGTCCCCGCCCGGGCTTGAACCTGGATCAACCGATCACCAGCGCAGTGTGGTAACCATTATGCCAGCGCAGCTCCCTAGAATATGTAATAAATACTGTCATACATAATTGTGGCATGAATTGCGATTAGACGTCTAGATGATAGTTCATTTTTTTCTGTCACCACAGAAATCAACCAAAATCATTGGCATATCGTCCAATGATAACTTCTAATTCGCAGCCACTTTCTAAAATACTATCTTTAACGCAACTTCAAAAGCAGGATTGCTTCTAAACGCTATCTCGTCTGAGATCTAACTGATTTAATTTTACACTTCGATTTACCACTACAACTATTCCCGAACATTCTGGAACAAAACAGCTCACCCGAAATATAAATCTCCCGTGCAAAGTCTCTTCACTCACATAGCTGAACTCCCCAGACAAAAAAGAAAAACTAAGCATTATAATTTCTCACCCAAGGTCACTGCACTAAAGGGACGTCAACGCTACTCTTGTCTCCTCCTTCTTGTTGTATTGGTTAATTCCCTTAGACTACAAATCTAATCTCAATCAGAAAAAAATCAATCTCA
Source organism: Oreohelix idahoensis (assembly GCA_024509875.1). NCBI lineage: Eukaryota > Metazoa > Mollusca > Gastropoda > Stylommatophora > Oreohelicidae > Oreohelix > Oreohelix idahoensis. The sequence continues at coordinate 873,919 of JAMPIV010005706.1, read as the reverse complement.
TAAAAAAATAACTTCTAACCAAATTCTCCTCTTAACCTCTAACTGTTACAGCAGCTTGAGGATGAAGTATTAAAAGCTAGAAATACAGCAGTGAGAGACAGAAAGCAAAGAACGAAAGTCAACATCTCACTTAAAACCAGCCCTGCAAATTACAGAATAACGTTAAACAAGATAACAAGAATTGTCTGAACATTGTAGGTGCCAAATCTGGGGTTCTAGAAGAAATAAGGTTAGTCAGCAACACGGACTCCTTTCAGCTTTCTCTGTATTGCGTCATGAAAAGTCGAAAAAAAGAAACTTTCTTGGAAAATGTTATGCCTAGAAATAGTGATATTATTATTTTTTTTAAAATATATATATAATTCCAAATTTTTACTTTCATTATTTCCGTCTCACAATTTCACACCTTATGTTTCAAAGAAAATGATCTGAGAATTATAATTTGTGTCTTCATTCGTAAGCCCAAGGCACTGTACCTATGATACCTAATGGGTAGTCTAGCCCTGGTCCTGCTGATCCTGTATCATAGGTGGTCGGCACACAGTACAGGTTAAACTCAGTGATGTTACCACAATATACGGGCCCCCTGGCACAAATTAGGTGGGGGCCCTTCTTATATAATAGATTCAACAACAATAATCAATATAAAGCAAATCTTTATACAAAATGTAATTTCTGACTTCATCAGCAGCATCACCATTCGGCTCTCCAAGGAGCATAGGCCTTCAACAAATTTGTGTTAGATCCTCGTTTTATATTCTATCCGCCCAAAATCTTTCCATGTCTTCCTTATCACTTTTAGTCTCCAGAATCTAGGACATACCATGACTTGTTTGTTGTTGTTGTTTTTTTTTTTTTCATTAAGAAATAATAGTCCGTTCAACTTCTGATAGTTTATAATTAGGATATAGGTTATACAGTAGTATATGGTGTAGCTATAGTATAGTTTAGTATCCCCTACAGTCATAACTGACTATGGGAATGTGCCCCTAATGGGATAGCCTTCAGCTGCTTCTTTTTCCTGGTGTTCCTTTCGGCGTGTTCTTTTCTCTTCTGCTTGCTGTGAGAGCTTCTGTTCGCCCATTCTGATGTGGCGCCGTAGGGAGCATCGCCACTTGGTGCAATCTGCAGCTTCGCGTGTTCGTAATTCAAGATAATACGCTATGACGTCAAACATGGGAACAAAATAAATTAAATGGATATAAATAAAAACAAAGATGCCTTCTAAACACCACTTTCTGGGATGCCCGGCCGGTAGTTACACCACTGGCTACACTAGATAAGGTCATAATGAAAGTTTACCCTATTCATAATATAGTCAAACAATATTTAACACGAACAAAGGTTAATATATAGTAATTGGGAATGTGAAAGTCTGACGTTCTTACAATGCATACGACTTTTAACAGGTGAAAGACAATTAAATATCTGTTAAAGTCAGTTATACAACTGGAACCACCAGGCCTTTACTCCCCTCCCCCTTAATATTATTCTTGTTTGGAGTTTCTGCTTGATTTTGTTCAGTTTTATCTGTTTTTGTTTGTTTGGATTGTTTTTTAACATAAAAGCAAAATTGTGATTTGCCCTATTTACAATGATTCTACAAGTGTAAGCCACTTTCCCATATCGGCAGTTGTTCATAATATTTGGAATTGAAAACAATATATATATATATATATATATATATATATATATATATATATATATATATATATATATATATATATATATATATATATATATATATATATATATATATATATAAATTAAAAGAAGACTTGCAATTGCTTCACATAAACTAATACAGATGAAAAAACTATGGCAAGGCACAAGCAAAGAAACAAAGTTACAACTGATCAGAGCATGTATATTCCCAGTAGCAACATATGGCTGCGAGACTTGGACACTCAATAAAACAGTTGCAAAAAAGATTACATCATTCGAAATGAAATGCTACAGAAGGATGTTGAGAATACCCTGGACAGAAAAAAAGACCAACAGAGAAGTACTGCACTCACTAAACGTACAGGAACATTGGCTCCTAAATACCATCGCAATAAGGAAGCTGAAATTTTTCGGTCATATAAAAAGACATAATAGTCTGGAAAAAACAGTGATGGAAGGCATGGTCCCTGGTAAAAGGGGAAGGGGTCGACCTAGACGACGGTGGACCCAGGACATCACAGAGAGTCTGAACTTGTCTTTGGCTGATGCAGGTCGACTTGCCCAGAATCGTGATGCGTTCAGAGCAGCTGTAATGGAGACAACGTTCTGGAAAGAATACGTCACATGATGATATGATATGATATATATATATATATATATATATATAGATATATATATATATATATATATATATATATATATATATATATATATATATATATATATATATATATATATATACACACACACACACACATATATATATATATATATATCTATATATCTATATGTATAGATATATATATATATATATATATATATATATATATATATATATATATATATATATATATATATATATATATATATATATATATATATATATATATACACATACATACACCCTAATTTTAACCCATCAGAGATTGAACGGGATATTTTTCATCATTAATAACAATAAAAAAAAAAAAAATCTTACGCAACCCGGCACGGTACGTTATGATGCTGCTCCCTAAATTTAATAAACATGGATACGAATACTATTCATAGATTTGAGTTTAATAATAATTCCCCATATTGCATTCTTTGAGTATCCTTCATAAACTTTGAGATATTATGTTAGAATAGAGTAGGACTATTTTATACATTATTTTTTATCAGCTAAAAAGTACTTTTAGATATTTTATTAATTTTAAACATAACGGTGAAAATAATGCTTATCGCAATCTAGTCCACAAATTTTAACTTCCCGTTACACAGGCCAGCAAGTGTGTACTTTGCTGGTGGGCTATCAGTACAAGTACGTCCGTTTTCAAAAAACAAAAATGCCGAAATCTCCATCGAGAACTTCAAAGAAAAAGAAGTACAACGCTCGTTTTCCACCGGTAAGAGATTAAATTAATACTCCAGTTGAATACAATACTGTTTTAGACTGTAGTTTGGATCTAGACTTGATGAGTCTACTAAGAAATCGCCACCAGCACTAGAACACAGTTCAGTTGGTGTCTTCATATAAAGTGAAAGGGAGTATTATTTACAAATTTAGCGCTGTTACAGATCGTTGATTAAATTATTCGGCCGAAGGGAAGCATAGTGAACTGGAGGCTGCCATATTGGTCTATTTTTGTCAAGTGGCTATGATTAGGCCTACGAACAATGTATGTAGCCTAGTTACGACGTTTGCAGGATTAGGCCTACGTACGAGATGATATATATATAAATTGGGGCAATTTTTTTTTATGGCACCGTGAAGGGAGGGGTGGGCGGAGGGAGGGGGAGAGTACAGGTTAGGGTTGGAGGGAGTGGCATGCGATGCTGGGCGGAGGGGGGTTTAGGGTTAGGTCCATGTGTGCATTTTCGTTTTTAAGATTTTTTTTTTGGGGGGGGGGGGGGGGTAAAATTTATGTGATTTTGTCATCATTTGATCTATTTCTGCACATAACTATGACTAACAGATTGGGAAATCTTGTGTTCTATAGGACTTGATGAACGAATTCTGAGACACAGTAACAAGGGGTATGGGCTAGAAATCCTAAACCTAACCATGAATTCAAACGACGTTCGCGGCGTACAAGGATGACATTGAAGCAGATACCCCATTGTTCTCACAGCTAATTTTACTACTTCGTAATCATTATTATTGCAAAGAGAACAATTGAACGAAACTATATTATCCCATATATGAAATTTCAATTTATTTCAATAATTATTTGATGTAATTTTAAAAATAATAAAATCACATTATCATATCCATTTTTTTTAAACTTAAAAGCTCATAATTTGCACACAAAAAAATAAACTGGCGCTAGCATAATTTATTCTCTGCCGAACTTCAAAAATGAAAATAGCCATTTAAGCCTACTTGGAAGTTTTAAATACCCATATGACTTTAGTGTCAATTGTCAATGCGACAAACATTGATAGTTATTAATTATTTAATAAAAATATCTCACTTGGTGATCATAATATTGATAAATCCGCCCCAAAATAATCAGAATGTTTTTAAAGAAGGGAAATTAAATAAAGAAGTAGAACACCAGACAACAGAAAAACAACAGACATGAGTGGCTTACCCAGGATTTGAACACTGGACCTTCCGTGCGACAACCCCGCCTAGCCAAGCAAGCGAATCACACTATCCGCTCTGCCATCTACGCATCATCAAAAAATGATGTTTCAATGGCAGGTCAATAGTGCGAACCACAATACACGACACCAGAAGTCCTCCATGGGCAGTTCAGCCTATTAATGACGCAATCACTTCTGTTGTATTTCTATCAAGCAGTATAGGCCGAATCCAACAAGACCCTTAGGACCTTAATACTGTGTCCAGTAAATGATAGTAGACTAGAACAGTGAGAACAGGATAGTGGGTAGGTTTGGTATTGTACAAACATTTATTACAAATAAGGGAGGGAAACCTGAGGCCTGTAAACAGTAAATTAATATGAAATTAATATGAAACAAATATAAAGGTATGTTATCAGGCACTCGCAGGAAAATAAAGAAGTAGAACACCAGACAACAGAAAAACAACAGACATGAGTGGCTTACCCAGGATTTGAACACTGGACCTTCCGTGCGACAACCCCGCCTAGCCATGCAAGCGAATCACACTATCCGCTCTGCCATCTACGCATCATCAAAAAATGATGTTTCAATGGCAGGTCAATAGTGCGAACCACAATACACGACACCAGAAGTCCTCCATGGGCAGTTCAGCCTATTAATGACGCAATCACTTCTGTTGTATTTCTATCAAGCAGTATAGGCCGAATCCAACAAGACCCTTAGGACCTTAATACTGTGTCCAGTAAATGATAGTAGACTAGAACAGTGAGAACAGGATAGTGGGTAGGTTTGGTATTGTACAAACATTTATTACAAATAAGGGAGGGAAACCTGAGGCCTGTAAACAGTAAATTAATATGAAATTAATATGAAACAAATATAAAGGTATGTTATCAGGCACTCGCAGGAAATAAAGAAGTAGAACACCAGACAACAGAAAAACAACAGACATGAGTGGCTTACCCAGGATTTGAACACTGGACCTTCCGTGCGACAACCCCGCCTAGCCATGCAAGCGAATCACACTATCCGCTCTGCCATCTACGCATCATCAAAAAATGATGTTTCAATGGCAGGTCAATAGTGCGAACCACAATACACGACGACACCAGAAGTCCTCCATGGGCAGTTTTCAGCCTATTAATGACGCAATCACTTCTGTTGTATTTCTATCAAGCAGTATAGGCCGAATCCAACAAGACCCTTAGGACCTTAATACTGTGTCCAGTAAATGATAGTAGACTAGAACAGTGAGAACAGGATAGTGGGTAGGTTTGGTATTGTACAAACATTTATTACAAATAAGGGAGGGAAACCTGAGGCCTGTAAACAGTAAATTAATATGAAATTAATATGAAACAAATAAAGGTATGTTATCAGGCACTCGCAGGAAATAAAGAAGTAGAACACCAGACAACAGAAAAACAACAGACATGAGTGGCTTACCCAGGATTTGAACACTGGACCTTCCGTGCGACAACCCCGCCTAGCCATGCAAGCGAATCACACTATCCGCTCTGCCATCTACGCATCATCAAAAAATGATGTTTCAATGGCAGGTCAATAGTGCGAACCACAATACACGACACCAGAAGTCCTCCATGGGCAGTTCAGCCTATTAATGACGCAATCACTTCTGTTGTATTTCTATCAAGCAGTATAGGCCGAATCCAACAAGACCCTTAGGACCTTAATACTGTGTCCAGTAAATGATAGTAGACTAGAACAGTGAGAACAGGATAGTGGGTAGGTTTGGTATTGTACAAACATTTATTACAAATAAGGGAGGGAAACCTGAGGCCTGTAAACAGTAAATTAATATGAAACAAATATAAAGGTATGTTATCAGGCACTCGCAGGAAATAAAGAAGTAGAACACCAGACAACAGAAAAACAACAGACATGAGTGGCTTACCCAGGATTTGAACACTGGACCTTCCGTGCGACAACCCCGCCTAGCCATGCAAGCGAATCACACTATCCGCTCTGCCATCTACGCATCATCAAAAAATGATGTTTCAATGGCAGGTCAATAGTGCGAACCACAATACACGACACCAGAAGTCCTCCATGGGCAGTTCAGCCTATTAATGACGCAATCACTTCTGTTGTATTTCTATCAAGCAGTATAGGCCGAATCCAACAAGACCCTTAGGACCTTAATACTGTGTCCAGTAAATGATAGTAGACTAGAACAGTGAGAACAGGATAGTGGGTAGGTTTGGTATTGTACAAACATTTATTACAAATAAGGAGGAGGGAAACCTGAGGCCTGTAAACAGTAAATTAATATGAAACAATATGAAACAAATATAAAGGTATGTTATCAGGCACTCGCAGGAAATAAAGAAGTAGAACACCAGACAACAGAAAAACAACAGACATGAGTGGCTTACCCAGGATTTGAACACTGGACCTTCCGTGCGACAACCCCGCCTAGCCATGCAAGCGAATCACACTATCCGCTCTGCCATCTACGCATCATCAAAAAATGATGTTTCAATGGCAGGTCAATAGTGCGAACCACAATACACGATTTGTTTCATATTAATTTCATATTAATTTACTGTTTACAGGCCTCAGGTTTCCCTCCCTTATTTGTAATAAATGTTTGTACAATACCAAACCTACCCACTATCCTGTTCTCACTGTTCTAGTCTACTATCATTTACTGGACACAGTATTAAGGTCCTAAGGGTCTTGTTGGATTCGGCCTATACTGCTTGATAGAAATACAACAGAAGTGATTGCGTCATTAATAGGCTGAACTGCCCATGGAGGACTTCTGGTGTCGTGTATTGTGGTTCGCACTATTGACCTGCCATTGAAACATCATTTTTTGATGATGCGTAGATGGCAGAGCGGATAGTGTGATTCGCTTGCTTGGCTAGGCGGGGTTGTCGCACGGAAGGTCCAGTGTTCAAATCCTGGGTAAGCCACTCATGTCTGTTGTTTTTCTGTTGTCTGGTGTTCTACTTCTTTATTTCCTGCGAGTGCCTGATAACATACCTTTATATTTGTTTCATATTAATTTCATATTAATTTACTGTAGTGGTATCTACCTTTTTTGTTGTTGCTTATAAGCAGCCGTAAATAATAAATTATGCTCAATGTGACATAATCGTTAAAAACATCAGTAACTGACGAGATGGAAAATTTAGATGGTGATGAGTTGATAGTAGATCCATTAAAAGAGTGCTGGACTACTAAAGATACCCCAGTCTCAGAAATGAGCATTGGTGTAAAAATGGCACAAGATGTAGTCAGACTGTTAAGAACTCTTGTCCAGATGGTAAAGAGCAGATCAAGAGTACAACAACCCTAAGCTCTAAAGTGGTTCCACTTAAACAGTTTCACACAATAACCAAAATGGAATTAACTTCACAAAGCCAAAAAGTACAATTAAAATTAATCAATTTATTTATACTTATTTTTTTTCTCTCCTTTCTTCTTGGAAAACTGGAATGAGATATATATATATAGATTATATATATATATATATATATATATTATATATATATTATATATTATATATATATATATATATATATATATATATATATATATATATATATATATATATATATATATATATATATATATATTATATATATATATATATATATATATATATATATATACAGTAGAACTCCATTTATCCGAACCCCATGGGACCGAGCATCGTTCGGATAATCAAATGTTCGGATAATTGGATTGCATAATGTATCGAGTACATGTACACATATTTCTAAAAATAATTAACCATCACAAGGAAATTACACTATAAAACATATTTACTTGTACTGTAATAATAATACCCACACACTGTATTAGATCACTGTATCACCAAAATCTTTCATTACACTGCAGTGCATGTACTACTTGTATTAATTATTTTTTTTAAGAAAGAGAAATATTTTCAAAATAACATTACAAACGATTCAAAACCAGGCACAACTTACGTATATATGTACTTGCACAGATGTAGCCCACTATTTAAAATAATGAGGAATCCTCTTTTGCACCAAACTGGATAGTCTCCTTTTGGCTGCTAAGTCCCGCATTCTCTTCAACAGCAGAAGCTGTGTAGGACAGCTGTCATCTTCTTGCTCGTACCAAGCCATCGCTGTTTCTAGTGCTATAAAGGCCTCTTCAGGACTTGGTCGACGTTTTTGGGTTTTCTTCATAATCTCAAGTACATCATGTACTTCTGAGGTGTCTTCATCATCGGTCACTACATGTATTTGGTTTTCTTCTTGCACAAAAGACAAAATTTCTTCGTCATTCAAAAACTGAAAACCAGAGTCATTATCATCTTCTAGCCACATGTGTGCATCATCTTTGTCACAGGCCGAAAATCCGGGCATTGCTTGAAACAGTTCCACAACTTCATTTATACAATCATCATTTGTGTCCACTACAGTAGTTTCATTTCCTCCTTTTTTCCCAAGCAATCTATTCCAAGCCTTGTTGAGATTATCTTGTGACAGGGTGGTCAAGCATCAGCTAACATATATCAGCAGTCTTTGAGATTAAGCTTTTTGGAAAACGCCACCACACTTTCTTCATCTTCAGCCAACAATAAACGACGCATGACTTCATTCTTGTACATCTTTTTAAGCTTTGCTATAACACCCTGATCCATTGGTTGAATCAGTGCTGTTACATTGGGAGGCAGAAAAAATTACTTTAAAATGTGCATCAACTGCATTCAATGTATCCGTCTCTGGATGAGATGGTGCATTGTCCAGTAGAAGAATTACTTTTCCAGTTTTCTTTTCTTGTTCTCTCAACCTCTTCACATTTGGGATGAACTGATTTGTATACCAATCAAGAAATATTTCACTATTCATCCAAGCACTCTTCTGTGCTTTGTAGCACAATGGGAGACATGTCACATTCTAAAACAACGTGGTTTTTTGGCTTTACCGATCATTAGCACCGGTAAACGATGACTTCCACTGGCATTCGCGGCTACCAAAATTGTTACTCTCTCTTTGCACTTTTTAAACACAGGGGAAGCTGCTTCGCGCTGAGATGCAAGTGATTTTTGAGGCAATGATTTCCAGCATAAGCCAGTCTCATCGGCATTATACACATCGAGTGAATAACCTTCTTTTTCCAAAAAAGCCAAGAATGTTTCTTTAAAATTTTCAGCGGCAGTTGCATCGCTAGATAAGGATTCCCCTTGGATCTCCAATTCTCGTATGCCATGACGAGATTTAAAGTTTCTTAACCATCCCTGGCTAGCCTTAAAGTCAGGAGGACAGTCAAGTTGATTGTTGAACTGAAGTGCCTTTTCACACAATAGAGAACCAGAGATAGTTTCCCCTTTGCTTCTTCTTTGCACAAACCATATATATAAAGCCTCTTCCAATTTCAAATCTTTCGCATGTCTCATGGTTTACGTTTCTTCGACCCATTTTCACTATCCAATTTCGATGCAAAACTCATAATTTTATCCTTGTTACTTTTGATGTCAAAGACGGTAGCTTTCCCAACATTGAAAATCCTCGCAAGTGAAGACACAGTTTCACCTTTTCCTAGGCTCTTGATAATTTCTGTTTTCGTTTCAATTGACAAAACATTGCGGTTCCTTTTATATGCTTTAGGCCTTCTGGAAGATGCCATATCGCACAGAGAAATACTTGCACACCAAAAGTATTCTGCTGTAGTAGCAGACACAATTATTTTAAGTTGAACTGTCTGTTTAGCCAGTGTTCTGCCTAGAACGCACACGTACACTAGATTGGTAAACCAGATATTAACTGACTTTATGATCTAACTGACTTCCTGTATGTAAGCGACCGACCATTAGCCCATTCCATCCTCTACAAATTGTTCGCACACATTTGAAGCTTGCAGCATCAAAAGATTCAAAAATAAAGTCTAACATGACTGGTGGCGCCTGATTTTTTTTTCTCGAAAAAGTGTTCGGATAATTGGATGTTCGGATAATTGGGGTTCGGATAAATGGAGTTCTATTGTATATATATATATATATATATATATATATATATATATATATATATATATATACATATATATATATATATATATATATATATATATATATTATATATATATATATATATATATATATATATATATATATATATATATATATATATATATATATACACATATTTACACAAAATATTCACAGAAGGAATTTGAATTTACACCACAAAAAGTTTATGTGTTATTCTGTCTATCTCTCTGACTAATGTTCACAAAAATGTTCATCATGTGATTATTCTTCTGGATTTTTGTTGTGTGCAACTTTTTGTGACTATTTATCACTTATCTTTTGTGTATAATCCTGGAATGATGAGCAACAATGCCTCAACCAGTAAATGTTGACACAGCACTGTAGAGTCTTTACTGAACTGCCAATGCAATATGAAGGACAGCAAATAGGAGTGGTCCAGTATATAGTGTTCCGTGTCACTATGCAGGGTAACACTGATGGATCTAACTTCCAGATTTGATTTCTACAGTATGAAACCTGAAACAACACAGACCATGTGGATAGCCTCTTCCTATGGGTTTCCACTATCCTAGTGTAGGTGGCTGTTGTTATCATCAGTTATGCATGTGTATGTAATGGACACATGTTTTTGTTACGTTTGTCAGTGTTATAGGTGTCAATATGCTGATACATTACTAAAGTTACAATAATATAATATATATAGAATATATCAACTATTTACACTCATAGTATGATGTCTTAGTCACTTTTACTTTCTCTGCCTGTCAAGTCAGCTCTGTGCTGTAACTTTCTAGCAGGTTGGATTAGTCCTGATAAGGACTATTGACAGGACTCTGCTGAGTCACTGTAGGTTATATTGTCGGTTTCCATCTTCAACAATCAAACCAATTAATACAAGTATTATACAAGGTGCATTAATCATCATAATTATGTACATCAACCAACTGAAATCCTGAAATAAACAGTTATGTTAATTTCATAAGTATATACAGTAATTCTACATACCCTCTGGATGTTCAGAATACACTAGCTAGACACTGATTGAATCAAGATAGGCTGCCACTAGACACATGGAATGAAGTCTGCGCTTGCTCTGTCACCTTCTATCTGCTGAGTAAACTAATTTTGTGCGTGTGTATTGATTTTAAATTTGCAGCTGTTTATATAGGCGTAGTGCGATCGACCGATAGAGCACTTACATCATCCAGAACTTAGTCAAAATTTTTCCAGTCTCTCTCGAGAGTAGATTTTTGCATCTTTTGCTATTTCCACTACACATAACTTCTTTTTCCTCCTTATACGTAATCGCTGTCACTTTCCTTCATATCTCCTTTTATTCAGCTCATTCGTGGCTTTCATTAGATATTGGTTTTTGTAGTGGTGTTTGATGGTATTGTATGATGGTGATATTACTAAATGTAATTGTATGAGGCCAGCTGTGAAGGCTCCTGAGATAAAATGTAGTTGTGAATTGTCAGAAGGCCTTTCTTGCTACCACTACGACCTCACACTTAATTTTTTTTTAATGAATGTGGCTACGTAAAGTGTCTAGGGTTATGATATGTAGTGTGGTGTAATAGGTTATAGATATACCCACAGATATTTAACAAGACTAATAATATTAATAAATGTTAAAATACACTGAACTAACTCACGTGTGTAAAATTTTTTGATAGAATTATATTACATTTATTTGGTTCTGGATCAATTTTTTAGGTTGACCAGAACTTAAAAGGATTTAGAGATTATGAAAGAAATGCATGGAATATTATATCATAAATGCAATAGTGTACATATATATGTACTATACTAGTTAGTTTTATTAAAATGTTCTAGTAGTCATCTACTTGGGAGGATAGTTAATGTTTGTGCTGTTGGGGTGGCCTCATCACACCTGTCTATATTGACTACACAGTGTCCAGAAAATGGTGGGAATTTTTATGGGGTATTAGTAACTAAACGGCGTTGGTGAATGTCCAGCAGACCAGAGGCTCACTCATCTTGTAGTTGTAGCTCTGGTGCTGAAATCTTGTGGTCCCACCTCTCCGTGCTGGCGGGCAATAATGGTGGTCTCTGTCACAAGTACTGCACAGATACACTCGAGTAAGTCACCAACTGAATAGACACTGCTTGGTTGACAACAGAAACTCACAGCTCTGCAATCAAAGTATGGGCCATGTGTCAAAATCTATTCTCTACCCACGTCTGGACACAACACTGACACAACAACCACATCATACAGACAGGTCAGATCTCTCTGACCAAACAGCACATTTACCATGGTGGGTTTACATCAGATAGATCCTCCCAGACTATAGATTCTGAAAAATATTTATTAGTTTTCTGCCCTAAAAGAGGATAGGTAGTATGTTTCATTATTCTCAACACTTGATCTGTCTTGCCTAACTCTTGCTGGAGTTTATGTACATTGTTGGTCCCTAGACCCTGACTTGGGCGGGGGGTCTAGAGCAAATCCCTACTTGTTTGTAAGGCTAGATTTCGATATGGCAGTATCAAATCACTCGAACATGAAACAATATTCAAAATATATAAAGAAATAATTTCAATCTTACCAGATTATGAATAAATAACACAGAATTGCTAGCAAAACTCAGCTGAGCTGCTGGCTATAGTATGGCGTCCCTAAATTTATTTCACTTTCTTTCATATGGAAATCACCACACTTTAAAATCTGTGTCTATCACTGAACAACTATTGAAGAATGGCCCCACTTTCGCGTCTGAGCGCTAATGATATGATTGTCTGTGGCCAATCACTGCCTAGGTTTATTTGAATTTCAAATTTCCTACCATAAAGTCATTTCAGTCATGCTTCAGTCAAGTATGGATGGTTATCTGTTAGTCTGTCCGTCTCTACTTGTGTTTCTACAAAATGTACTTGATTTTTGAACCAACCTTTCTCTCCCCTCCAAAATTTTGTCGTTAAAAGTTATATTTAGACACATCTACCACCCAAAAACCCTCTCCTCCATACTAAGTAAATTTGAACACCTGCGTCCCAAGGTCGTGTTTTTTTGTGCAATTAGCGACACTTTTAGATTCAATACAGTCTGTCGATGATGTGAACAACACTGTCTTTTGTCATTATCTTCAATATTATCTATCCGTCTGTAAAATTAAGAACATATTAGTTCACTGCTCAGAATAGGCCATCCGGCCAGCTAATTTTTATATTCCTAACATTAATATTAAGAAAAAAGTACTTTTTAATTTTTGTAATATTCCTAACATCTGCGTTTAGCCGCTGAATTCAAATCCTTGGTATCGCGCAAAAGCGTCCAATAAATGACTGTGGCGTAACATATCTATGGTCCCTTCTGTCGAGTTGCTTACTTTTTATGTCAACTTGGGAAACGTGACTTTTCTCCGTTTCCCCCCCCAATTGCGTCTCCTTAGCCTTCCTAGTCTCACGCAATCTTTCCAGTCATATTTTTCCTTTTTGATCCTCCGTTCCCCTCCTGTCTAGCAAGTCAATTTTTATGGAGGGTGATGACCCGCGGTCTAGGCGATCATGTACTATTCGCAGCCTACGCATTATGTTTTTATCCTTAAATGTTATCTTTGGAGGTATTTTACCGTTGTATCTCTGTCAATTTCACTACAGTTTTGTCCCATCTTGAGCTGATTTTGATTTTATGAGAATTCTTAAAGTGAACAGAACAAACAATTTCCACAACAAGGTGACACGCATAATTACAGTTATCACAGTCTTTATAACATGCAATACAATTCCTACGATGTCCACACTTGCCTTACATCTGGCTCGAATTAATGGTTTAGTAGAAATATGCTGTATTACTCCATTCCTGGAATACCTGGCTAATTCTACCCTAAGATTAGCACAGATTCTGATAGCTTGTTTTGCCATTGGGAAATTACCATAAGCCGGCTGCCATAAATAGCGTGTTTCTGATTGGTTGGTTCTGATTCACTTTCCAAGAATTGCCATGGTATTTTTTCCTCTGTGTCACAGTAACATGCTGGCTGTCATACACTTTAGTGAAAAATGATGAATGAACGACACACAATGCAGACTCTCGCAAATCCCGCATCAGTAGAAAAATAGGCAGCTTGATTTCATTGGTTGATTTATTTTTTATTCATGTGGCCTAATATCTCGCAGAATCTCACAACGAAAATATCGACTTATGTGTTGCGCAAGACAGTCAATTTACATATATATATATATTTAATAATTAGGCACAAAAAAAACCTGTAGAGAAATTATGTACAGGGTGTACAGATCTGAAAATGCAGATATCTTGAACAGATTACGGGTAAACTGTAGCACTTGGCATGTATGCGGTTTAGGAATCCTAAACCCTATTCATAATCCTAACCCTAATGACGTGGGCGACTTACCTGGATGGCATTCAAGAATACGCCCCACATTTCTCCATTTCAGTCTAATGGGGGGTAGCGAGTGAGACAGAAAACACTAAATGTGTGTCTTGCCATTGGTGACATACTTGTAGTATCACAGTATTTCAATAATGCATGAATTACTTTTAACCATCTTTTTTTTTCAGTTTTGGAGCACATTAATGCATTAATTTTTAATTAGTCAAAGCAGCAGCCACCAGCTAAAATAGAAATCTTTACTGACTGTAGATCACTACTGGAATCAATACAAAACACCAGAAATGAAAACATGATGCATGATATCAGATCTGAGCCAAACATTATCCAAAGGTCATCAACCATTGCTGTTCATTGGCTACCCCCCCATTGTGGAATCACCGGAAATGAGATAGCCGATGCTTTATCTAGAAATGGCAGTAAAATGGAACAATTCAGCCACCCATTTCCCTTTTGAGACGCTAAAACCATCATCCACAAGTACAGTGGAAGAAGGAAGGTGATATATACAACAGATATGACTCAATCCACCAGCTTAATAGATACCAGCAGATCATAGTTTTCTGCCTGAGAACTGGCTACTGCAGATTACTAGGCCACCTCTATCACCACAGGGTATCTCATACGAATGAATGTTCATATGGAACCGGAATCCAGACACCTAAACATATTCTCCAACACTGCCCAACCTATGATGACCCACGATGCCAGACTGGCCAGTGAGTGCTGAGCTCAGGCAGAAGCTATGGGGCTGCCACGCTGACCTGGAAAAGACTGGAGCTTCATCCTGGTGACAGGCCTGCAGATTTAGCATGACTACAAACTGATCGCAGAAGAAGAATTAGTCGAAGCAATATGGTGAACATATCAATAGCCATGTGGCCAACATAGAGGACTATGTCTACTATTCTTAACTTCTACTGGTCAGTCATTTCGTTTACCTTGTTTCATTGTCTGTAAAAAGGTTCATAGGCTTGGTCTTAGTCATTTGCTCATTTTATGAAGATGTTTTTGTACTGTCTGGGTTTTTTTTAGACTAAGACTGTTATGCAGCATTGTTGACCCCAGTCATTTATTCCCTAAATTTTACCATTCATGACCACATATGTTATGAACATGTTCTTTTTCCTTGATATCAATAGGGGGACTTTTTAAAATTCTTTCTATTTAATTGAGTGTTTTTGATATTTCTAATCTTTTGGAATGCATTTCTGCAGTCTCTTCACCCCCTATTTCCTCCCTATGAAATACTGAGCATTTTTCTGTATTTTTAATTTCTGTTAGATTTTGTCATGAGCACTATTACTTATCGTGTGGAATGCAGCTTTGTTTATTCTTTCTGTTTGTTGTCTTAGTAGTATGGCGAAACTTTGAATTTATTATTTTTTTAAAAATTTGCCTCTACTGTTTACATGATACAGACTTTTCATGGGAAAAACTGTGTTTTCAGTTAATATTTAATGAAGAGCTTTTTTTCTTCCTTCTCTTGTTCAGTATTTTGTTTTTCTATAGATGTTCTGAGCTTTAAAATATTGCCATAATTGTTGTTATTGTTTAACTAAGGCTGCTGAGCGTCTCGCTCTTTTGTCGCCAATACCAAGTTGAAGACTCCTTGGTATTATCTACACTGTGATCTAGGAGCTCCAGTTTCTCCATCTTGGCTTGCATTTAAAGGATCGTCACATTTGGTCCCAAGCTAGGAGAAGAAGCGCTTGGCATACTGTACATTCCTCGCCATCCAAGGGGGCTCTCCAACTATGCAGAGCTAAAATACTGTGCTCTGGTTCTGGGCTCTTCTAAGGAATTGTCACATCCTGCACAGAGCCACTTCTCAGCTCCCCCAGCCTATCTTCTTCTTTGATCCATAGCCGCCACCCGCCAAAGCAGTCAGCGGTCATTGTCGTGAAACATTCTAAATCCACATATATAAATTTTTTTTTTTTTTTTTTTCCTTAACCAGCGGCACTTGGGCTTTCAGCCCTTCAGCCCAATGACATGTCATTGCGAGGCTGGGGAACCTGAGGACTTTCCTTCCAACCCGGTCAGGAGCTTCGCTCCTTCCCATCCACAGAGGGTTTATCACAGGAGCCGTTCAGGTTATTCAGTCAAATTTCCGGTCGTAAACATTCCTTCAAACGCCGACGCCCGGGTTTGAACCATGAACACCTGGTCGCCAGTACAACGCCGAAGCCATTACACCAGAGCGGCTCCCACATATATAAATTAAAAGGTAAATGTAAAGCCTAACACATAAATTCAATAAAAGGGAAAGAAGAATGGTAAAGAACAGTGCTGTCACAATGACTGTACTCGAGATCCCCCTTTTTCTGCTTCGTCTGCATGTTCTCACGCTTTCACGTTTACTAGTAAAGCCTACAGCAGCATACACGCCTTTCTAACAATAAAACGTGTACTGTATTTCTAAGAAAACCTTGAGATAGACACACTGCGTAATGATCTAGATTAATATTCCATTAATTTCATTTTATACACTACGTTAACATAAACGAAAGGACAGATGGACTTAGGATAGAAAGAGAGAGGGCTGAACGGAGGACGTATGCAACACTAACACGCGTCTCACGATTAAAATTAATGCCACCCCCAACGCGAAAGGCATGAAGCACTAACTTTTTTTCAGATGGACAGTGATAAAAAACACTACCAATACGAGAGTTAGGTTTAAAAACATGATTAATGCTTATTAGGAAACATGACATTCTACTGTTTTATGTCTGAAATCCTGACATTAGTCTGACAGAACAGTTGAAAAGGCAGGACAGGTGGCGGTTCTAAACATAAAAAAATAAAAAATATACGACTATCCTAGAAAATGCATATTTTGAACGCAGCCACTTAGCTCCATTAAATTTATATATTTGGGTTCCTTAGGACTTGCTGACAAAGAATATGTTAAGTGTTACGCAAATAGTCTAGGAATTAACAAATTATAGCCATAATACTAGAGTGGTGCTGTCAGACAACACCAAATGATAATCGCACAGTGGCATGTTTTGAAACCACCATTTTACGGGAAATAGGCCACCATGTTAAATCCGATTTGATTGGCGGGAAGTATATGTAAGACAAAACATGATTAGACGGACTGCAAATACTATTTTTGGTTGTTAGGGGAAACATAGGAAGGGTAAATTTTTTCAAAAGCTTTCGTAAACATGGTCCTATTGGCTAGACCCGTGGATATAGTCAATTAGGAGCGTCTGTTCAGTGCCACATTTTAAAATAAACTTACTAAGAAACAGTGCGTTGAGAACCAGCTCATATTTTTCTAAATAAAAGCCTGGGACAGAGGCGGATCGGAATTTGTGCCATTATTCATCGCCAGTCAACGTATTTGTTTATTATTTCCATGAATTGTGGTAAGATTGACATATTTGATATCTTTTTGATGAAAATTGAATGTGAATTGATAATTTATGTCTGTATATGTGTGTGGTTCAGTAGCAAACATGAGGCAAAGCCTAGATACTGCTCCAACCTGAACAAAACTTGTCGGAGAGAAGTATATCGGCAGGGGATCACCAAATAGTACACTGACACCTATCTTATTGACTAGAAGGAACTAATGCTGGAATTGCAGAGGCGTAGTAACCATTAAGGAGAAGAATACTGGTGTAAATTGTTTCAGATGAAGCTAGCAGTTGGCCTACCGCTTTGAACTCAGTGTTTGTTATGTATTGTGTTCAGTGTGGAAATAGATTATAAATTAGATCTGAAGTAGGAGGTACAACCTTCTTGTTTCAGGGACCGTGGTCATAACTTATTGAAGCAGCACCTGGTCTGAGTTTTGCTGAATCCAGAGGCTGATAGCATACCCCTTGGTCCAGATAGCGACTAGTGAGGTGTCTCAAGAACACGGTGAAGCAAGCGAGCAGAGGAGTCTGTTTACTGCTGCCCTCACAGAAGATAAGATTCTGTGGCCAGAGCAGCTCAATTTTATGTGCCCCTCTAAAACTGACAATATAGTAAATAAAGAGGGACAATAAATTGTTTCAATTGACAGGAACTGTGAACTTTTCCCAATACTATTTCCACCATAAGCAAACACTTGAAGTCATGATGACAAATAACCACCAAGCTTGAACAAGCCAATATTACCTCATAGTACTACATCACAACTTACACACATATGATAATAATAATAAAATATGTCAATACAAAGATCATAACTATTAATTGTGTACATATAACTTGTAATTACATTTGATTGTGATTCCTGGTTCACTGTGTAGTTGAATCAGGATATCTATTATTGCAAGGAATTAATACATATATTTTTAAACTTTAACACTTGACTCATTTAAGATAGTCTTATAGAGTGTTTTATGTGTGTGAGTGTCACAGTGTTGTAAAGTGTTGTGGAATAAATTAAATTGTTTATCTGTCGGTTGTTGTTGTGACTTACACTTCATCATTATCATAACCCTAGACATTCAACGTAGTCATCACAATATTTTAGAATAATTCTGACTGAGATACAAATGTGGTAGCAAGTAAGGTCATCTGTAATACACCACACTTATTAGATACAGATACCTTCACAGCTGATCTCAGTCAGTACACTAAGTCCCCTATAAATATTTATATCATCCCACTTTACCACAGTCATCACGCCTGGTGGCGTCTTGTAGGGCAGCAATAAATTGACTCCACTTTGTTCAGTTGGCGGCCATCCTTCGTACAGTGCCCCAACTCTGGTTCATTCTTTGCATCTCGGTCTCCACAGTTCTCCGCCAAGTTGTTTTTGGTCGGCCTCTCTTTCGCTTTCCTTCAGGGGTCCATAGCATTGCTGTTCTTGTAATGATATCAGGGTCCCTTCTGAGGATGTGGCCAACCCAACTCCAGCGTCTGCCAGCTATGATGGTGTGCTTGTCCTCCTGGTTACTCCGAATAAGTAATTCTTGGTTGCTGATGGTATTCGGCCAAAAGATTTGGAGAATTTTCCTTAGGCAGATTGTGTTTAAGGAGAACAGTTTCGACATTTCCTTCTCTGTTACTCTCCAGCATTCCACACCATAGAGAAGCACAGAAAGTACACAGCTCTCATACAGTCTTAATTTGGTGTTTGAGCTGTACTGGGAAGACTTCTGTTTCCGTAACGTGTGATTTTTTTCCATAGACAGGGGTGTCAGCCCTGCGCTAAAACCCCCAACCTGGAGGACCAGGGTACCAGCTTTTGTCTGACCCCTTCCCACGCAGACCAGTCCAGCTTGGTTGAACCTACCAGGAGTAAAACTCCCTCTGGCATAGCTCTGGGGGTTGTCAAGGGTACACAAGCTGCCATACTGCTACAAGGTATAGGTACCATTGATGGCAGCCCGGCCTATCACTGGGTCCATAATGAAATCCTCCTGTGTTGAATGCTAGATTTTCAACAAGTTTCACCACTGGGGGAATCCCTGGAAGTGTATGGATGATTTCAAGTCAATGAGGGTGCAATTAGCCTCACAGACAGAGGTTCACTTCCCCGTAAGTATATTGTAGCATGGTGCATAGCGGGTTGTCATATAAAGATGACTGCAGATATGCCTCCATGTATATTTCCATAGTAAATACAGCACAATAATTTCACAGTAGGCACTTTATGCTACAGTATGTACTATTAACTGGGGAAATTCAAACTGAAGAAGAAAATCATGAAGCCTGGTTCTCCAAAGTCTAGATATCGTTAACAAAAATGTGCAGTTAATCAGTGCTGCAGCTGATCTTCCCAGTGCTGATAGCAATCATATGGCAAGGGTTATATCATACCTTGTTCACTCTTTTAAAAAGGAGTGTCCATCATATGTTGAATTCATTATACTGTGAATTGATAACTCAGGGGTCCACTGTAATGGACTGGCATTTTGTCATTTGATTGGCAAGTTCTGTAGTACCCTGGTAACATTTATTACAAAAGAGATTGACATGAAAGGTGTCAGTACAGTTATTTAACTAAACTCATATAAATTAGTAAATTTTAAGAGGACATAATGATGGCATAACCCATCATGTAAATATGACATTTATATCATTTATCATCAGATGCTGTGTCTGTGGGTTAAGTGTATACATATCCATCACTGATGTTTACTTGCCTATGTCTCCTGGGTGTGGTCAGCTGGTAGGTTGCAATGCAGTGTATTTATAGACAGCTATTATTCTAGGAGGCAGCGATTTTCATGGTTGATTCAGAGGTCTTGACCACCAACATAAAGTAGTTTGTAAAAATGGTTGCACCCAGTTTTAAGCAAAAAACATGAGAGTCACATTGTTAGTTCTTCTTTCTTCTTCGTACACTTTCAGACTTTGACTTGAAAATGTTCAAAGAAAGCAGTGGTCATCCTGAGGTTGTTGGTTTATCCCCATATAGAGTTTTCCATTTAATTCAGATGATTGTGCAACTATTCTTAGTGAAACTATTTATGTGTTTGTTCATGAAGGTGATGATAAGGGATCATTGTTTCAGCATAGATGGCAGTAAGAGTGTTGGTGAAACAGAACCATAGACAAAAACACAAATTGCAGTACACCCTATGTGCAGGGTGTAAGTATTCATTCTGAGGGAATTTATGCTAACTTTGAGACAAGTATGGCGCTGTTGTAGTGTCCGGTGTACAGCTACTTTATGTTTTTATCAGTTTCTCTATGTTATTTGTAGAGAAAAGATAAATATAGGATGAATCTGTGTTAAGTACAAGTTAGTGTTAGAAAACCACCCAGGGTAGAATACATGCCTGGAAAAAAAAAAGTATCCAGTTGGATTTTCATTCACATAAAAAAAAAATTATCATGCCAAGGGTTAAAAATCTGGTTTGATCTTTCAGGCAAGGATCAAGAAAATCATGCAAACTGACGAGGAGGTGGGAAAAGTTGCTGCTGCTGTGCCAGTTATCATCTGTATCCTTTTAAGCCAGTTGTTAAATATAGTGTGGATTATAACGTGTTTCAACATCTGGTATTAATCTTCATTTTTATCCTTCTTGTATGTGTATATTGTTCACAATTCAAAATTAAAAACTGAATGTTAAATTAATACCCTTTTACATATTTATGTTGTGACATTGTGAGTAACTGATGAGTTGTGCAATATAAGAAATCTGGATTGTGATAAGAAAATATGTGAATTGGAAAATGTGTTATGTTAAAGAATTTTAAAATTGAAATCAGTTAGTTTGTATATTTCATGTGAGTTGTTGAGAGATTAGTTGTTACAGCTGGTGAGAACCAGTTGAACTACAGGGAGTGAAAGGGGAAGGTTTGGGCTGACAAGTCAGTCGACAGTTGAACTCAAAATTGTGTGCTCGTTTCCAATATGTATTTATGGTGAGTTGTAGTTGTGAATATAATGAGATTCCTCTAGTTTGAAAGCTTGTACAGTCGTAAGCTATACTTAATGAACATTTGAGAAAATAGAGAAACAGCAATAATACTGTCATTGCCTTTATAGAGGACATAGAATTTTCATGATTTAAAAATTTTCATGATTTAATTGTGAAGAACCACTCAGCAGCATTTGGAAGATTGACTTGCTGTTGTCCAGTTTATGGAAAGAGTTCTTACTATTATTAACGCGTGCTACTTTGAGAAGGAGATAATTTGTTTTATCATGAGTGGCAGTAGCCAATTGACTTTGACAGTATGTACTTTATGAAGCAAATGTCCTTGAGCACATTAGGTTTGTTGGAAGAAGTGTAACCCGCAGCATTATTTTTATCGTCATTGCTTCACATCTGTAGAAATTTAATAAAGTTCATCATTGTTACTTTGTTCTGCTATTTTTGAAGGGTGTTAAGTTTATTGTTTTCAGAGCCAGGTCTTATGAGCAGTGGTGTACTAAGTGGGCTGTGAGGGGGCAGTGCGCCCATGGCAGCCGGGGGGTAATTGGGGTGCCTTCGGACACTATTATGAAAGTTCTTACTGTTATATTCTTGCAAGTGTGTTTCTGTATAGGAGGTGCGGGTTACCAAAAGAAGGATCCACCCCGGCGGCCAAATACTTTATACCCCTGCTTATGAGTGCTTGGCTCAATTAGATGAACAGCATGAGTGACCTGGTATGAGACTGAAAGAGAGGTTGAAAGAATATTTCTGAGATTACCTGTTGTCATATACACCACAGTACTGGGTATCTATCTAGCCCTTTATCACAAGAATGTTCGTAACATGACCAAGAAGATTTGAAGATAGGCTGGCCTCCACTTAAAAAATTGGTTGATCACTAAAAAAAACGTACATATTGACTGAGGACTTTGTCTTGATCTGTATAGGAATATAGGTGGACTGTGTGACGCACTAGAACGTTCAAAACATCAGGTGCTACAGAAAATATACTAGAGGTATTAATGAAGATCACTCGTGTGTTACAGGGGCCCAAAAGGGGAGCAAAGAATAGTAACACTGTACCCTACCAGGCATGTCGTAAAAACGACTAAGGAGGGTTGGGCATGGGGCTGGTTACCCCATCCTGAAAGATGAGGCAGGTTTGTATTTCAGAGCTGGCATTTGCCGACAATGTTTGCCCTGATTGCTAAATCAGAGGCATATCTTCAATCCAACCTGCAGGTTTGGAAGGAAGAGCTGGAGAAGAGAGGAGTGGTCATAAGCAGCTCCGAAACAAAAACCATGGTGATATCACAAGAGGGAAGAGGGCATCGGATTGTGCTGGGACATTGAGTCCAGAGCAGGTCAGCCACCTTAAATACGAGGGGCGTTCAGAAAGTAATGCACCACATCGTTTTTCTCAGCTAATAATGAAGATAGAAGTATGAAATTTTGCACACTTCAAATATGGCATGGGCCAATTGTGTGCACCAAATTGCACCGCAACTGGCCAAATAATACGGCTGCCCTAAACCGTTGAAATTGAGCGTGTTAGCAATTTGCGTTGTAAGCAGCGAATTGTGATAGAATTTCTCGTTGCAGAGAAGGAAACTGTTGTGAACATTCACAAGTGTCTATGTGATGTGTATGGAAGTTTTTCAGTCGACAGGAGTACAGTCAGTTGCTGTTTTCAGAGAATCAAAGATCGGCAGCGCTATGGATGTCCTGCCACAGCACCAACGCAGAAATGTTGAAATGCGCTGAAGGCATTATTCTTACTGATAGGCGAATCACTACTCAACAATTGGCCTTACAGCTGTCAGTCAGCATTGGTAGTGCAAATGCAGTTATAAAAACTATCGGATTTTCTAAGGTTTGCGCAAGATGGGTTCCTCGAAGTCTCACAAATGACCTCCGATTGCAAAGGAAAGCAATTTCTTCTGAATTGTTGGAGCGTTTCAATGCTGATGGAGAGAACTTTTTGGCTAAGATCGTTACAGGTGACGAAACCTGGGCACATCATTTTGAACCTGACACAAAAAGACAGTCAATGGAGTGGCATCATCCGCAATCACCACGAAGAAAGAAATTCAAAACAATTCCTTCAGCTGGAAAGGTCATGATCACTGTCTTTTGGGACATTGAAGGTATGATTCTTGTGGACGTTATGCCAAGAGGAGAGACACTCAATTCGCAAGCTTACATTAAGACATTGAAAAAACTCAATCAACGTTTTCGCAGAGTTTGGCCGCACAAGAATCCAGCAGACCTGCTTCTCTTTCACGACAATGCGCGACCTCACACAAGTCTGGCAACACGGGAAGCAATCACCAAATTGGGTTGGACTGTACTACCCCATCCACCCTGTAGTCCCGATTTGGCACCCTCTGATTTTCATCTATTTGGTCGACTTAAAGATGCACTCCGTGGGACAAGGTTTGAAGGTGATGAAGGAGTGATTCATGCAGCGAAAAAATGGCTACATGATCAAGTCAAAATCTGGTACGGGCTAGGAATACATGCACTTGTTTCGTGCTGGCATAAAGCCGTACAAATTGATAGAGATTATGTTGAATAATACCGATGTTTACATGACATATCCATGTATATTGTGTATAAATTTCATGCTTTTTGAATAAACAGCTCCGTAGAAAAACGATGTGGTGCATTACTTTCTGAACGCCCCTCATACATTAGACCTGTCATAGACTGGAAGGGAGGCATCAAAGAAGAGTTGGCTACCTGAAGAGCAGCAGCTGGGAGACTTTTTCAGGCTATAAATCGAGGATTCCTCAGTAAAAGAGAAGTTGGCAAGAAGAAGACGATGGCTGTATACCACTCCACCTATGTCCCAGTCTTGACTTATGGACAATGACTACAACCCACACAAGCCAGCTCCAAACCTCAGAAATGAGGTATCTGAGGAAGGTGGTTGAAATAACAAGAAGAGACATGGTCCGCAACCATATGATACGGCAAGGCCTCAAAACCCAGCCCCTGCAGACCCTAGTAGAACAGTCCCAACTACGATCGTTTGGCCATGTCTACAGAATGGGTGAAGATCGGCTACCATGACAAGTATGGGAAACTAACAGCCAGTGATCCAGACCTCCAGGATGACCCAGAGTCTGCTAGAAGGACAATTTTAGACAATCTCTGAAGGACTGAGGACTAGATTGGAACCAGGCCAGGAGGAAGAGAACTGATAGGATAGTGCAGTATGGCACTCTCTCTGGCACACCTCTACACCCCAGGGTAGAAGAGAAACGACTAAGTAAGTAAGTAAGTTATTATAAAGGCATTCCCTCAGCATAGGTCATCCATTTCAGTCTATGTTTGTCTGTTAAATTTGTTCCATTGTTTGCTCTTATTTGTTTATGTCTCCAAGTTCTTCATATGGCCTTTCTTCAATCACTTAATTGCTCTTTAAGCATCTTTATTAATCAATCAATACCCTTTAGCTCCCCAGGGAGCATAGGCCTTCAACAAACACTTGCCAAGTCCTCCTGTCCCGTGCCAACCGCTCAAATTATTTCCATGTTTTCCTCATCATTTTCACCTCTGTATCCAGTTCTCTTCTCCATATGTTTTTTGGTCTACCTCTGCCTCTCTTTCCTTGTGGATTCCAGAACAATGACTGACTTGTAATGCTATCAACAGGTTTCCTCAATGTGTGTCCTATCCATCGCCAGCGTCTTCATCTCAACTCTTGTTCCACTGGCACTTGTCTTGTTCTTGTCTTCAGTTCCACATTTGTGACTTTGTCATACCATTTCAATCCTTCTGTTCTACGCCAGCACCCGTTTATAAAAGTCTGTAGCTTTTTGGTTGTTGTTTTTGTTGCTCTCCATGTCTCAGAGCCATACAATAGGACTGACATGACATTTGATTGGAAGATTCTTATTTTCGTGTTGGGCTTGATTTCTCTTGTTCTACATGTTTCCCAATGCAATGAAAGCTTCTCTTGCTTTTTATATTCTTATTTTCATATCACTGTCTGTCCCTCCAACTTTGTCTATATTACCGCCAAGATATGTGTACGATTCTACATCTTTTAGTGGTGTTTCTTCAAGTTCAACCTTGTTATCATTTCTTGCATTTATTCTCATAATCTTTGTCTTTTCCCTGTGTATTTTCAGGCCCACGTTGTGACCTCTCATCGAGAATTTTCATTTTCTCTTGCATCTGATTATGGTTATGGGACAGAAGAGCCAAGTCATCAGCAAAATCCAGATCATTAAGCTGTTTAGTCAGATTGCACTGGATTCCATTTCTGTTGTGTGATTGTGATGTTTCATACCCAATCTATTGCTAGTAAGAAAAGAAATGGAGACAAGAGGCATCCCTGTCTCACTCCCGTTCTAATCCTAAACGGTTCTGTAAGTTATCCCTCATGAAGAATGCATGTCATGTTTTTATAGGTCTTCTTTATTAAGTTAATGATCTTCATGGGAACTCCATAGTGCCTCATCAGTTTCCAAAGTGATTCTATGTCTACCCTGTCAAATGCCTTTTCATAGTCCACAAATCCGATGTATATGTTGAATTCCATTCCAGACTTTGTTTAACTATTATTCTCACTTTGGCTATCTGGTCTGTACAGGATCTGTTTTGTCGAAAACCTGCTTGTTCATCTCTCAGTTGCTTGCCTATGGACTCTTTTAATCTCTCATGGATGATTCTGTTTAATACTTTTCCTGGCACTGTTAGTAACATTTTCCTCCATAATTTGTACACTCCAGTAAATTTCCCTTCTTAGGCAACTTGACCAGATAATCTTTCTTCCATTCTGCTGGTATATCCTCCCTGCGTGCCCAATTCTTAACCCTTTGAAAATAAAGTTTGTTCGTTCGTTCATTCGTTCGTTCCCTCTCCCAGACTTTGCCAAGTAGTTTGTATAATATCTCTGTAGAGGTATCAATATCTGTTTTGATGGCCTCTGCTGGAATGCCATTTGGACCAGCTGCTTTTCCTTCTTTCAGAAGCTTTATGGCTTTCTTTATTTCTTTTCTACTTGGTCGTTCACAGCTGATTTGCAGCTCCTCTTCTGCTGGATGGATGTCTGGGGGATTAGTTGGAGCTGGTCTATTAAGAAGTTCTTCAAAATGTTCTGTCCATCTCTTCATTTGTTCTTGTATATTACTAAGCAATTTTCCTTTCTTATCTTTTATGAGGCCAATTGCTTGCTTATATTTTCCTGTTAGCTTCTTTGTGTTGTTGTACAGGTCCCTCATATTTTCTTTGGCTGCAGCTTCCTCTGCTACCTTTGCCAACTCTTCAGTATACTTCCTGTTGTCTCTTGTGATGTTTCTTCCTACTTCTTTGTTTGCTTCTATGTACAGGTCCCTCATATTTCCTTTGGCTGCAGCTTCCTCTGCTTCCCTTGTGAATTCTTCAATATACTTCCTCTTGTCTCTTTTGATGTTTCTTCTTACTTCTTTGTTTGCTTCTATGTACACTTCATGAGCCTTGGCTTTGGAGTTTCTGGTTTTTCTTCTTTTTAAATCTGCTTTCTTGTTTTTCCTGTCTTCTATCTTGCTAATGGTTTCTGTAGTTATCCATGCTTTATGCTAATGTTCTCTTTTTCTCAGTACTTCTTCACGTCTTGTTCCATATATTTGTTTACTTGTTGCCAGTGGGCTTCTGTATCTGCTTCATCTTCCAGCTGTTGAAGTACTTTGCATTTGTTGGATACTGATTGAAAATTTTCCCCTTATTTCCTGATTACTTAGATATCCCACATTATACTGTTGTCTATAGCTATATACTGTTGTTAATTTCTTGAGTTTTAATTTTGTTTTAGCCAACAGAAGATGGTGATGTGATACAACATCTGCTCCTCTACATACTTTTACAGCATGCAATGTTGACCTAAACTTCTTACTTATGCATATGTGATCAATATGATTCTCAGTTCTGTGGTCTGGTGATATCCATGTTGCTTTATGTATTCTTTTATGTGGAAATATGCTTCCTCCTATAGCTAGTTGATTTGAAGCACAGAAGTTAGCTAATAGTTCCCCATTCTCGTTCATCATACCTAATCCATGCTTTCTCATGATTTCTTCAAAGCTGGTGTTGTCTGTTCCTATTTTCGCGTTTAGGTTCCCTATCAAAATTGTGAAGTCCTTTCTTTTCTTTTTGTCCAAGACATTTTGTAGTCTGGTGTAAAATTCTTCTTTCTCAGATTCTTCTTTATCATTTGTTGGTGCATAACACTCGACGATATTTATATTTATTTTCTTTTTGGCTGATTTAAACATTGCTTCCCATTCTATAAGTGCCTTCTGTACTTCCCAAGACAGCATTAGAGCCACCCCTTCACTGTGGTGGGCTCTTTCCTCCTCATGTCCTGAGGACAATACCATTTCTCCTGTGATCAATCTCCTCCTCTCTAGCCCTTCCACTATGTCTTACAGATACCCAGGATATCAATCCTGTAATTTGTCATTTCTGCTGCTACCTGTGCAGTTTTCCCTTGTTCATATAGAGTGCGAACATTCCAGGTACCAATCCTGGAGATTTTCCTAGATGAAAAAAGGTTAGTCGGCAACCCAGATTCCTTTCGGCTTTCTCTGGGTTTCTTCACATGCCTCCTTTCCAGAGGACCTTCTTCTGTCTTGGGCGGCTGAGTTGATTTATATTCTGTATTTCTTCTTCTGCTTTTGTCCTGAAAAGGATGTTGGTTACATTGTATTGCCATTTACAGCGAAGTTGCGATATTTGTGCCTTTCGGCCCAACACATCCGTTTTCAGCATGGCATTTTTGGGACCGGGTTTGCCTTCCCTCTTCAATCCCTACTCTCTCGGCCAGACTGCAGTGATGCAGCCTGTTTCCAGGACCACCACTTGGAGTCGGGTCTTGGTCAGCTCTTGTTCGCTGACCCTGATGCAAGCAGTCAAGCTATGAGTCGCTGACTGCATTCATCTCCAGTTGCTTGTAACCAGCCCCATGCCCAACCCTCCTTAGTCGCTTTTTACGACATGCCTGGTAGGGTACAGTGTTACTATTCTTTGCTCCCCTTTCCGGTCCCGGTAACACACAAGTGCATCTTTCAGCACCACACTAAATACTTTCTTGTCCTCTCCCTATATGCTTTGATGACATTGTCCATGAGGAGTATGAAAAGACAAGGTGACAGAATATCACTCTGTCCTACACCAGTTGTGGTCCTGAACTCCTCTGACCCATGGTTTGTCATCCTCACATAATTTCTGCAAGTCCTGTAGAAGCTCTGTATAGCATGGATCAGAGGTACTGGAAAGTTTTTCTTTGCCAAGTAGCCCCAAATTTTGTTCCAAGGGACCTTCTCCAGATCCAAGAAACAAAGATGCATCTCACCTTTATACTCAAGGGTCTTTTTTACTCAGCTGCCTGAGCGTGAAGATAAGGTCTTGAGTACTTCAGTTTGCTCGGAAGCCATATTGAACCTCATCCATTTGTGGCTCATTTAGGCGTCTTGAGTCTCTCTCTGCTCAAGGATTCTAGAGTAAATTTTACCAGGGACACTGAGAAGAGATATGCCTCTATGATTTCCACACTGTCAGTCGTCTCCCAATCCTTTGGTATGGTCTTCTGGCACCAGGCTGCCCGTAGGACCCCCAGGAGCAATATGTCGCCCGCTGCTCCCAATCACCTCTGGTGTCATACCATCATGTCCTGCTGCCCTGCCCATCTTAATTTTCCCCAGTGCTGCCCTCAGCTTTTCCATCCCGATGTCATCCCCACCACCACCACTGGCCTCTCTGCGATAGCGCCCATTATCTCCTAGGCGTGACCATGTTCGCCACCAAGGAGCTCCGAGAAATATTCCCTACCTCACTTCCTTTGATGCAGCAAGAAACCTGTCCCCCATGAATTCATGAGTGCACTGCCTTACCCTCCTCATGTTCCCCAGGGTTCCGTAGAACAATTTCTGGCCCCCTTGGCTTCCTTCTCCAGTCCCTCTCCAAACTCTTCCCAGGATTTCAGTCCTGCTGCCAGCACCTTATTCCCTGCTTCCGTTCTGAGTATCACTCCCTATATTTCTCTGCCTCTCCCTCTGTGTTATTAGCTTCCAAGTAATGCTTCCATGCTGTTCTCCTCTCTCCTACTTTCTCTTTAATCTTCTCTGTCCACCAGGGTGTCCCCCCTCCTCTCCTCCCAAGTCGAACACACAACTCTGCTGCAGCTGCCTGTATGATGTCCTTGAATTTAAGTCAGAGGGTTTCCAGGTCATCAGGTCACTCTTCTATGTTTCTCACTGCTGTAGCAATAAGCCCTTGATACCTTTATAATAACTCATCATATATTGACATACAACCTGCAGGAAAAGAGGCAGAAGGAAATGCCATTGGGCAGATGGAGTTGTTGTTGTTTAACTAGGGCTGCCGAGCTACTAGCTCTTTTGCAGCCAATACCAAGTTGAAGACTCGTTGGTTTTATCTACACTGTAGATCTAGGCTTTTCCTGTGGCTTTTCTGCCATTCTAAAATGTGCTGAGTTGAAGTCCTAAGCTAGGAGAAGTGCATGGCATATTGTGCATTCCCCGCCATCCATGGGGGCTCTCCAACTATGCAGAGCTAAAATACTGTGCTCTGGTTCTAGGCTCTCCCAAGGAATTGTCACGTCCTGCACAGAGCCACTTCCCCATCTCTATCACTGGGTCCATAGTGAAATCCTCCTGCTTGCAGTCAACCAGGACCAAGCCAATGAATCACGTCTGGGGCTCAGGTGACATCTCCAAGCTTAGTGTGCAATGCTGGGTTCTCAACAAGTTTCACCACAAGGGGAATCCCTGGAAGTGTGTGGATGATTTCAAGAATCAATGAGGGTGTAATTAGCCTCACAGACAGAGGTTCACTTCCACATATGTATATTGTAGCATTGTGCATAGCTGATGGTCATATAAAGATGACTCCAGATATGCCTCCATGCATGGGCACATGGAGTAGAAGTACTGTAATAGAAATGGATGACACTCTGGATGGAGAAAATGGCAGAGATTATATAAATATAAACATATGATCACTGTCCTATGCACTGAACAGGAATTATGGCAAATTTTATACTGTAATAAATAATGCATGTATTACTAGTATTGCAGATCAAGATCAGAGTGGTATTTTTTAAGTTTGTGTTTCTGAATCACTGTGCAAGATGAAAGCCATAGACTAGTGTTTCTACAGGACAAGAAAGCTCAAACGTTTCATTTAAAAATTAAAACTGTGTTTAGCACAACTGGAAAAATCATGATGATTTTCACATAAAATGTTCATTTTTTTGCCCCTAATCATGCAGTTTTGTTATGGAAAGTATTTCTGTCATTTCCACATATATGCCTAGTGAAAAAATGCTGCAAGAGATGTCCTGAAATTTTGCAAGAATAGATTTACACATCTGATTATGTAATGTTAGTTATTTAAAGACTGTAATAAATGTTATTAAACACTTAGTTTTAAGTATTATCTGGCTACTGCTGCACATAATAACCAGACACATACTGATGCATTTACCCCAACACTGTAATCAATTACTATTTGCATTGATCACTGTGGCAACTGGTTATCCACACATATACTTTCATCAGGTTATTGGTTATACTACCACTGCATACTTCTTACTAACATACAGTTCTCAGTGTACAGTAAATTTCAGCCATTTCCCAGTGAGTATCATTGGTATTCTTACTTTTTGATCTTTAAACTTGAATGACTCTTCATTGCTCATGTGAACATGATATTGACACATCCAGATAATTACATTGTCTCAGACATCCACACTACTCCTACACCATCTGTGGTCCGGTATTGTATACAGATTTAAATTACACACTTTTTTTGTTTCTTTCATCATTTTATTTGCATTAATTTCTTTGATGTATCATCATCTCAACCCGTAACCCGTCATGGGTCGTAGGGGTGCCATGGTGGAAGCATCAGCAGACAGGGTCCTCCACTGCTCTCTATCCTCAGCAATGCGTACAAGTGTGGAAAAACCGTGTCTTGCCCATTCTTTGATGTTATCAGCCCAGGATTTTCTTTGCCTTCCTCTTCTCCGTTTACCTTCGACTGTTCCCTGGAGGATCGTTTTTGAAAGGGAGTCATGACGAGTTACATGCCCAAACCAGGCAAGCTTTCGACGTTTCACTACTGACAAAAGTGGTTCTTAGTGGCCTGCATAGGTGTTTATTTTCTCTCTAACATAGACATTTGTTTTGTGCTCTTTATAGCAAATGCGCAAAATTCTTCTATAACATTTATACTCGAAAGCCTGAATCCTTCGCTCTGTATCTGCAGTGAGTGTCCAGCCCTCACAACCATACAAGAGAATAGATAATACAAGTGATTTGTATAATTTGATCTTCACAGGAAAACTGATGTTACTTTTCCAGATTTGATGTATATAATTGCCTCAATCAGTATTATGACTTAACTTAGGCTCAGCTCGTGCGTTGGAGTTGTTTATTGAATCGTTGATCATAGAAACATCTAAGACAACGTGGACGAAAAATGCAAAGACGCTTTCAACATCTCACATGTAAGACCAGTAAAGATACATTTTATTGTTACCATAGTCTGCAGTGTCATCTATGCTTTACAGGGGCCCAAATAGGGAGCAAAGAACTGTTACTGGGATCTAGCAGCTGCTGCACGCACCTATGGAGGGTTTGGCATGGGGCTGGCTACCCCAATCCATAGAAACTTGCCACAAAAACTCCAGTCAGAAACACAAACAAGTCATCTGAATCAAGTAATTCAGCTCGGTCATCCAGAACGGAAGGTTTTCTATCAGGGAGGATTACGATGCAGCACAGAGAAAGCCAATCCACGCTTTTTGTCAATTTGATATTACATTTTTTGACTGCAAGCTATAAACTCCTTGAAAAATTATTTGTGGCTTTTTAGTGCATTAAAAGCCTGTGTTTAAAATATTTTTTAAAATATTTTTTATTTGCATTTTTCCATCAGTTACTGACTGACCTTGCTTGTGTACCTGAGGAATGTAGCAAACACTTTTACATTCATAAGTGAAATAATGTGGGCAGATCGTAGTCTAAACATAATTTTAATTAGTAGATGGCTGTTTTGATTCTCAACATTCTCTTTACACAGAAAACAGACTATAGAAACAAACAAGCAGTTTGATTTCTTGCGGGACCTGGTAGCCAGTATACCAGACCATCAAGCAGAGGATAATAATGGGGACATGGCTGCGCATGATGGTGAGACTGCTGGCAAGAAGGGGCGAGGCAGGTGAGGCCGGTGAATCATAATTTCAGAATTTCTCAGAGGCAGAAATGGGGGTATTTGGAGGAGAATATGACAGAGGCAGGTTAAAGGAAGTCATTCATTAAGTGACAATTTTTTAACACTCCTGTGAAACTTAACTGAAGAACATGGGCTAAAAGATGTTTATCATTGCTGTGATATTTATGAACAAGAAAAAAAAACAGTGCATGCAGTATTAGTAATTCTTTATAGAAAACAGCTTGTCTAGATTTTTAAAAATTTCTTTCTTTTTTTGTTTTTCAAAGTTTGTCAGTTATGTATTAATTATATAATTCTAGAACTTGTGGAAAATAGTCAGTTTACACCGAAAGGAAAATACAAACATTGATGATCATGCAAACCTGGCTTTGCTTAGATCTCATGACCAGTCATTTTCAACATACCCACTCCATTGGAATTGTTAACAGTTATTACCCACTGCGAGGCTTTGGAGTTACTTATCTCCATGATGGTACTAGTTATGCGTCATTGCACAAAGATGTACTTAAATATTTTCAGTTGAAATGTTTAAATACGATCTGCCAATGAAATTTTTAAATACAATTTGCCAATTTTGCACAAAATCTGCATTCCTTAGAGGGAAGTTGCTGAGGAGTGAAACAGGGACATGTACTATCTACCTGGGTGAGGGGGTGTAGCCGAAAATCATTAGGAGATCCCCAATACGACCAGATAAAGTACTACATTCCTCAATGTCTTCTTCTTCTTCCGTCCTTAGCCACCGACCGTCAAAGCAGTCAGTGGCCATTATGCCTAGTGGCGTCTTAGGGCAACAGCAGATAGGTTTTCTTTGCCATTGTTTCCCATCACGCCTATTGGTGTCTTTAGGGCAACGGCAAATCAATCCATCTGCTGTTGTTTCCGTAATCGAAGTGACTGGCAAACGGGTGATCAGCCCGTTAACTATTCCTCAATGTACCAGATTATAATGATTGAGCTGACAGTGCCATTTGAGTTCAGATTCAACAAACAACACTCGTTTAAATTGGCCAAGTATAATGATCTGGTCATGGACTTGAGACATGATGGGTTCACAGCAAATGATATAGCTGTTGAAGTGGATGCAAGAGGTCTAGTGGCAGCCTCTGTGTATTATCTACTGTCACTATTGGGTGTGAAAGTACAGTCAAGAATGAGGGCCCTTAAGAGGCTCGGTGAAACGGCAGAAAGAACATTGTGTTGGCTATGGAGCAACAGCAGCGGGCTATGGAATTCAGGTCAGTAATTTATATAAAACATAATAGTTACTTTCACATTTGCCTCAAGCTGGTAGCATGGATAAAACCAGGATTGAAGTTGAAAAATGCAACCAAGGTGGAGTGGGTTCAATTCCCAGCGCAGGTGAGAAAAGTCAACAGGAGACGGACACTTGGGAGTCATGACCCAAGTGGGCCCTGCCCCCTCAGAGTGTAAAGAAGATAAAGGGCAGAAACACTTGTCCAAAAGGGGGGGGGGGACCCTTCTGATGATCAGATTGCCTCCTGTTGTATCACTCTTTACAGAGTTTCTGTGAGACAATAAGAAGCGAATCCAGGGGTAGAGACAGTAAATGCATTTGAATTACTGTTTGGAAATGACCAAATCTTACCATACATGGGTAATAAAATACTCAGAGCACGTGAATGCACTCCAGACATGTGAGAGGTACAGTATGACACACACCTAAAACAAGAGATGAAATGTTGCATAAATCCAAGCCCATTCAATTCCTGTGACAACCGTACATTGATTAATAGTTGAAATAGAACTAAAATATCTAGGAAGCATATCTAGGATGGTAGAAAGGACAGAGAAGTGGAAAGATGACAAACAATTAATGGAGTGGTTACCAGCGGGCTCTACTGCTCAAGCACTCGCATATCCTGATGGAGACTGCAGCAACTGATAAATAGCATATTCTTACCACCCCTTAGCTGTAATATCAAACATAGTCAGTATCTATAAAGCACAGGGAAGGATGATCAAAACTTGCCAGGTGGGATGTCTGAGAAAAGCTGCAAAGGTCATCGTAATATATATATAATATATATATATATAGTGTAGTTCCCGGGGGTCTCTGAGGAGTCAAAGAAAGAATGTGACTACTGCATGCTCAGGCATGTCATACAAGGTGAATCGAAGAGGGAAGGCTAACCCAGTCCCAAAAATGCTGTGCTGAAGTCGGATGTGTCGGCCAAAAGACGCAAATATCGCAGCTTTGCTGTAAATGGACACAACATAACCAACGTCCTTTTCAGGACGAACGAAAAAGAAGAAGAATACAAGGTGAATAATAGAATAACATGGGGCTGCCAACTTCATCATGTCAAAGTAATTGCCATTAAAACCACTACTGATTATATATGTATGTATGTATGTAAATATATGATTTTAATCAACAGACCACGAAAAGCAAAGGAAGTGAAGGAAGGAGGAAGAAACAGAGGAGAATCATCAAAAGCTTCATCAAATACCTCAGTAAGTTCATCCGTCCATTTTAGAAAGGCAGTTCTGAAACAAACTTCAGTACTAGTACCTGTGCTGTCCTACATTTTCTTCTCTGTGTTTGGCAGTGATGAGTGGAATCCTGCAGGTAAGAAAACACTGGATCCCGTTACATGCCCATTGAGGCATATTGGGAATACAGTGTTATGCCCATATTTTCTTGACCATCGGCACAGTAGGGGTGATGTAGTCAGCATCACGCTGGCCGCCTTAACCTTCCCACAGTTGTTCTGGTACCCAATTCATGAGGCTGAGTCGACCCCGGAGCCATTTGCGGTCTAAAATATCCCACCTCAACTGGGGATCGAACAATGTACTCACCGAGCTAGGAAGCCAGTGCACTAACCACTTAGCCACTGTGCTACCGCAGCTCCTAAAGAATACATAAGCATTAGAGAAATTTGACTTGGAGCTTAGACATTCATTTTGACTTTTCCTGTTTCCCCTCCCCACTTTCAGCTTATTAGTTATTAAAAACTGTTGAAGTATCGGTTGTTTGACAGTGAACAGTTCATGAGTGAGGTTTTACAGCCAAAAAAGTTACTATAAAATTATAGCTTATAGTGTCTTTTAGGAGCCCTACGTAGCTCCCAGGAAGTAAAGGACTACTGTTTCTCAGGTATGTCATACAAGGCAACTAATTTGAGGTTATGCATGGGGTTGGCATATATGATCAATCTGATTTTCTGTTCTATGGTCTGGTGATATCCATGTTGCCTTGTGCATTCTCTTATGTGGAAACATGCTTCCTCCTATAGCCAGTTGATTTGAAGCACAGAAGTTTGAGAATAATTCCTCATGTTCATTCATTATTCCTAGCCCATGTTTTCCCATGACTTCTTCAAAGCCGGTGTTGACTGTACATATCTTTGCATTCATGTCACCCATCAAAATTGTGATGTCTCTTCTTTTTACTTTCTCCATAATTTCCTGCAGTCTAGTATAAAATGCTTCTTTGTCATTAGTTGGTGCATAACATTGGATGAAATTTACAACTTCATCATGTAAAACACATTGCTAATGAAACCACCGCTGCAAGAGCATGAGAATGCTTGGTACAGGCTTCCTGCAAGCGGATCAGCTGCAGTTGTGACTCCATGTTCCATAAGGAGCAAAAAGGAAATTGAATGTATGTCTTTTAGGAATGACCATTACAAGATGATGTGGCATCTGCATCTCAAATTGAGATTAAGTGATATGGATTAATATGTCAGGTCAGAGTGATTGCCACACTGATCTTTCAGGCTAGTAGAGCTGACATCTAGACATCACATGTAACAGCATCATCATCATCAGCTGCCATCTCCACCACAAAGGTTGGCTGTAATGGATCTCCAACGTCTTCTGTCTCTTGTCTTGATAGTGCACTGTGGACTCTTTCTTGTCCATCTTACTTACTTACTTACTTAGTCGTTCCTCTTCTACCGTGAGGTGTAGAGGTTTGGAAGAGAGAGCGCCAGACTATTCTATCAGCTGTCTTCTTCCTGGCCTGGTTCCATTCTAGTCCTCGGTCCTTCAAAGATTGTCTAATGTTGTCCTCCCAGCGGACTCTGGGTCGTCCTGGAGGTCTGGATCCCTGGCTCTTTGTTTCCCATGCTTGTCGTGGTAGCCGATCCTCTCCCATTCTGCAGACATGGCCAAACCATCTTAGTTGGGACTGTTCTATTTGGGTCTGCAGCGGGTGGGATTTTAGGCCTTGACGTATCGTCTGGTTGCGGACCATTCTTGTCCATCTCTTGATGTTATCTTTCAACTTATAGAGCTGTCTTCCTCTTGCACGTTTGCCTTCAACTCTCCCTTCTATTATGGTCTTTTGCAATGTGTTATGTCTTTTTATGTGGCCAAAATATTTACGCTGGCTTATTTTGATCTCTTTCGTTAGTTCTCTTTTCATACCTCGGTTTTCTGGGACCTCCTTATTTGTTTTCTTCTCTCTCCATGAGATGTGCCCCATTCTTTTATAATATCCAGATCTCGAGATAGTAATGAAGAATATATATAAGACATTATGATTCTCAGTTTTAATTTGTGAGTTAACTGTTTAGATGTCAGTATTTGTCTCATGTTGTTGAATGTAGTTTTGGCCATTCTATTCTCTTCTTCGCCAGACAACAGAGGGCAGTCCAAGAGGAATAAGATGGACTACATTTTCTACATTGGAAGATCTGGAATATGCAGATGACATTGCACTGCTGGCACATTCACATCAACACATCCAGGAAAAAACGGATAGACTTAATAAAATTAGCCAGCAGGTGGGCTTGAACATCAATTTAAAGAAGTCTGAGGTCATGACGCTCAATGTGAACAACCCTGAGCCCATATCAGTAAGGAATCAGCAACTGGTACAGACAGATACCTTCACATACCTAGGAAGCATAGTAACACCAGACGGTGGGGCAGGCAAAGACATCAACATCAGAATGAATAAGGCAAGAACAGCCTTCTTTAGCCTAAATAACATCTGGAAGTCCTCCCAATACAGCACAAGCACAAAATTAAGATTATACCAGAGTTGCGTGCTTTCTGTGCTTCTCTATGGTGCGGAATGCTGGAGAGTCACAGAGAAGGAAATGTCAAAATTGTCCTCTTTTCACACAACATGCCTAAGAAAAATTCACCGCATCTTTTGGCCGAATACCATCACCAACCAAGATCTACTTACTCGTAGCAAGCAAGAGGACATGCACACCATCATAGCTGGCAGACGCTGGAGCTGGGTTGGTCATGTCCTCAGAAGAGACCCCGATGCCATCACAAGAACAGCTATGTTTTGGACCCCTGAAGGAAAGCGAAAGAGAGGCCGACCAAAAACAACTTGGCGGAGGACTGTGGAGGCTGAGATGCAAAGAATGAACCAGAGCTGGGGCACTGTACGAAGGATGGCCACCGACCGTGCAAAGTGGAATCAATTTGTTGTTGCCCTACAAGACGCCACTAGGCGTGATGGCCACTGACTGCTTTGACGGTCGGCGGTTAAGGATCGAAGAAGAAAGATTCTCTTCTTGATTTCTGTTTCACATCAGCTATCTTCTGTTACTATATGACCAAGATATGAAAAGCTCTTGACTTGTTCCAGGATTTTCCCATTTATGCTTATCTTTAATGTGGGCTTATCGTCTGCTGTGCTAATTATCTTACTTTTTGTTTTCTTGATGTTAATGTCCAATCCATATTCGTGACTTATGCTGTTTACTTGCTTCACTAGTTCTTGCAAACACTGTTCACTTTCAGCTTACAAAACGGTAGCATCTGCATATCTAAGGTTGTTTATTGATCTTCCACTGATGTTCAGTCCTGACATGTCCTGTATCTGTTTGAAAATGTTTTATAGATTAAATAGGCAGGGGGACAGCACACAACTTTGTCTGACACCTCTTTTTATGTCTATATATGGTGAGTAATTCCTGCCAGATCTTACTGTTTCCCAATAAAGGTTACTGAGTATTATGATGTCTTTTCCATCAGTGTTCATGTCTTCGGGGCATTCAATTATTTTCTCTTGATGGACTCTGTCAAAAGCCTTGTTATAGCCAGTGAAGCACATGTACATACTTTTTTTGGACATGATATCTTCATGTCATGTGATATATATCCTGTATTGTATATATCGTTGTACATATCTGTGATTGTATCTATACCAAAGCCCACCAGGGATTCTATCATTTTAATTTTTATGTTGTCCATGCCTGCTGATTTTCCTTTATATAACATATGTGTTGCATTCTCTACTTCTGATCTGAGAATGTTTGGGCCTTCATTAGAATCTTTTTTACCTCTCATCTCATCTCATCTCAACCCATAACCTGTCATGGGTCGTAGGGGTGCCATGGTGGAAGCATCAGCAGACAGGGTCCTCCACTGCTCTCTATTCTCAGCAATGCGTACAAGTGTGGAAAAACCGTGTCCTGCCCATTCTTTGATGTTATCAGCCCAGGATTTTCTTTGCCTTCCTCTTCTCCGTTTACCTTCGACTGCTCCCTGGAGGATCGTTTTCGAAAGGGAGTCATGACGAGTTACATGCCCAAACCAGGCAAGCTTTCGACGTTTCACTATTGACAAAAGTGGTTCTTGGTGGCCTGCATAGGTGTTTATCTTCTCTCTAACATAGACATTTGTTTTGTGCTCTTTATAGCAAATGCACAAAATTCTTCTATAACATTTATGCTCGAAAGCCTGAATCCTTCGCTCCGTATCTGCAGTGAGTGTCCAGCCCTCACATCCATACAAGAGAATAGATAATATAAGTGATTTGTATAATTTGATCTTCACAGGAAAGCTGCCTTCCAACGTGTTCTCCCCATCTCTCGTCAGGAGGCCCTCAAACCTCACTATAAATCCACTTCGGATAGAGTTAAATTAATCTTGACCTATCACCCTCACAGTACTGCAGTCAAACAGATCCTCTTCCGCCACTTACTTATCCTTCAAGCAGAGTCTGTGACCCAAGAA
The DNA here is from genome assembly GCA_024509875.1 of Oreohelix idahoensis. Classification (NCBI taxonomy): domain Eukaryota; kingdom Metazoa; phylum Mollusca; class Gastropoda; order Stylommatophora; family Oreohelicidae; genus Oreohelix; species Oreohelix idahoensis. Next base: position 833,783 of record JAMPIV010005706.1, on the reverse strand, counting down.
GTATTCGGTGAAGCACCTTTGGTGGCATATAGACGCGACAAAAACCTGAAGGATCTTCTTGTTCACAGCCGTCTCCCAAAGGAGAATGCCACTCACTTTGGCACATTACCCTGTGGTCGTACACGATGCAACACGTGCAAGTATGTCATCTCAACCTGCAAGGTGTCTTTTCCTGAGGCTACGTACATCATCACTAGTAGCTTCACATGTGAGTCGCGCAACGTCATTTATACGATCATATGTAAACGTTGCTGCAAAACCTATATTGGCCAAACAGGCAAACGACTTGGGGACAGGTTCAGCCAGCACTTGAATGACATCTCTCAGCACAAATCCACACCAGTTGCTTACTTACTTAGTCGTTCCCCTTCTACCGTGAGGTGTAGAGGTTTGGAAGAGAGAGCGCCAGACCATTCTATCAGCTGTCTTCTTCCTGGCCTGGTTCCATTCTAGTCCTCGGTCCTTCAAAGATTGTCTAATGTTGTCCTCCCAGCGGACCCCGGGTCGTCCCGGAGGTCTGGACCCCTGGCTCTCCGTTTCCCATGCCTGCCGTGGCAGCCGATCCCCCCCCACTCCGCACACACAGTTGTCATACACTTTAATGGCCCTGACCACCAGGGTCCCATTGACATCCAGGTCACGGCGATCAGATCCTGCTCCTCTGACACTGCTAGCAGAGAACAGCTTGAGAACCGTCTTATCCACCGCATGGGGTGTCTAAAACCAGCTGGGCTCAACACTCTACACACCTTTGTCTGAGGTCACCCTTTCCTCTCCTTTTCTACTTTGACTCTTTCCACTCTTATCCCATTTTTCCATTTTCTGCCGCCCTCTAATTATACGCATGAATACATAATACACTGTTTTTAATATGTCTAGATTTTTTATTTTTTATGTATTTATCTTCGACTCATTCTGTTCCCTTCTATTTCCAGTCCCCACTTATATTACATTTGGGTAGTTTATTGCTCAGTTTCGTTTTTTAGTCTCTAAGTATGTATTGTGTACATCCGGTGATGGCAGTCATTTCCTTTTCCTGTCACGCGCCTATAAGCGTTAGGACTTGACGCCTTCAGGGAAGTGCCTAGTTTTAATTTTTATATTAATTTTTATATTTTTTTAGGTTCTTATGTGTCCTATCTAACCTTCACTTTCTTTCCTTTCCCTGACGAAGGCCTTGTGGCTGTAACGTTGGCTATTTTCTTATTCTTTTGTCCTCGTAAGACGAATCACCTTTTTTCGATTTTTTTTCACACCCATCCATTGTATTCCACGTCTTACCGCAGTTCCCCTCAACTTCCTCAACAATTGATTAATGACTTCACTCTGAAAGCAGTAAACAGTCAATGTAGAACTTTATTTACATAAGTGATCAGAAGGTTGTAAAAAACATGTTATGCCCAACCTTCCACTGAGGTTGGCAGACTTGTACAACAACATTTCAGTAGATAATAATACAGTGTCATATTTCTCTATCTTTCTCTTATCGCTCTCGCTGCTTCTGTATTCATTACTTTCCTTAGTGGTTATTGTGGTCATGGCTTGAGAACCACTGTTGTCAATATTTTACTTGCCATATAATTCCTCATATAAAATCATTTGTTTCTTTTATGTTCTGATATATTTCTTCTGTTTTCTGTCTTGGCGTATCTTAGTGACACTGGCCTGACCGCCAGGGATGCTGCTTTACCAAGTTATTCTTCTGCTCGCTAGCCTGCCACTTGTCTATTGTACTTCACTATTAGCTATAATACTTAAAAAGCTCAACGTACCTGGGTTTTCAAAATATACACAATTTCTCTTTTCTGGCAACACTGGCATCTTGTCCTCAGAAATAACAAATCTGTCATACACTAATTGTGGCATGAAAAGAATGCAATTAGGCGTCTGAGTGATAAGTATCTGTTTCTGTCACCACAGAGTAAACCAAAGCAAGTATTGGCTTTATCACTCGATGAAAACTCCCAATTCGCAGCCCCCTCTAAATACTAGCTTTAACACAACTCAAGCAAACTTGCTTCTAAATGCTATCGCATTTCGGATCTGACTGAAATTTATCTACAACTTCGATTTACTACAACGACTATTCCTGAACATTCTAGAACAACTTTTCTGACAAACAGCTCATTCGTACATCACAAATTGTGCAATTGTCATGTAGTTCAACTTCACTCACTTGCCAATGACAGACCAAAAACAAAACACAAAAACTACTACATTATTATTCTCACCCAAGGTCACCGCAAATCAAGGGATGTAAACATTACTCTTGACCCCTTCTTGTTCTATTGATTATTTCCCTTAGACTACAATTATACAGACAGTTAATAAAGTCAATCTCATAAAGATAATTCTAACCAAATTATCCTCTTGCCCACTCTATCGGTTACAATAGTAACAAATTGTGCAAAAATTTAAAAACACTTTTTGCAATAAATCACAATTTTGATAGGATATCAGAAGTCTGTTTGGTCAAGTTTCAAAATGCAGTGGAACGTTCCTGTGCCAGATCTCATGTATGTGATTGCTGCAGAAATGAGCAAGCTATTTGAATATTAGTAATACAAAATAAAGGTTCTGAGAAATTACTGGTTTTCTTCTTAAGAAAAGCCCAGTTTCATAAAACTGTCAGAGTCAAAATATGCTGTTTTAGAATGTGTTCTCACTATTGATTTTCATATATTTAGATTTGGGGTATCCTAAGTTATAAGAAAGTGGACTAATTCCAATGTTTAATTTATTTTTTTACTTAAAATATCCCCCAGTAATGCCAATACACACAGATAATTATAATTATTAGTACAGTTGAATTTAATATATATTTCTTGTATATGTCATGTATTCATAACCAAAGCATCCATTTTGAATGTCATTTTTCTTTTAAATAACTGACATTTCTGCTCAGAGATTTCCTTATGTTACTTTGTTTTAGGATGAAGATGATGATGAGGAAGATGATGAGGAAACTGAAACTGATGAAGAAGATTCAGTGACATCAATTGCTGCCACCTCATCTGCTGCATCCACGTCTTCAGCAACACAAGGCATTATGGAAAACGCAGACAGACTCATTCACTCTTCCTTTCTTGCCATGAGTCATTTAGGTAGACAAGTTAGACTAACATTAGAACACTTTTCCGTGTTTTGTTCCTGCCTTTACACACTCCCTGCTTGTGAATCAATACTAGGGTAATAGCCAGTCTGTGCAGTTTGAAATGAAGAAACTGAAATCATGTACATGTGATAAAAGGGAAGTAAAGGATCCCGTTACACGCCCATTGAGGCATATTGGGAATATGGTGTTAGGCCCATATTTTCTTGACCGTCGGCACACTAGGGGTGATGTGTTCAGCATCACGCCGGCTGCCTTAACCTTCCCAGAGTTACTCTGGTACCCAATTCATGAGGCTAGGTTGACCCCGGAGCCATTTGCGGTCTAAAAAAATCCCACCTCAACTGGGGATCGAACCATGGACCACTGAGCTAGGAAGCCAGTGCACTAACCACTGCGCTAATGCGGCTCCATGTACATGTGATGGTACATACATATTCTACCATATAGTCATCATCATTACCCTTCAGCTCCCCAAGGAGCATAGCCCTTCAACAAACTTACACCATCAGGTCAAGGTCTTTATATGTCTTCCTCATTTGTTTCATTTCTGTCCCTAGCTCTCGTCTCCGTGTTTTTTGTCAGTTTCCCTCTGCCCTGGGGATTCCAGAAAAAGTATCACCTTGTAATGCTCTCAACAGGTGTCCTAACCATGTGTCCCATCCATCACAGCATCTTCTTCTTATTTCTTATGCCACTTGCGCTTGTCTACCCCATAATGAAAAGTTATTAAAATAACAAGATGCTTGACCAACTTTACCAATATATCCATACTTCACAAAGGATTCTGGCCATAACAGAAGATAGCTGGTCATGTTCTGACACAATGCACCATGCAAAAAATGTGCCTACAAGCCTTTACAAATATTTGCAAACTATTGCAGCCCCTTTACCGTTTTCCCAAAATTCCGATATTGAGAAGAACTCAGAACAGTTTTTCTTTTAAAAAATAAAAGTAATAGATACGTTTTCTCATGGTGTTTTAGTCATGCGCACAAATGACCCAACCACGTGCGAGGTCACTTTCGTCATGTTTCCAATCTATGTGCTTTATACTACTATGCTTGGGCATACGCAGTGCATTGACAAGTTTACCTGAGCACTAGAGCAGGGGTAGGAAACCCAGGAACTTTTGGGATCTACTTGATTAACACTGAGCCCTCTAAAGATCTACCATATATATATATATATATATATCTATGTGAGAGAGAGAGAGAGAGAGAGAGAGAGAGAGATTTTAAGTGGGATGAGGGAGGAGAGGGGAATTGTGAACCTTACATAGAAATGACTGTGTTCCTATCTCATGCAGTTTCCAAATAAATTTTAATAGGCAACTCGAGAGTTTTCATTGGGAGTGTGGACGATTTTAAATGCCGGTGGGAGAGGTCTAGTCCGAAATTTCTGTAGTTTAAAGTCTGTTTTTCCCACAGTCGCCTAAAGATTTACCAAATCATCCACTGGGATCTACCGGTAGATCTGGATCTACCGGTTGCCAACCCCTGCACTAGAGCTTACAACAACAACAAATGTTGTGGCTTGAGAGTTAAGCTACTTCTTGGTCACGAGTTGGGTGACATGAAGTTTACAAAATCCCCAGTTTACTGTTCTGTGTCAATAATTATTTTTTGAAAATGCTCAAAACAGGATATGAGTTACGGTTATTATTAGCGTTAGCGGTCATTGTTCTGAGATTTGTAGCCACTTATTATTTACAAGAAAACTAAACACTAGAAACAGGGTCATAGTTAGCAGTTTAGCTTTAGGATTTAGGCCTGTGTTTAAGATGCGGAGACAGAAAAAAAAAGTATCCTAGTTCTGTTTCGCGCTTTTAAAAAAAATAGTAGCATATGACAGACATTGAGGCTGCACATGAGAAAAAAAGACAGCAAATGTTATAGATCAAGAGTTGGGCTACTTCTCAATCACGAGCTGAGCGACATTTGAAATTAGAAAAATCCCACCTGTACATACTCGTTCACAACAAACATTTAGGATAAAAGGCCAAGGACATGTAATTAGATTAAATGCTGAGCTGTCCTTTGTCATCTCTGGTAATGGAATTATCTGGTTCATGATAATAACATGTGAAGTTGTACCAAAAGTTTGACCTTAGAATTTGTCACGGATTTGCCTCCCCTGCTTTGCAGTAGTTGTCCAACAGTGGCCAAAACTCAAGAGTATCTAATGTGGGTCTTCATAGGTGTCTACCTTCGCACAAGATTACTCTTGGCAGAGTTGTAGATAGAAGGATAATGACGCTTCTACCTCAAGGGTGTATTCATAAGATATTTCAGAAGTCAAGAACAATGCTGCGTTGGGCAGAGCAATTGTTAACTTATATCTAATCCGCCACCTTTTATGAAGAAGTAAGCAATTATTAATTTCAGCTCGTTCAAGCCCCCACCCTGATTTACTCAGTGGACTTCTTATTATTATGGTATAGCTCTGTTTAGAGTGTATTTATTAAATTGACTGAGACAAACATGCAGTACATTATCAATGATTAAATCGAAGTTAAATATATATAATTACAAATAACACGTTTAATAATCACTTTTAGCAGTTTAAAAAAATTGGATAATCTTTAACAGAAAATACTCATCTTCGTGTGATGGTAGGTTTTTTTTAGGTAAGAAGTCACTGGGCAGCAGTTAGGTTTGACTTAGCTGCAAATTGTAGTTTCTTCTCCGGCTGAGTTTTTGGGTTCTGTGCAGATAGGTCAATGGAGTTCTCACATCTCTGGTCAAGATTCAACTCTCCCTTCTGTTATGGTCTTCTGCAAGGTGTTATGCCTTTTTATGTGGCCAAAGTATTTTAGCTGTCGAACTTTGACCTCCCTCATTAGTTCTCTTTTCATACCTAGATTTTCTAGGACCTCCTTATTTGTTTTCATCTCTTTCCATGAGATACGCCCCATTCTTCTATATATCCACATTTCAAGAGCCTCAATTCTTTCTTCCAACTGCTTATTCATCGTCCATGTTTCTGCACCATACAGAAATGCAGAATATATATAACACTTTATGATTCTCAGTTTTAATTTGTGAGATAACTGTTTGGATGTCAGTATATGTTTCATGTTGTTGAATGTAGCTTTGGCCATTCCTATTCTCTTCTTGATTTCTGTTTCACATCTGCCATCTTCTGTTATTATATGATCGAGATATACGTAGCTCTTGACTTGTTCCAGGATTTCCCCATTTACGCTTATCTTTAATGTGGGTTTATCGTCTGTTTTGCTAATTATCATAGTTTTTGTTTTCTCAATATTAATGTCGAGTTCATATTCATGACTTATACTGTTCACTTGCTTCACTAGTTCTTGTAACTCCTGTTCGCTTTCAGCTAACAACACGGTATCATCTGCATATCTACATGTTCTTAGGGGCCGTTATTTTAACAGTGAATTCCCACTATGACTCTGTGCTTTAGATTCCTCAGATTCCTGGTGTCCTTGTTAAATGGTAGAGTTTATTCTGGGCTCTGAAGTCCTCAAAATTGCTCAAACAATGGTCAGGTTCCGGTATCTTCTTCTTCTTTGTTCACCCTCAGATGTCAACTTGAATAAGTTCAAAAAAAGCAGTGGTCAGCCTGAGGCTGTTGATATTTCCATAGATTTTCTCCAGGAATGGTACTGGTGATGGCCAAATGCGTTTTCTATGTTCCTCATATGTTGGGCACCTTTGAAGCAGATGTTCGGCAGTCATTTTATCAGTGCCACAGTCACACTCATCAGTAGTTCCTATCTTTAATTTGTTGAATAGATGGTATCTTAATCTGTTACGACCTGTGCGAAGTCTGAAGATTACCACTTGTTCACTTCTGCTGAGCTGGTAATACGGATCATTTTTTGTGTGGCCTGGATGCTCTTCTTCCCACTTGTGCCTGTACCTGCGCTTGATAAAACTCTTGGACTCCTCATAAGTTATATTTGTGTCAAGTTGAGGAAGTTTTCCCCCTTCCTTTGCCAATCTGTCAGCCTCTTCATTTCCAGGGATGTTGCAGTGAGAAGGGATCCACTGTATTCTGACTCTTTTGTATTGCTGACACAGTCTGTGAAGTGTTACTCTTAGGTCATCCAGTTTAGCATTACTTTGACTTTTCAGCGTTGTAATCACTGACAGCGCATCCGAGAAGATAGCTACTGGTCTCTCTGAGCTTTCTTCTGTCATTAGAATTTCTGATGCAGTTTTTAAGGCCTCTGCCTCTGCTCTGAAGTTATTTGAAAATTTCCCTGTTGCGACTGCTATCTTTTTTTGTGTGCCATTGCTTAAGCTCAGGAAGACTCCTCCACCCCCATCTTCTGTTGCATTAGTTGCTGATCCATCTATGTATGCATGGATCCAGGTGTTGCTTGGTTAATGTTTCTCTATATATTTTGTGGTTAGGACTCTCCTTTCTGTTTCATTTTGGCTGTTCTTTCTCTCAATACCAGGAACATTTTCTATCATTTCAGGGAGCGGTTCTGATATAAGAATCCTGATTCTAGGCTTTGGCAAGGTCTGGTTGTCGTCTTGGCAAGCGATTCTCACATTGAACTTGACTTGCAAAAAGCGTCAGATAATATTCACTGTCTTCCCCCACATTAGTTTGTTACGAGGCTAAGCAGGGCTCCAGTTGTTTCAAACATGCGTGTTTTGCAGGGGCAGTTTCAAATATTTCCACGTAGGAAAAATTATGCGCGTAATGCAGAGGTCACCTCTTCCATATATGGAAATAAAACATTCGATTGCCTTCTCTGCAAACTCACACACACATCTGTAAACTCATTCGACAATGTGTTTCAGATGTAACATCTTACTTTCCTCTGACACAGGTGGATCGTAAATGATTATGTCATTCATGTCTGTCCAAAATGTGTCGCCCAGACGGGTAATCTCTGTATCCCTCGCTTGTGCAAACAAAACTAAATACAAAACTGAGCAGACCTTTATGGGTTTTACCTGCGCTAATCTCAGCATAGCTGTGCAGAGCCCACGCAAAAAAGGAGTGTCAGAATGCTTTGACAATATCAAATATCTGCTTGATACGAGCAGAAAGAAATGTGTCGACCCGGAAATTCTAAGTAATCAGTACGTACAACAATTGAAAATGAGTACTGCCGTAGTGGAGAAGAGATCGAGAAGAGGTCGCCCCAATCCGTCCTGTGACAGCATGCTTTACCTGTGGTTAAATTTGTTAGGACATGAAGATGATATGGACATATTTTTAAAGAGCTCAATAATTTCAATTACACCTACCAAAAAAGGAAATTTTTTCTTTCTTTTCTTTTTCAAATTTATAATGCATGACGCTTAAAATTATTAATTCCATACGCTATGTAATTATTAAAACTGTGGCTGTGTAGAAAAATGTGTGTGAAATTGTATGGGTTAAAAATGTAAACTAATGTGGCACTTTTTTTCTGAAAAATGTTCAGACAAGTCAAATTGTTTGACAGAATAACTAAAACAGAGATATTTTATTTAGTGAATTCTAGAAAACTGACATCTTTGTTTCATATTTCGATGCCTTGTTTCTAGCTTCATTGCAGTTACCTCATTATTTTTTCAGGATCAAAAAGTATCATGGATAGTCCTCTAAATTTGCGGTCAAGGTGAGTGTTAGTGGGATTTTTTGGGTCTTTTTTTAATTACACACTGTATGCCTGTGAAACATGGAAGACAATAAATGCAAAAAGGAATACCCCAAGAGATTATGCATTCTCAGCCTGTTTAGCTTTTATAATGCTTCTTCATGTTTTTGTGTGTTAAAAAAATATCTTCCTCACTTGTTTTTTGTTTTTATGGAATGTCACAAGTAAACATTAGTATATTATACTAGAAATAAATTATGCATATTGTGTCACTGCATCAGGCATTAACTACAAGTGAAAGTCTGAAGAAACAACAGGGTCAAGCTACAAGCTGAAACCAGTAGAAGGCTAACAAATTGCCAGAAAATAAATGATGCTGGAAGGGGAAGACTCATGTGGAGCAACTTTGTATAATCCACAAAAATGAGACCAAACCATTTACTTTGGCATTAGATAAAACAGCTTCCTTGAGTTGAAACATTACCAGAATTGAAATGTGGCAGTTGGTCACTGGAGGGGGGAAAATTTTGAACCAAAATATAAATGTAATCACTTGTATGTTACCGAGGCCCAAAAGGGGAGCAAATAATAGCAACACTGTACCCTACCAGGCATGTCGTTAAAAACTGACTAAGGAGAGTTGGGCATGCAGCTGGTTACCCCATCCTGTTAAAATTATTTTACCACAAAAACGTCAGCAAACACTATGGATAAGTCAAATACTGGAAATAAGTCAATTCAGCCATCCAAGACAGAAGGTCCTATGGAAAGGAGGCTCATGAAGCCCAGAGAAAACCAAAAGGAGTCTGGATTGCTGATTAATCTTTTTTTGTCTAGGAATATCTCCAGGACTGAAACGTGGAACACTCTAAATAAACAAGGGAAAACTGCACATGTAGCAGCAGAAATGGGGAATTACAGGATTGATATCCTGGGTCTCTGCGAGACAAGATGGAAGGGCATATATAGGAAGAAACTGATCACAGGAGAAGGGGTGTTGTCCTCAGGACATCAGGAAGAAAGTTTCCGCCACAGTAAAGGGGTGGCTGTAATTGCCCTCACTATTTCTCCCTTATCCATATCCAATGCACCTTCCATGGGTGCTCTTGAAGCTAATCTGTCAGCTCTTTCATTGCTGCTAATCATGCATGACCAGGACAGTAGATCAACACCAGTTCCTGAAGATTCGAGGCTTCTGTGGAGGTTTTCCATTCATGCCAGAGCCATCCACTTTGGACCTTCCAAAGCTTGGATTGTGAGTCTGATACAATAACTATCTTTGTTAATGAAGTTGAACTCCGCCAATGCCGGTCCCAAGCCCGGATGAAAAAGGAGGAGGGCGGCCTGCATGGAGGCCGTAAGGAGGCAGCCCCTCCACCATGCAAAGGCACAACAGGCCAATCACCTGTTTGCTTTAAATCATGATTACGCGAACTACAAGAGAGAAAACCGGACTGATTCTAAAGGCGACGAACTGGAACGGACTACGGACTACGACTTATGGAACTTGGAACACAAGAAGTATAAATGGGAAGGAAGAGGAGCTGGTGGAAGAGATGAGGAAAGCAAAACTAGAAATCCTGGCTATAACGGAAACGAAGAAAAAAGGACAAGGAGTCATGGATCTCGATGGCAACACGTTGCTCTACAGTGGTGTACCCATATCTGAAAGAGCTAAAGGGGGCGTGGGTTGCATTGTGGCCCAAAATCAAAAAGATAGTATCAAGGGATGGAACTTTGTCTCGGAGCGCATTATGGTTGTAAAACTAAAAGAAGGAGAAACCATAGTCAACCTGGTCATAGTGTATGGGCCAAATGAGGATGAGAGAGCAGAGGTCAAGGAGGAATTCTTCGAGCTGCTTCAAAGGACAGTGGATGACTGCCTAGATGAAGTTATTATGCTCGGAGATTTTAATGCCAGAGTTGGAAATGACCATGCTAGATGGGGTGGAGTTATCGGAAGATATGGAGAAGATACTCTCAATGACAATGGAAAGTGACTCCTTAGATTCTGCAGTGAGCAGAATCTGATCATTACAAACACAAAGTTCCCCCATAAGCGCATACATGCATACACTAGATGGGAACCAACCAAGAATGAGAAGTCAGTGATCGACTATGCCATTGTTCGGAGAAGCTCATTCAGATATGTCCGAGATGCAAGAGTCTGGAGGGGGCCAGAGATTGGAAGTGATCACTACCTGCTAACAATCAAACGAACAACTGAAAGAGTTGCTCAGCCTAGGAACTGCCCAACATCACGCAAGAAACCAAGTAAACAAACAGGAGAAATGAGCATTAGGACCTACAAGATGAGAGAGCCAGAAATTAAGACCAGATATCAGGGGCTTATTGCTACAGCAGTGAGCAACACAGAAGAACGACCTGATGACTTGGAAACCCTCTGGAATAAATTCAAGGATATCATAAAGACAGCTGCTGCAGAAGCATGCGGTGAAGTCCGACTTGGGAACCAGAGAAAGAGGACACCTTGGTGGACAGAGGAAGTCAAAGAGAAAATAAGAGAGAAGAAAATGGCATGGAAACAATACTTAGGAGCTAAAAACACAACAGGACAAATGGAAAAATATAGAGAATATGTGACACTCAGAACAGAAGCAAAGAACAAAGTGCTAGCAGCAAAACAGAAGTCCTGGGAAGAATTTGGAGAAAGCTAGAAAAAGATGCACAAGAAAACCAGAAATTGTTCTATAAGACCCTAAAGAACATGAGGAAAGAAAAACAATGCCCTCTCAAATTTATAAAGGACAAGCAAGGCAAATTGCTTACTGCCCCGAAGGAAGTAATGGAAAGATGGAAAGAATATTTCTCAGAACTCCTGGATGGTGAGCATGATGAAGCATCAGAAATGATAACCACTGACACAGAAGAGGAAACCAATGATGGTGAAGATGACATAAAGATGGAAGAACTGAGGGCAGCACTAGAGAAAATCAAGATGGGCAAAGCAGCAGGGCATGATGGTATAACACCAGAAATGGTTAAGTACATGGCAGCATCAGGCGACCTATTACTCTTAAAGGTCCTACAGGCAGCATGGTGCAACAAGACCATACCAAAGGATTGGGAGATTGCCATCATAACACCAATTTTCAAAAAGGGTGACAATCGACAATGTGGAAACCATAGAGGCATATCCCTTCTCAGTGTCCCTGGTAAAATCTACTCTAGAATCCTAGAGCAGAGACTCCGACGCCTAGCTGAGCCACAATTGGATGAGGTCCAGTGCGGATTCCGAGCAAACCGAAGTACTCAAGACCTAATCTTCACACTCAGACAGCTGAGTGAAAAGGCCCTTGAGTATAAGAGTGAGATCCATCTTTGTTTCATAGATCTGGAAAAGGCATTTGACAGGGTCCCCTGGAGCAAACTTTGGGACTGTTTGGCAAGGAAGAATATTCCAGCACCTCTGATTCATGCTATACAGAGCTTCTACATGTCTTGCAGAAATTATGTGAGGACAGCAAACCATAAGTCAGAAGAGTTCAGGACCACCACTGGTGTAAGACGATGTCATCAAGGCATGTAAGGAGAGAACAAGAAAGTATTCAGTGGGGTACTGGAAGATGAGACAGGTCTATATTTCGGAGCTGGCATTTGCTGATGATGTTGCCCTGATTGCTAAATCAGAGGCACATCTCCAATCCAACCTGCAAGTCTGGAAGGAAGAGCTGGAGAAGAGAGGGATGGTCATAAGCAGCTCTAAAACAAAATCCATGGTGATATCACGAGAAGAAAGAAAACATCAGATTAAGTTGGGAGAACAGGTCCTGGAGCAGGTCGACCACTTTAAATATCTCGGAGCTATTATAGACCGAAAGGGAGGCATCAAAGAAGAGTTGGCCACTCGAAAAGCAGCGGCTGGGAGACTTTTTCAGGCCATAAATCGTGGATTCCTCAGCAAGAAAGAGGTTGGTAAGAAAACGAAGATGGCTGTATACCGCTCCACCTATGTCCCAGTCTTGACATATGGATGCGAGTCGTGGGCAATGACTACAACCCACAAAAGCCAGATCCAAACCTCAGAAATGAGGTATCTGAGGAAAGTGGTTGAAGTAACAAGAAGAGACATGGTCCGCAACCAGACGATCCGTCAAGGCCTAAAATCCCATCCGCTGCAGACCCAAATAGAACAGTCCCAACTAAGATGGTTTGGCCATGTCTGCAGAATGGGAGAAGAACGGCTACCACGACAAGCATGGGAAACAAAGAGCCAGGGATCCAGACCTCCAGGACGACCCAGAGTCCGCTGGGAGGACAACATTAGACAATCTTTGAAGGACCGAGGACTAGAATGGAACCAGGCCAGGAAGAAGACAGCTGATAGAATGGTCTGGCGCTCTCTCTTCCAAACCTCTACACCTCACGGTAGAAGGGGAACGACTAAGTAAGTTAATGAAGTTTCAGACAGCCTCCTTAAGGCTGAACTGGTGAGAATGCAAGGACAGCGTCTCCATAGTGGAACGGACTGCCTTACGACTTTATGAAGACTGCATATTACTGCCTTTGCCATTGGGCGAGAACCTATTATGATGTTTAATGGAGCTATGTCATTGTACCTAAATAAAGTGTATCCTGTTAATGTTCAAGAGGAGTTTGGCTTGGATTGGAATTTACTTTGATACGTGTCTGTCGACATACCCCTATGTTTGTATTTGGCCACGGACATTGTTCCGCATAATTTCTATTACTACTACTAATGGACGACCGTATCACCCCGCTATGTTCACAGCTGATCAATTTCCAGCTCTGCCCTCCCATTGGCCCACGTAACAGAAAGCATTTACAGAATGGGAAGCAATGTGACCCCAAATTATAACAGTAATAAGGCAGTCCTTGTTCTGGAATCCCCAGGAAAAGATAAGCAGAGGTAGACCAGGGAACACATGGAGAAGAAAAATGGAGACAGAAATGAAAATGAGGAGGAAGACATGGAAAGAACTTGATCTGATGACATGTGACATGATGACACATGACATGGTGACATGAAGACTTGACATGGTGACACGTGACATGAAGACTTGACATGATGACACGTGACATGAAGACTTGGCATGTGTTTGTCGAAGGGCTGTGCTCTTTGGGGAGCTAGAGGGTATTGATTGATTGACATAAATGTAAGTAGTTAGGAATGTCTCAGTAGAACGAAAACAGAATAGATGAAGAACAAAGTAAGATAGAGAAAAAAGATATTATAATGCAGACATTAATTATATCATATAATAAAAAGTAACTAAGCAGTTACAAGGCAGAACATTTCATCATGAGCGTCTTGTCACATATTTTAATAGCTATGCTCTTTTACTCGTAGAGGTAGTAAGAAAGGTATTAAAAATAATATCCTTCTACTTGATGAAGCTGTAAAGAATTAACCAAAGTAATATTCTTTTATTGTAGAGATTAAGAAAGTTAATTTAAGTGGCCATTTCCAGACGTTTGAACTGTCCGATGTTGACATGTCAATAGACCAAGAGATGCAAGTTCTAGAATAGACTAATGAAAGGTAACCACCAGAAAGGCTAACTTGTTGTTATTGACAACTAAGTAGGCAACATTTCCTAGTCTATGGAGCACTTTACTCCCTCTTCATACAACATCGGAGTCACTCTCCAGTGGATACCATGACACACAGACATACCAGGCAACAATAAAGCAGACAGACTAGCAAAACTAGGAGCAAGCATGGTTCAAACAAACACTCCAGCAAACATGCAGACAGCTAAACGAATACTCCAAAACAGCTTCAAAGAGGAATGGCTGAACCGATGGGCAAAAGAATCTACTGGACGTGCCTTGTATATAGAAATGGCCCATCCCAACAAAAATGACAACATTAATAACCTATGACGTGCGGAGCAGAGCACAATCTTCCAACTAAGAACAGAACACACCAGACTCAACAAGCACTTAAATTAAACCCCACACGAGTCTAATTGCCGCAACTTCACCCACCTGTATGAGACAGTTCAGCATGTGCTGCTCACTTGCCCTGGACTCGACAGCTATTGCTGGGATCCCCAACAATCACAACTATACAGCACCACTCAACAGCTACAGAACACATGCAAATTCTTCAACTTGGCATTGGCTGCTAAAGAGTGACAAGCTCAGAAGCCCTAGTTAATCAACAACAACAACTCCCTCTTCATATGTTCTTAGGCACTATTGCATTGTAACATGATGCCCACACTACGCTTGTAGTCCATATTCATTCGATCAGTGGGATTTAATGGATTGCTTGGTCGGCGTAATTTATTATAGAGGATGTTATCTTAGTGTATGCTGAAAGTGGAGCTTTGTGAGATAGACATTGGCCACTGCAGATACCATATGCAGGTTTTATTCATCCAGTAAATAATAAGACATGGGAAGACCTTGGGCTGATGTCACAAGACAGGAACACTTGGCATAAGTTTGTTGGTGGCCTATGCTCCTTGAAGGGGTTATGATGAAGAAATAATAAGACATAGAAGGAACCACTAAATGATCTTTATTTCATTCTGGTTAGAACATTTTATAGGATTGAAAATAAACCTAACCTGTTGCTGAGAGAATCACCATCTTATATCTATATATAGAGATACACTCACTCACACACACACAAAATTCGTTGCTCTCTCAGGTGATCGGTGCCATTTTGAAAACCTGTATTTACTGTTGTGTAATTTGGAGCATTTTGCCTATAAGGAAGACACACATTCAAATTCCAGTTATTTATACTTTAGTTGTTATGTTGTTAAATGGAAAGAGGTTGAGAAGAAATTATAATTTTGAATTTTCATCGAAGCATCTCTGCATCTGGTCTGCTTTTATCAATGTTCAGTGACATCACTATCCTGCAGTGGCTGTGAAAATTAGATCGTTTATTTAGTCACATATACTCCATATACTGATTTGGAGTCATGAGCTGCAGTTTCCTTCCTGGGTATTCTATCCAGGCGTGGCCTTTAAAATATCTTCACATCTGGCTACTTGTGCCCTGAAGCATTGTCAAGTATGGTTTTTAATGCTTTAAGTTGGCTTTTTTTTCTAATGTAATAAACTAAAGCATTTCCAACAGATATGTTTAAATATTATAGGTATTTTTTTTTTTTTTTTAAACCAGCGGCACTTGGGCTTTCAACCCTTTGGCCCAATGACATGTCATTGCGAGGCTGGGGAACCTGAGGACTTTCCTTCCAACCCGGTCAGGAGCTTCGCTCCTTCCCATCCACAGAGGGTTTATCACAGGAGCCGTTCAGGCTATTCAGTCAAATTTCCGGCCGTAAACATTTCTTCAAACGCCGACGCCCGGGTTTGAACCATGAACACCTGGTCGCCAGTACAACGCCGAAGCCATTACACCAGCGCGGCTCCCAAATATTATAGGTATTAAAAATAGAAATGTTGAAGAAAATAGACATCATTAAGTCTTTTTTGTGGTTCAAGCCTTATGTGAATTATTGAAACATGAAGAGCTGACGTCATGATTTATTATCTTAACACAACACACTCAATTCTGCCTAATGCATGAGAGTTAGCAGTTGTCTCCTGTCCATACATCAGCCAGTCACACAAAGAGTAAAATGTTCATACAGTAAGTGAAGCATGTACCAGAGAACTGGTCAGAGGTCAATCTCATAAGGCTGGACCTAGCATAGTGAAGTCTCAAATATTTCACTCCCTTACATTAGTATCTGCTTTGGGACTACCTTTGCCCTTTTGCCTACTCATTATCATTCTGTACTGTTAATTCAGTTACTCTCAAGCAACTTTTGTCTGCCTTAGCCCCAATATTCACATATATTGTCATTCACGTTTTTTTTTAAATTTTAAATTAGGAGCTGTTTGCACATTCATAGATAGATACAGCTGTAACAAATGAGTTTCTGTTATAAATTTCAATTTTAAGTTAATACCTCCTGACCATCTTTCAGTCTTGGAAATTGTTGAATGTGCATATTTTCCTTGCTTGCCGTGCGTTCCCATTCCAAAGCTATAAGTTCTTATCCACTTTTTGCAGTATGTTTTCTAATATATGCTGAGAAATGTCTGATTGGGGAAGAGCTTTCTGAACAAAGTCATATATGTGTCTCTGATTATGCTTTTATTGATGAAGTAGATTCTTCACATATAGCTTTACTGTTTGTTATCTTGTTTTTTCAAATGCTTCGTTCATTTACTGGAAGTAATGGATTGTCGGAGGTAGATAGGCTTATATCTAGTGTTATAAATACACCAGATTGCAGAATACTTTATCACTGCATGAAAGAAACTGCAAAAAAGTGAAATAGATATTGTGCACTGGAATGTCTACCAATGAACACATGTATGAGAATCCCAGTCAGAGGACTGTCACACAAAACAATAAAGAAAGACAGGCATTATAAATACTTAAATCTGGTGAGAATATTCTGTATCTAATTTTCTTATGCCAGACTTATAAAATTGACTACCTTATATTAATGGGCTTGAGACTAGAGATCAAACTAGGTTGAAATAATCTTTAGCTTCCCCTTGAGATTTTTAGTAATTTTGAACCAGGTCTGCCAGAAAGAGTTTATGGTATTTAATTATTAAATACATTACCTCTGTAATCAATTTCCATAAACAATGCTGTTTTCCGATGACAAATACACAGCTAAATATTATTATACACTAATAAAAATCTACACAGAGATGGTACATTGCACAAAGTAATTTTATACAAAAATATTTGAGCTATCTGAGTGCGTAATTCATGGAAAATTATTTAAATATGGAATCTGGTGATGATATACTATCTGTTTTAGTGATGCAAGAGAAATAGTTATTTGGAGACATTTAAATTACATGGTGACGAATCAAGAGTTGATTGTAATTAGGATTAGGTCTAGATATTGTTGCATGATTATTACATCTTGCCGTTATATTTTGTAAAGAATTTATAAAATTTCAGTTTGAATTGATGTTCCTGAAGTTTAGTATTCAAGAACTTGACAGTTATTTGAATAATAACGAGAGTACAGAAGAAGTATTTACAAGTTATCATCACCTGTGACCTGTTTTTGTGACTTTTATCTATGCTATACACTGAACTGGACACACCGAGCGCTTGAAAGCAAGTTGTATATATAACTCATCATACACAGCTAGTTACAGCAGCACCACAGAATATGACCAGCCTTATCACTGTATGTGTGTAAAAAGTATTTACACACATTTCACGTTTAAAGATGTGTGGATATTTTAAGCACACATTGTTTCCACTCTGATATAACTTACATGTTGTACTTTTTCAGCATGCCTCAACCTTTTAACAACCCGGCAGTAGGGAGTGTCCAACAACAATCACATCAGCAGCAGTACGCAAGCTCAAATTTACCTTCATACAGTGCACCGCCCTACCCTACTTTTGTATCCAGTCCGTCTCAAGGAATGACCAGCTTCCCTATCTCATCTCAGTTTCCCAACTCCTACCCACCTATGATGCCTTTATCTCAGCACCAGTATCAGCTGCCTACACACCAGCACCCAGGGTCACATTATCAGCAGTCAGGTGATCAGCAGTTTCACACACAAGCACACATAAAGCAAGAGCAAATGCAGCCTCAACCAAACGTAAAGCAAGAGCAAATGCAGCCTCAACCAAACGTAAAGCAAGAGCAAATGCAGCCTCAACCACACGTAAAGCAGGAGCATATGCAGCCTCAGCCCATGAACCTTTCCTACTCATCATGGGCAACAACCACAGCTGCGAACGAAAATGATGATTACGATACATGATGACTTTTTATATGTCACTTGGTAAGGAGAATAAGTACAAACTGTAACTCCGTTAATGAGTGAGAATGGCTGGTGTGCTTTTCCGTGAGGTAGATAAGATTGCAGACTTCTTGAAAGACCAGTTAGTGTAAAGACTTTAATTTTGGGCAGGATATTTTTAAGAATGCTTTGTTTGGTCCATGATCTATGTTAAATAAAGGGCAGCTGGTAAGCATTTGTGGTAGGGAGTGAAAGAGAGAGTCTGCCGTGAGACAGATTATGAACATGGTCCTTTTTAACAAACAAAAAGTGTCAGTTAAACTGAATGATTAAACTTGTAAACTTTTGTGTCACAATCAGGGCCTGTTCTGCCATATTCTAGTTAATTTGTCCCTGCTCAGCTGAGGCAAGTATGCACATAGTTCTCATTGACTTTATAGGTTCAGGTCACAATCATTTCTCCTAAAGTTTTACCAGATCTTTAGCTTGTGCCTACCAAATCGTTTGTCTGTGGTGCACAATCATATTTAAATCCATTATGAAAAAGGCAAGGACTCTTGCTTTTATTCAGATAAATGGATATGACAGATATTCTGTCATCATTGTATTCAAGCACACAGCGCATATTTTTTTTTTCATCTTTGTTCATAACAGCAGATCTCTTGACATTACTGTTCACTTTTCTTTCCTGTGCCAGTACACGTGCATATAAATCAACAAGCAGTATAATTTAACTGACACTTAAAAGTCTCTCTTTGTTTGGAAATTTTGTGCACACTCATGGCAAACCTCTTTTTCCTCTTTAACTCATTGGTTCAAGGCAGAACTATTCTTAAATAAGATTATTTATTGATGTAGGTGTCAGTAAAACAAAAATTGTATAGGTACCAGACTTAGTTGGCATTGTTTATTACTGTAGTATACTACAGCATTTTGAATTGGTTTACACCTTCTAGAAATGCAAGGATTCCTTTTTTGCTGCCTGCAGACTACTGATCTATTCACAACAATGCTGTCTAAAACTGAGTTGCTGTAATATCAGTAGTAAAAAGTTAAGTTATAACTGGTTTTTTGTGTGCATAGCTAGTCTGCTGTTACTTGCATTAGGTCCATTAGAAGTATAGTCGTAAATTTAGGTCACATTTAAAAAATGTTATGTATAATGTGCGCCAGAATTTATGTATCAAAACTTGTGAAGATTCTGTCAAAAAAAAAAAAGATTTTGAAAATCAGAAAGCTTTTCATCCTTCACCAAAGAAATGACGAGTCAGGAAGTATGGTGATTGCACGGGGGTTTTTTTTTTTGCAGCCATATTCCACTTGAAGCTATTTACAAGTAGTTATATCAGATGCTGGATATCAAGAATGAGAAAGGCTGTAAACAGCTGTAAAAAGAATAGTCTAGATCATAAACCAGTTTTACAGAATGGCCATCCAAATATGTGCTTCTGAGTCAGTATTTAAAAAGTTTAGTAGCATGCACTGTTTTCTGAGCAGCAAGAAAGAAAAGAAGACTACTTGTCAAGGCCAAACTGGCAAATCCTTTTGTTAGATCTTTATTTATCCATGATTATAAATGAAGTGCATTCTGTTTTTTTTCTTTTCCATTTCTACTGACAACATACGTTTTAAAAAAATGTGCTCTCTCACTTCAAAAAATCATAGAGATGTATTTTTTTAAATATTGTAGAGGAGGAGAAAATGTAACAATATTTTTTTTCAGTAAGAAAATTAAATGCCCTCTCCATCCCAGTCAATGTTCCTACACCCACAGCAACTTCTATCACTTAACAGTAACTGTCACAAATATGAGATAAACCTATTGTGGACAGATTTCCCTAAAGCTGATGTAAAACAAAATGGATTCATAATTGGCATTTTGAGAGGGGGGGGGGGGGGGGGGGGGGGGACGGGGGGGCGGGGGGGGGGTCGTGGGGGGGGGGGGGGGGGCGGGTGGGGGGGTGGGGGGGGCGTGGGAGTGGGGGGGGGCGGGGTGTGGGGGGGGGGGAGGGGGGGGGGCGGGGGGGGGGGGGGGGGGTGGGGGGTGGGCGGGGGGGGGGGGGGGGGGGGGGGGGGGGGGGGGGGGGGGGAGGGGGGGGGGGGAGTGGGGGGGGGGGGGGGGGAATGTAATTTAGACTTCAATGTAACCGCATGTTTTACATTTCTGCCGCAGATAATGAGTTAACTTAAATTTCTCAAATAAGTAGTGCCATAAAGAAATAAGAACTGTATTTACATTCAGCAGTATGTGAATTATTCATCCTTATTTATACAGTTTTCTTTGCAGTATGGAAACTATTGTTCCTGCGTTAATGTGTGGTTTTGTAGGTCACTTGCTGCTCTGTTAGTATGTTAAAGGAAAATGTATATTGTGATTAATTATTGAGCACATTTGTGGCTTGTAGAATTCTTTTACCATGTATAGACTGACATCAAATCAGTTGTGAACAAGGCCGTTGGATGTATATGGCATCATTTATTTGTTACTTTAAGTGGTGCATTGTGAAACATGTTGATGTTTGCTGAAGTCTGCACATGTGCTAGTAAATTTGGATTTTTTTTTTCCTTTCCAATTTTCTGTCCTTCAGTAGCTACCACTTAACAATTTAATGAGCTTGAACTGCATTGGAATTCTGAATAAACCTCCAGAAAAAACATGGCTTGCTTCGTGTAAACTAACTTACTAACACAAGCACACACACACACAACTCGTTTCATTCTTTACCTATTACTCTATACTGCAAAGAAAAATAAAATGCATTATTAAATCTGATATTGTTGCTAAACATCACATTAACATATTGCTTGACTAAAGATTCTAGGGTCTTCACCTATCTGGGTGACCATTGAGGTACTTTGAACAGATGATAGCATTCTTAATGCTTGCTAACCTGAGTAACTCCAGCCATCATGTGGCATGCACAACTGCTCAGTCAACTCAAGCATCAGAGGGTGACGTTTCCTGTGCTTTTTGTGAGGACAACTTAGTATCAAAGAGGCAGTCATTCATTTTATTTGCCCTTCTCTCCTTATGGAGGCACCACTGCAGCTAGCCCACAGCTCAGGAAGCCTGCATCAAAGCATTTATTAGCTCTTGCCGCAGTGGTTTCTGTAGCAATTTGTTTGACTCGATGAGGTTACCAGCTCTGTGCACCTCCTCATTAGTTGTCTCTTACAACAAACACTAGTACTATTATTGTCTCCTCAGGACCCCCGAAATTACATGGGTCATTAAAAAGGCAGTAGGAAAAGAAAATGGGGGCACTTTCAAAGGGCAAACAGGCTGTTAGATATAGGAGACTATGCATTTGCTGATACACAAGAAAAAAGACACCCAACAGAAAAAGAGTAACTATACTACTGGACAAAAGTTAAGGGCCACCAAGAAAAACTCCACTATGGACTAATTAAATGCAACCAGGTGTAAACAATTTATTAGAAAATAAAGTTGATTCATCCGTGGAAAAGATCAGTCAAGTTTTTTAAATAATGTGTGACTTACTAACAAAAATAAATTCAACTCACTTTTTCACCTTTTGAACTAGTGGGGCGTGTTGCAAAAACCATGAGTTTTTGCAACAACAATGGCAATTTTCACGTGCGGGTTAAAGTGACCCAGTTTTTGGACATTAAAAAAAAATTAACCTAGTGCACACAGAAATGACACTACAAGAGACACTACAGGCGGTTTCTAAATGGTGTGAGGAAAGCGGATCAAAGGTCAATCCCAACAAGGCCTGTGTGCTGTGGTGCTCTTTGAACAACTCCATAGTGAAACCAGACCTTCCAGGCATCACTTTCAGTGGACAGAACATTAAAAGGCAAGACAGGCTGAAGTATCTGGGAGTAACGTTTGATCTTGGGCTATCATTCAAGTATCATGTCGAACTGATCGTACAGAAGTGCAAGCGAGGACTGGCAGCCTTAAAACAATGGCTGCTGCACACTTGGAACAGAGACTGTTTCTCCTGTATCATCAGCTCGTGATTTCAGTAATTGAGTGTGGGCCAGGAATACTCATGCTGTCAATGTCACAATGTGAACGACTGGAGCATATTCAAAATGAACGGATGCGACTAGTTTTGGGCTGTACATGTGATACCCCTATTGTGACAATGAGATACATGCTCGGATTGTTGTCGATTAGATCCAGATATGTGATGGCCCAGGCAAAACATATATGCGAGTCACCACCGACAAAAGACATCCCCTATATGAGAATGTAGCTGACATCAAAGGAGCGAGAATCAAGAGGGGGATGTCATGGATGGCACAAGCAGAGGCTACGATTGGGACCAGGGTTAAAAATGTATCCAAAGGGCAAGAGTGGAGTAAGTCAGGGGAGACTGGATAAACTACCAGCAGGTCATCATTAGCCTTAGCGGAGAGTGCAGATCTTGGGTCAATGGAAAAGCAGAGCTGGAGATTAATCAGCTGTAAGTGATCATGCTGGGGATGATGACGCCATTGTGTACACTGATGGGTCTGTAGTGCGTGGTGAGAAATTAGGAAAGGGCTTCTCTGCGAGAATAAAGGGGAGGGTCGTCGCTGAACAGAGTGGAGCCTACATGACGACAACCTCCAGCATGAGAATGGAGGTAGAGGCAGTTACTGCAGCACTGAGGTGGCTGTCTGAAACTCCATCAACCAAGGCAGTTATATTGTCAGACTCTCAAGCCATGCTTCGGAAAGTTCAGAACAGATGGCTGCGGCAGGAATGGAAAACATCAATACAATCCTCAAGTCTACAAGAACTAGTGTGGATCTACTGTCTTGGTCATGCAGGAATACATGGCAATGAGAGAGCTGACAGCGTGGCAATGAGAGCTGACAGACTGGCCTCGAGAGCACCCATAGTGGGTACACTGGACATGGATAAGGGAGAGCTACTAAGGGCTATTAATGATTGCCTGCTGGATAATGACACTGCAATGGATGAATTAACCAGGCTGAGGCTGTTGGAGTTTGGCATCAAACGTGGGACTAGCAGAAATGGATGTGAGAGAGGATGCAACCAGCGTGCTACAGGTACAATTAGCATTCATACTCTTCGACATTTGCTGAGGGAGGTTGATTCTGATTAACAATAACAATAATATAAGTACAACTGGTCATGATCAAATCTTATGAATCAGTTTTTGTCTTTGTGCTCCTTACAGAGCATAGAACCACCACTGTAACTGGTCCCCTTGCAGGAAGGCCTGCACCAAGTAGTCACATGCTCCTGCGGTGGTTTTTTTCTGTGACAGTTTGTCTTACATGATGGGATTGCCAGCTGCATGCACAACTTTATATTTGATGCGTGATGCCATATGATGATGGATGGCATCCGCATGTCTGGTTTTGTGTAGTGTGTAGATGTGTTCAGTCAAAACAATGTTCATGCAACAATAACAGGGCAATCCACATAGGACGTCAGTAAACTCACGACGTATAAAGTCAATGAGTCTTGAAACAGCCGTTGACGTTTTTCTTCATTATTTATTGTGGACGCCACAGTGACAAAATGGTTACGCAAATGTGTAGGCACATCAAACAGTCATTATCACAGCAACATTCAATACAGCAATAAACGGTAGACAGCATTACAATGATGAGTCAGATGCATGTTATATTTCAAAGTGCTGTAAATGTAGTCAGGTGAACAACTCCATCCTTTTCTATAACAGCCAGGAGATAACCAGATGTATGAGATCAGTTCACTCTCCTTAGTTTGACTTCAGCAAGACAGACACGTCTGCCGAAGTATAAATAATGTCCTCAAGAATATCCTCTAGATAATAAAGGTTTTCTAAACCTAGTTCATTTAACAAAGTAGCAAGTAATGGTCCTTGGTACATGCATCAACCGATGCAGTACAATGCAGCGACATGTGAGCTGGGAAAAAACATCTCGTGACGACGACCTTCGCAGACAGGCTATGAATCGAAATCGCTCACGACACAAAATCGATAGAGTTAATGAAAAAGTCAATTTACCTTGCTTTCATGAAATACACAGAAATATCACGCCTCCCGACATGTGGGAAAACACTAGAGGTATTATCTCGACTAAACGAAATATCCATAAGAGAACTACACATCCCTGACAGAACAAAAAATAGCGGAGATCCCCTCTTCAACGAGGCATCTCTTTCGCCATTCCAAATCGCTCACTCCCACTAGTGGTGGGCGGAAACCGATCGACAAACAACAAGACAAGTCATGCGCAGTCCAGCGCAAAAATGACCACAGCTCAAAAGTTAACTGCATTCGATACCAACGCGAGAAGACAAATGCTTACCGAGAAAAGTGACTATAAATTCCAAGCAGTTGTTGCCCTTGCGTTATAAAACAGATATTGAAATAAAACGATGTTGCGAGAATTTATCACGCAACATATCACCACCTCCTCCCGATAAAAAAAAAATGTGGAACATATTTTTTTTTATCCAATATCAAAGAGCAAGCGATAAGCGGCTCAAAACGCACGAATTATGCGCTGATAATTAATTAAATTGCCAAACAATAGGCTAATTATAGAGTGTCTGGTGAGGATATACCTCAACAGAAAAATAAATATGTCTCAAAAAATATTCACATCGGGGAGGTGTCACCAACACACATCACGTTAGCATGTAAACACAATATACGTATGCAAGTTACTATAATCATCATTAAACAGCATACTCTAATATTGTCTTTAAAAATGGATGTACAAATCTGATAGGAAAATTTAAATAGTACATTCTTTGACATGTAATGACATAAGTACATAGTAAATTTAAACTACATGACGATCCAGGACATATGCTCTGGTATTCCGAGGGTAAGTACACAATCTAGAACTCGTAAGGTAAGTCCTCAGCTCAACAATGACATTCTGAGAAAGTACAAGCAATATAATGCTAATTAATAACTAATATGCTTCATAAGGTACAATACATTATTAATAATTGTGGCTGTTTAGTAAACTAACGGCCCTTATATTAACTACTCAGTCCTCCTCTATCATCTTAAAATACGAAAAGAAGAAGATGACAACAAAGCACGATAGTGTGTACATATAAAGTGAGTACAGATGTGCTAATCTATTGTAGAAATATAGGTGTGTTATGACTCTGTAATATATGGAAATATAGGACAGAAGTATTAGTTGGAGTCATGTGGGCATCTAGACAAAATGTCAGCCATCACATTATCCGCACCACGGATAGCTCGTACCGTGAAGTGAAAAGGTTGAAGAGCTATAGCATATCGAGTGGATCTCGAACTCTTCAAATTCTTAGTCTGAATAGCTGTAAGAGCTTTCTGATCAGTCTCTAGAATGAAATGTGCGCCCAGGAGGAATCTTTGTAGCTTTAGAATTGACCAATCCATCGCTAACAACTCACGGTCTAAAACCGAGTAGTTCCTCTCTGCCGCATTTAGTTTTCTAGAAATGTACATAACAGGATGCAGAGTATTTGCATATTCTTGCATCAGTGCTGCTCCAATCCCAGTGGATGAAGCATCACTCCGAAGAACAAAAGTCCTATCAAGAGTAGGTAATCTTAAGATGGGAGGAGAAGAAAATATATTCTTGATTTGGTCTAGTGAAGATTGGCATTCTTCAGACCAACGGACCAGATTAGGCGAACCTTTCTTCAACAATGTTGATAGAGGTGCCATGATCGAAGATAAATTTGGAATAAATCTCCCATAAAATTGAATTAAACCTAAGAGACTCCTAACTTGTTTCTTCGTTTTAGGAACAGAGATGTTCAGTATTTTGGAAGTATTGTGGTCTTCTGTCTTCAAGAGACCATGACCAACACGATGACCCAGGAAAGAGATTTCACCAAAACCAACAAAAGCTTTAGAAGGTTTTGCTGTCAAATTATTCTCACGTAGAGTGGACAGTAAGTCATATAACCCTAAATAGTGATCTTCCCAGGTATCACTGAAGAGACAGATGTCATCTAAGTATGCGATGACATCCGAACGATGTGGCAGAATTCGACGCATCATGCGAACGAAAGTGGCAGGGGCGTTCATGAGACCAAAAGGCATAACATTCCATTGAAATAGACCCCTAGGTGTAGAAAAAAGCAGTAAGAGGTTTGGCATGCTCTGCTAAAGGCACTTGCCAATAACCTTTAGACAAGTCAAGTTTAGTGAAGAATCTAGAATTAGAAAGTCTAATCAGTAGATCTTCTAACAAAGGCATCGGTTCAGCGTCGAACTTTGTGACCTGATTCAATTTGCGATAATCAACGCAAATTCGTATGTTCTTATCCTTCTTCCGGACAATAACGATGGAAGAAGAATATGGTGAAGTCGATGGTTCAATTATATTTAATTGAATCATTTCATCCAATTCCTTTTCCACTTGCGACTGAAAGTGTATAGGAATAGGATACGGCCTAACCCTAATTGGATTATTGTCTGTAAGAATTATGTCATGTTCTATGACATCTGTGTGTCCAGGAATGTCAGTGAGAACATCCTGAAATGTTTGTAACATCGACGAGACTTGTCGATGTTCGTCACCAGAAAGATTAGGAGAAACAGAAACGTTTTTCCAAGATTCCGTGGAATGTAATGGAACCACTGGAAGGGGAAGGTTGACATCAGAGAAGGTAGCTTCCTCATCCTGAATGACAGACAGGGATGAATAATGACCGTGAGGTGCAGGAGCATCATCCGTTGCCTGGAAAATAGGCAGCAAATAGTCCGGACGTTCGTGAAATTCCGAAAGCATGTTTATGTGGAAAGTTTTATGCTTTCCATCAATATCGACCACATAGTCAACATCGGAAATCCGAGAGACTATTGCATACGGACCTTTCCATGCAATAAGAAGTCTATTTTCCCTACTGGGGAGGGGGACGAATGCTTTGTCACCTGGACAAAGTTGTCGTAGACATCTATTCTTGTTAGCAAACTGCCTTGCCTTCTCTTTAGCAATTTCTGATGAAGCAGTTGCTAGCTTACATGCCTCAATGATCTGTTGTCTAAGAGCAATGACATACTCATATGAGGATTGAGTTTCATCGCTAATATCATCGGCAGTGATGAGATCGTGTAATAAAGACATAGGGCCGCGTGGACGCGCGCCAAAGACAAGTTCGAAGGGAGAAAATCCTGTGTGTTCATTAGGGACTTCTCTATAGGCAAAGATAGCCGCGGGTAAAACCCTGTCCCAATCTTGAGGATGATCTTCAGTTATCTTACCAAGCAAAGTCTTGAGCGTTCTATTCAGACGCTCAACTAACCCATTAGACATAGGATGGTAGATACTACTGAGAGATCGTTCAATATGTAAGGTAGACATTACCTGTGACATAGTGTCCCCAGATATGAGTTGAGTGCCATGGTCTGACAATATTTCTCTGGGGAACCCCAAGCGAGAAAATATCAACCAAAGAGCATCTGCGATATCTGTAGTAGATATGCTCTTAAGAGGAATAGCCTCTGGCCAACGTGTGCACATATCGACACATGTAAGGATAAACTGATGTCCTCTGGCCGACTTGACCTTAAAAGGGCCAATAATATCTATGGCCATTTTCTGGAACGGCCGAATAGGAATGTCAGCAGCCTGGATAGGCGCAGCATGTCGTGGTCCTCTAGATTTGACCTCCTGACATACCTTGCATGATCGGCAGTAAATACGAATGTCCTTATTGACAAAAGGCCAAAAGAAAGCCGCAAGGACTCTCGACTTCGTACGGGCAAAACCCTTATGTCCAGCACATTGCGAGTCATGAGCATGTTGCAATATTTGGACTCTCATGCTCTTGGGAACAAGAATTTGCGAATGTGCCGACGTAGCCGAATCTTGTACCATACGTACAAGTACGCCGTTTCTCATTGCAATCCAAGATTTTCTATTTGTATCCTGATTCGGATCACCTTTCTTTGCAAGAACGAAGAATTTTTTTAAAGAAGAATCTTCTTCTTGCAATTTTATGAAAGAGTCACGAGTGATTACTAAGTGACTATCTTGGCTATCAACTTCATTATCACTATTCAGTGAAGTTTCGGGTGTTTGTAGAGCTTGTGCTCTTGTAACTACTGCATTTGTAGCTTGCATGTTATTATCTTCCCAAGCAGCAATCTGCTGTGGGGTACACTCCCTAACTCCGTGAATACGACCAATAATAAGGTCCGCAATAGGATTAGGTAAGAGACAAGCATGCACATCTCCAGTAAAGAAAGGAGTGGCAATGCGAATTACAGCAGTAGGATATTTTTCTAGAGTGCCGCCAAATGTGACACATTTAATAAACTTTCCAGTAGCACAAGATGGATCTACAAGCGATTGTCTAACACCAATAGTGGTGCATCCGGAATCGAAAAGTAGTGAGACCGGAGTATCATTAACAAGACCCTTATGTAGAATTAAAGAACCCCTCCCGTCATGCGCAACAGCAGCAGGAAGAAGAGCGGGAAGTGGGTGACCACAACTCAAAGTAGTTATGGTACCCGGTTCGAATAAAGTACTGCATTGGGGGCATTTGTTTGCTCTCTCAAAGTCAAAAGCAGAACTAGTGACAGCGTCAAAGTTTTTACTATCAACAACATGATTACAGGCTCCCTCAGTTTCCTGTTGTACAGCATTAGCCTGCTGATATCTCTTTTTTTTGTGTTGAGATCTACCCCGACTATTATTACCTCTGAAGTTATCAGAGTTAGTATTATCTCTGCAGTTATTATTGTCTCTATTGTAATTGTTATACTGGTTCGAATTCCAGTTTCCACGATTACTATCATGTTCACATTGATGCGAACATC
This sequence comes from Oreohelix idahoensis, assembly GCA_024509875.1. Lineage (NCBI taxonomy): Eukaryota > Metazoa > Mollusca > Gastropoda > Stylommatophora > Oreohelicidae > Oreohelix > Oreohelix idahoensis. The sequence goes on along the minus strand of JAMPIV010005706.1, from coordinate 804,595 downwards.
TATTTGTTTGGTTCTGAGGTCTTCGGCAGGAATAACCTATATTACCATATCCTCTTTTGAAATGCTTATAATTATTAGGGTGATAGTAACGACCACTATCAGGTTGTCTCCAATTCTTCGAAGAAGAATCACCATGAAATTTGATTTCCATGATTTTGACAGAAATTACCGCTACCCTTTCTATCAAAATTTTGTTGGGATCTACGAGCAAAGTTTTGACCATACGGAGCTGCCGAAGCAACTGGTAAACCTTCTTTCACCTTAGAGTTACCCATGGTTATGTGTGGGTGCGCAGTTACGTATTGGCAACAGAAATCTTCCATTTCTTTTATTGTTTTAGGTTTACGTTCATGAAGGAAAGCAAGGAAAGACTCATTGACAGACGACATGACTTTGTCTCTAAGTATTAAGTCCATAAGTCCTTCATAAGTTTTTTCCGTCTTAGATAGTTCAACCCATCGTGAGAAAGTAATGCGTATTCTTTGCAATAAACTCGGAGAATTCAACTCCATTTTCAGGTAACATGTTTTTAAATTGTAGACGATAGCCGTCTTCGTTAAGCTGATATTTCTTTAACAAAGCGGCCCTGACAACCTCATAATTGTTCTTGTCAGGTTCATCCACCATATTTAATATACTTAGAGCTTTACCTGTCAGTATCCCTGATAACTGATAAACATATTTTGCTTTGTCTATGTTATGAGCTGTACATGCTTGTTCAAATCTGTCCAGATAGAACATTATGTCATCGCTGGAAGGACTAAATGTTGGTAACTTAATCTTAAAAGTATCATTATTAGCCTTACCAGAAGATGAACCCTTGTTTGCATCATTACCATTACTCATGCTTGTCAATTTCAATTTTTCCAACTCTAAAGCTAAGACCTTTTCTTCATGTTCCATTTTTGCTTTCTCTTTCCTCTCATCAGACTCTCTTTGTTAACTTCCTTTCTTCAGCTTGAGCCTGCATTTGAAGTCTTTCATTTTCAGCTTCTTTTTCAAGTCTTTTATTTTCAGCTTCTTTTTCAAGTCTTTTATTCTCAGCCTCTAGCTGTAGCTGGAGTTTTCTCTCCTCAGCTTCTGATTCCCTTTTTTGTTTTTCCATTTCCATTTGGAATCTTTTTTCATCCACCTGCATCTGCAGTTTCTTTTGTTCAGCTTCCATTGCTTTATCATATCGAGCAGTTGCAAATTCTTCTAACTTATCACCAGTCTTCCCAAGCAATTTACCCTGCTCAATAAAGTGCTCAAATGTAGACATGTTGTCTAACATATGAGTCCAAAACCTGAAATAATTAACTAATTTATTTCAAACCTAAGTGTAACAAGTCTTAATTAAGCACTTGTATATTCACATCACATTATATTATCCCAGTCTCTGTGGGAAACAAGTCTCCAATCAAAGAACTTGTATATGAAATATCAGCACTCAAATCTTGATCATAAGTGCACTTCTCATTCAATAGTGCACGACACTATTCATCATTCATTTATCATCAGTATAGTAGTAACAGTGCATTAGCATAGCCCATTAACTAATTACTATAACTGTAAACAATGACTATGTAAACACATGCAGAATGTAAACATTGAAAATGTAAACAATACAAACAATGTAAACAATAACAATGTAAACAATAACAAAGATCAGCAACAATACAAAAACTTTCGCAGAAATCAACTAAAAATAAAGCAGAAATTAATGAAATATCACACAAAAATGTGACGATATCTGCGATAGAATTAAACAAAATACATGACACCACAGTGTATAAACAAAAATGTTGTATGAAACTAAATTATAGACAAGAGTAGGCTAACAAATACAAACAAATCACAACAAAACTAAAGAATGCGAAATAATAACGAAAACAATATTAAAACATGTCATCACAGCTAACATAAATAGCAACAGAAGTCGCTTAGCAAATTCCAGTATTGGAAATTTGCAAACCTTACAGAAAACGCTCACAATAGACGACCTCTATGACGTGGCATAATCTAACGGAGACACCACCCAACCGAGAACCCGCTGAAATATAAACATATAAATATACAAATAACATATAAACATATAACATATAGAATGAGATGATACACAGAAGACTCAGCAGAAGTATAAGGGCACAGTTTACATACAAACAGGCCACTTAACTTATAGGCTTCCAATCGTAGAACAGCAGAAAAACGGATGTCAATCAACGTCCTAAAGAGCGAAGCTCCAACGATGATGGCACATCTGAACTGCTTCCACTGCTAACACGATGGTACAAGAGCTTCTGACATACTGTGTGTTGAGTTGTTTCGGCACTTGACCTTCTAATCCACAAGTAAGTTGATGGAAATCGGTACTTGGCCTTCTTCAGAAAACAACCCGTTTCAACCGGCACTTGACCTTCTCAAAAAACGACAGCACTGGAACCTTGACAGCAGCAACTTGCTTGACTTGCGTAAAAGATAACAGCAGTCCGAGTTATCCGGCAACATGTAACAACGCCGGGTACTGTCAAATTCTTGTTTCCGTCAAAAAATTGAAATTTGACTTTTACCGGGCAACGCCGAGTACTTTGAAAATTTTGAAGATGTTGACTGTATTGAAGAATGTTAATTTCTTGAAGGATGCTGATGAATTCTTGTTGAAAATGAAGTGGGTAAGGGACCCCGTGTTTGCTAGTACCAGAATCAAACCAGCTTATGGCCACCAAATGATGCGTGATGCCATATGATGATGGATGGCATCCGCATGTCTGGTTTTGTGTAGTGTGTAGATGTGTTCAGTCAAAACAATGTTCATGCAACAATAACAGGGCAATCCACATAGGACGTCAGTAAACTCACGACGTATAAAGTCAATGAGTCTTGAAACAGCCGTTGACGTTTTTCTTCATTATTTATTGTGGACGCCACAGTGACAAAATGGTTACGCAAATGTGTAGGCACATCAAACAGTCATTATCACAGCAACATTCAATACAGCAATAAACGGTAGACAGCATTACAATGATGAGTCAGATGCATGTTATATTTCAAAGTGCTGTAAATGTAGTCAGGTGAACAACTCCATCCTTTTCTATAACAGCCAGGAGATAACCAGATGTATGAGATCAGTTCACTCTCCTTAGTTTGACTTCAGCAAGACAGACACGTCTGCCGAAGTATAAATAATGTCCTCAAGAATATCCTCTAGATAATAAAGGTTTTCTAAACCTAGTTCATTTAACAAAGTAGCAAGTAATGGTCCTTGGTACATGCATCAACCGATGCAGTACAATGCAGCGACATGTGAGCTGGGAAAAAACATCTCGTGACGACGACCTTCGCAGACAGGCTATGAATCGAAATCGCTCACGACACAAAATCGATAGAGTTAATGAAAGAGTCAATTTACCTTGCTTTCATGAAATACACAGAAATATCACGCCTCCCGACATGTGGGAAAACACTAGAGGTATTATCTCGACTAAACGAAATATCCATAAGAGGACTACACATCCCTGACAGAACAAAAAATAGCGGAGATCCCCTCTTCAACGAGGCATCTCTTTCGCCATTCCAAATCGCTCACTCCCACTAGTGGTGGGCGGAAACCGATCGACCAAACAACAAGACAAGTCATGCGCAGTCCAGCGCAAAAATGACCACAGCTCAAAAGTTAACTGCATTCGATACCAACGCGAGAAGACAAATGCTTACCGAGAAAAGTGACTATAAATTCCAAGCAGTTGTTGCCCTTGCGTTATAAAACAGATATTGAAATAAAACGATGTTGCGAGAATTTATCACGCAACAATATTAGTTGCCTTATATGACATGCCTGATGGTACAGTAGTCCTATTCTTTCTTTGCCAGAGACTCCTGGCTACTACACATGGCATGAAAGAAACAGGGGCACAAGAATGCTAGATAAAGTTAGCATTTCCTTGTGTTGAGAACTGTATTCTACCCAGCTGGTTACTTTTCAAAATTTAGATGCAGGAATATCTGTCCTCTTCTCTGCCCCACACTCACTAGTAAACAAACAAGCACATTCAACCATTCTCTGAAAGTTAAAGGCTAGTGAACATTTTTATGATAAAGTTTATTTTCTTATAGATGATAAGTCATGGTTCACTGCTTGACATGATGTGACCAGATGCAGCTAGCCCAGATACTGTCAGATGAAACATCCAATGACCACGTGAACTCGTACAACTGAAAAAAAAAAAAAAAATACATACTGACAATACAAAATCGGCATACCTTGGAGTTCAAGAAGGTAAACTTCTTTACATTTAAGCTGCAGCGTGTCTAAAATAGGCCTTTTCTGTTTTTATCACAATGTGATATTCATACAACAGTTTAGAAGGTAAGCTAGTAGTCGGCAGCTTGGTTTGACCAATACCTCATGTCAAAAGCTTAGTGTATTGCCAGTGTCCTGGCCTACATAAACTACTTGTTATATTGGTAGGGGAAAATACTTAATAAAAAGCCAGACTGTTTTATCTATGCATATGTACAAGGCAAACTGGGTAAAACTCAGTGGCAGATCTACATTTTGGGCGCCCTGAAGCTCTAATTCTTGGAAGGGCCCCTTTTATTTAAAAAAAGTGTTGGGAATGGGAAAGTAACATATTATATAGGGACTTGAACTTGGGGTCCCTGAAGCTCAAGTTTCATTAGGTTCATAGTAGATCCACCTCTGGTAAAACTACAGAATCTAATTCTCATCCTAGCGTCTAATGGGTACACTGAAGCATGTTACTACTGCCTACCCACCACAAAAATATTTATAGAATGTGCGATTCCTGTATACACATTGAGATCCTCACCAGTGCTATGGAGTTGGTGCACTGTACTGAGATCGGAGCACTGATGGAGTTGTCCGTGTGCAAAGAAGATGGTCCTAAAAACCAAATCAAACCATGTTACTACTGATCTTTACTCCAAAAAAATGTTAAATTACCCAACCCCTAGTTGCAGACCACCGAGTTAGAAGTTACCACTGCAGAAACTTTATCACAACAGTCCTTTTGTTTAGTAATTCAGTACAGTGATCCAGCAATCTGCTAAATCAATCAACCAATACTTTGATTTGTTTGGATACACAGGTCACATAGATCTTTTCAGGTGGGCATTCTTGGGTTTACTTTCAGACTATCTCCTTGGGAACCTGTTTCTCACAATTTTCTCTTGGGCTATTATCTTCCAGTATTATTACCTTTCCGCTTTTTGACCTTCCTTGAGGGTTCCATGTCGGTTTAACTATTGAACCATGTCTCTGATTACCTTTGTACGTGTATAATCCGTAAAGTTTGTTATGTCTTTGGTTATCTGTATTTCTGATCTTATAATTGTCAACAAATATTAATTAACCCTTTTAGGTAGTCACTTTTTAATATCTGCAGCTTTTAGTGAATTGTCTTTATTATGTTCTACATCTTTGTAGCATGAATAGCGATATTTTCAATGTGGTGTTAAACAGTCTACAATTGGCTGACAATTTTATTTCGTTCATTTGGTTTTTTCTTATATGATGATGTGTCGCACTATGACAGGTATGACGAGACTACCATTTTGGGATTAAGGAAGGATGCACACACAGCGTTTGGAAATTTTAATTTGCTCCATTTACTTCAATTGGACAAGAGATGTGATGCCCCATGAGCACATTAAAAAAAAGTGTTGCACCATTCAACCTAGACACAGAGACCTTTGGTTATATTAAGGCACCAGTGAAAATATAAAAGACCTTGTGGTCTGGTTAATCATACATATCAGCAATTGAACATATGAAAAGGGAGACACTGTATATCCTAATTTTAACCTATCAGAGGTTGAATGTGATCAATTATAAAAAAATTTTTTTAATTCAGAAACATGCATGATATTCTGGTCCTGCCTATTCTAGCTTTGACGCACTGCCTTATGTCTAATGGATGGGGATGAAAAAAATCAAAAAAAGGTGAATTGTCTTACGAGGACAAAAGACAAAGAAAATAGCCAACGTTGCGGCCGCAAAGCCTTCATCAGGAAAAGGAAAGAAAGTGAGGGCTAGATAGGACACATAAGAATCTAAATAAAAATAAAACCTCAGTACTTCCCTAAAATCAGCTAAGACTTAACACGCCTGCCAAAGAGCACTGTCTACAATTCTGCCAACATATTTAATGTTTTCCACTTTTTTCTTTGTTTTAAAATTGGTTTCTTCCATCTTTGTGAGTCTATTTCAATCACCATCATTTTCCTTGCCACTCCTAATGGAGCATGGAGTCACCACTGGCACCTTTACAGGAAGCCTGCACAAAACATTCACATGTTTTTGTGGTGGTCATTTCTGGTGCAATCTATTTTAGGTTGCCAGCCTCATATTAGTGACCTTGTAGGACATCCCTGAGGTAGCAGTAGTCGTGATCTTCCTTTGTCTAATAATAGAACTACACAGGACGAGAATGTCTGCATATCACCACAATATTCTCATTTTTAACTTGTGTATGCTGATATCTGCCTCATGTTGTTGAATGTAGTTTTACAGGAAATAACGTAAATGGACAATCGAGACAAGGAAGCGTTAAACTGTAGAGCTATCAAGACTGTATGGAAACGTGATCAGAGCTCAGCTGCAATACATTTTTCTGTCATTCGCTACATGGCTGAAAGACAAACTATTTAACCTGGATGCCAACATTTACAAACCTTTCTAAATTTTAAATAAGAAATTTATGTAATTGCAAGCTGTATTTGCCCATGTGCTGCCTTCAGTTTTGTCAGGGAAGAATGAAAAAGGCCACTGCCCTGTACTAGAATATTCACAGGACGTAACTAAGGAAGAATGAGAACAGACCAGTCATCTACTTCTGCTAAGCAGGAAATGGTTACAGAAACAGTAAGCCCCAAGAAAAGTGTGTGGTTGCTAGTCTTTTCACCCATAAGGACCAGGAGCAGAGATTGACATTATGGTTTTTCTTCTTTTCCCCCGTTTGCTCCTTATGGATCATGGAGCTAGCAATGTAGCTCCCCCCCCCCCCCCCCCCCCCCAGCAGGAAGCAGACGTCAAAGTATTCATGTGCTCTTGCTGCAGTGGTTTCTTTAGCACTATTTTCCATGATGGGGTTGCCAGTTCCAAGCACAACCTCATATTAGTCACCTCTTATGACATGATGAGGTTGCCAGTTCCAAGCACAACCTCATATGTCACCTCTTATGACATGATGAGGTTGCCAGTTCCAAGCACAACCTCATGTCACCTCTTATGACATGATGAGGTTGTAGCAGTCCTATTCTTTCTTTGTCTCCTCAGAGGGACACCCCCCCCACCAATACATGGAATGTTACAATGTTATGGCATTGTTTCCAAAGCTATTCAAATACGCAGTATAATTCATGCTTATGCAATACTCATCACAACTGTTGCATTTGGCATACTCACCATCATGGAGCAGGATCTTCTTCCATTTTCTCAGTTTCCATTTTCTCAGAGCCATCATTGTTCTGCGGAGGCTCATATTCTATTGCTAATGTTTCGTTTTCATCATTATTGTCATCTTCACTCTCCTCACTGTAATCCTCTTCACTCTCTTCACTGTCATTTAACTCATTTTGCCCATCACCTTCCTCATCAGGATCTGATAAGTTGGTATAGCTGCTATCCTCACCGCTGCAAGATTTTCCATCATCACTATCTTCATCACTGCCTGACAAACTGTTATCACTAAAATCCTCAATACTGCTTGTTGCGCTTTCATAATAATACTCCAAAGAATAGTCTGATTGGCTACTTCTGCTCTTCTTGCCACCACCTGGGGTGTTGCAATCATCATAGGCTTCAGTGGTTGCTGTCTCTATCACAGCCAATGTGCTCGTTACGTTTTCACCAATTACCCCACTACTGTATGATTGGCTACTTCTGCTCTTCTTGCCACCACCTGGGGTGTTGCAATCATCATAGGCTTCAGTGGTTGCTGTCTCTATCACAGCCAATGTGCTCGTTACGTTTTCACCAATTACCCCACAACTGTATGATAGGCCATATCTTCTCTTCCTGCCACTACCTGAAGTGAGACAATCATAAGCTTTAATGGTGTCTGTTGCTCTTGTTGCTAACATGCTCGTTGATGCTGTGGTAAAGAAGAAACCAAACAACCTATGATGTGACCAGTAAAATATATTTTGCTGAAATTAAAAAATAAATGTTTTTATTTATTTTTTAATAATGAACATTATACTGAGAACTCAAAGTTTTCATTTTCTACAAGACAAAAACAGCATAATTAAACATTTCAATCTTAAAGATATATGGTTTTGACATTAAAACCAGTTTTAATAATCAGTTTAACCATAAGAAGTATGGTTCTTACATTAAAACCACTGTTTTAACAATCAATTTAACCATAATAAATATGGTTTTTACATCAAAAACACTGTTTTAACAATCTGTCTCACCATATTGAATGCTGACTTTGGTAAATACTTGTACACCTTAATATGATGATCATCATTATTTTCCTTCTATGCTCATAATAGAGATGGAGCCACCAATACTACTGGTCCCTTTGCACAAAGCCTGCACCATATCATTCATGTACTCTTATAATAGTGGTTCCTGTAACAATATGTTGTTCTTGATGAGGTTACACCAACCCCATGCATAAACTCACATTACTTGCCTGAGAGAATAGTCGGCCTATTCTGTCTCTTGTTTCCTCTAAGAACTACACAGGGTTTCATCATCATCCATCTTTTTTGTTTCATCAAACTGCATTTGGTGCTCACCACCTATTTTTACTTGAAGCCATTTTCTTCAGCTCAACCTCATGAGGGTCCACATGCTTTAGGTTCTTTTTTTAAACCATTTTTTCTCCATGTTCTCTTTGGCCTTCCCACACTTCTCGTGTCCTGTGGCTTCTGGCTGACAGCATGCCTGATTGTACTGGTTTTTTCCCCCTATCATATGTCCCATCCAATTCCTCTTTCTCTCATTCATCTCCAGTTGTATTAATTTTTGTTCTGGTTGTCTTCTGTAGATTTAGAAGTTTTTGTTGTTTAAAATTGTTTACAGGAAACTTGCCCAATGCCCAACCCTCCTTAGTCACTTTTTTATGATTGCATGGTAGGGGACAGTGTTACTGTTCTTTGATCCACTTTCAGGTCCTGGTAGCACATGGATGCAAGAGATGAGAAGAAGATGCTGGAGATGTATAGGGCCCACACTGAGAAGACCTGGTGATAGCATTACCAGCCAGTCCTTGTTCTGGAATTCCCAGTGTGACAGAGGTAGAGGAAGACCAAGGATTATGGGAAGAGAACTAGACACAGACATGAAAGGGACGATGAAGGCATGGGAAGACCTTGGGCTGACAGCACGGGACAGGAAGACTTGGCGTAAGTTTGATGAAGGCCTATGCTCCTTCCGGCGTGATGCTGACCACATCACCCCTAGTGTGCCAATGGTCAAGAAAATATGGGCCTAACACCATATTCCCAATATGCCTAAATGGGCGTGTAACGGGATCCTATGCTCCTTGGGGAGCTAAAGGGTGATGCTGATGATAATGCTCTCCGTAGGTCTCTCTGTTATTAAAACTGGCTATCTGATATGGAAGGTATCAGGGAGAAGTCTGCTGGTGAATCCCGGCAGTCTGAACGTGATATTCTAAGTGGCATGCCACATATACAAACCACAGAGCAGATCAGCCATAAGAGTACACCACAACCTGTGTTCGCTGAACACTGAGGAAGTACGGCCAGTGTTTGGCGTGGCTGGTGAGTCCTTTTCAGGGCTCGTAGATCACCCGTGTGTTACCTGGGCCAGAAAGGGGAGCAATGAATAGTAACAACACTGTTTCCTGCCATGCATGTCGTAGAAAGCGACTAAGGAAGGTTGGGCATGGGGCTGGTTACGCCATCCTATAAAAAATTTAAACCACAAAAAACTTCAATAAACATGCAAAAGTCAATTAAGGAAAATAAAGCACGGTCATCCAACACAGGGGAGGGTCCTCTCGCAGGGAGGCGTATGATGCAACACAAGGAAAGCCGAGGGGAGTCTGTGTTGCTGACTGGCCTTCTTTCTTCTAGGAGAACTTCCAGATTTGGCACCTGGAATGTTCGGACATTAAACGAACAAGGGAAAGTGGCACAAGTAGCAGCAGAAATGAGGGAATATAAAATCGAGGTTCTGGGACTGTGTGAGACGGGGTGGCAGGTGGTAGACAAGAGGAGACTCGTCACAGGTGAATTGGTGCTGTCCTCAGGATGTGAAGATGAAAGTTCACACCACAGTGAAGGGATAACTCTTGTGTTATCTGGAGAAGCACAGAGGGCACTCGTTGGGTGGGAACCCGTTGGACCCAGAATAATGGCGGCTACTTTTAAAACAGCTAAAAAGAAAATAAATGTAAATGTCATCCAATGTTATGCCCCAGCTGATGATAAAGAGGAGTCTGTGAGAGAGGCATTTTATACTAGAATGGGTAAAAAGAAGAGACATCACAATTTTGATGGGTACGGCCAATGTCGGCTTTGGGGAAGTCATGGGAAAACATGGGCTGGGAGTGATGAATGAAAATAGGGAGCTGCTCAAACTTCTGTGCTTCAAATCAACTGGCTATAGGAGGAAGCATGTTTCCACATAAGAGAATACAAAAGGTAACATGAATATCACCAGACCATAGAACAGAAAACCAACGGGCTGATCACCCGTTTGCCAGTCACTTTGATTACGGAAACAACAGCAAATGGATTGATTTGCCGTTGCCCTAAAGACGCCAATAGGCGTGATGGGAAACAATGGCAAAGAAAACCTATCTGCTGTTGCCCTAAGACGCCACTAGGCGTAATGGCCACTGACTGCTTTGACGGTCGGTGGCTAAGGACGGAAGAAGAAGAAGAAGATAGAACAGAAAATCAGATTGATCATATATGCATAAACAAGAAGTTTGGATCCTCATTGCGGGATATGAAGGTATGTAGAGAAGCGGATGTGGCATCAGATCACCACCTTCTGATAGCCGAACTGAAAATGAAACTCGGGAGATATGCGGCAATGCAAAATTGTAGACAACAGTTTAATGTAGGACATCTGGGGAATCAAGAGACGAGAGACAAATTTGTGGTGACAATATCCAACAAATTCCAAGTGCTCCAACAGCTGGAAGATGTAGAGAATACAGAAGACTATTGGCAGCAAATCAAAACAGTATGGAATGACACATGTGAAGAAATACTGGGGAAAAGGGAACGACAACAAAAAGCATGGATAACAACAGAAAGCATCAATAAGATAGGAGACAGAGGAAACGAGAAAGCAGATTTGAACACAAGCAAAACCAGAAGTTCCAAGGCCAAGGCTCGAGAAGTGTGCACGGAAGCGGGCAGGGATGTAGGGGGAGACAAGAGGAGGTATATTGAGGAGTTGGCAAGAGAGGCAAAGGATGCTGCAGCCAAGAGAAATATGAGAGAACTATATAACATCACAGAGAAGTTAACAGGGAAATACAAGCAAACAAGTTGCCTCATAAAAGACAAGAATGGAAAACTGCTCAGCAGTATACATGAGCAGATGAAGACGAAATATTTTGAGGACCTTCTCGGTAGACCAGCTCCACAGGCCCCCGGATTTGTGGACTGCGGAAGGGCGTTTGACAGTGTAGACAGAATCACTGGAAATTGATGAGGCATTATGGGAGTTCCCCTGAAGATCATTAATTTAATAAAGAAGGCATATGAAGACATGACATGCAGGGTTCTTCGTGAGGGACAGCTTACAGAGCCGTTTGGGATGGGAACAGGAGTGTGACAGGGATGCCTCTTGTCTCCATTTCCTTTCTTACTAGCAATAGACTGGGTTATGAGAACATCGACAACACATAATAGAAATGGAATCCAATGGACTCTGACTAAGCAGTTGGATGATCTGGATTTTGCTGATGACTTGGCTCTTCTGTCCCATAACCGTAATCAGATGCAGGACAAGTTGAAAACGCTCGATGAGAGGTCGCAGCAATTGGGTCTGAAAATACACAAGGAAAAGACAAAAATAATGAGAATAAATGCAGTTAATGATAACACGGTTGAACTTGAAGAAACACCAATACAAGATGTAGGGTCGTACACATGTCTTGGCAGCAGTATGGACAAGGTTGGAGGGACAGACGGTGTGATATCATGGTAAGAATACAAAGGGCAAGAGGAGCTTTCATTGCATTTGGGAAATATATGGAGATCAAGAGAAATCGGATCCAACATGAAAATAAGAATCTTCAACTCAAATGTGAAGTCGGTCCTATTGTGTGGCTCTGGGGCATGGAGAGCAGCAAAGACAACAACCAAAAAGCTACAGACTTTCATAAATGGGTGCTTGCATAGAATAGAGGGATTAAAATGGTATGACAAGGTTACCAACGAGGAACTGAGGACAAGAACTAGACATGTGCCAGTGGAAAAGGAGATGAGAAGAAGACGATGGCGATGGATGGGACACACACTGAGGAAACCTAACCCCGTGTACGACAACTCCGCCTAGCTATTCACAAGGCAGTCCCCCAAAAAAAGATGCTTTCTGGAACCCCCAGGGCAACAGAGTGGGCAGAGCCCTTAGACCAAGAATTAACAGTATGTGTCACAAACAAACCTTGAGAGCTGGAAACAAGGAGGTATAAACAGAGGGTGATGATAAACATAAATAACACATAAGAGGGAAACCCGAGGAAACAGTAAATTAATATTAGACTTGAGAGGCACTCGTAAGAAATAAAGATAGAACGCTTGCACAGAAAAACAACAGACGTGAGTGGCTTACCAGGGTTCGAACCCGTACCTTCAGTACGACAACTCCGCCTAGAGGACACTTGGTAATGTGTTTACTATTTACTGGACCCAGTATCAAGAAGGAGAACAAACAGAAGTGATGCTCCTTTAAGGGAGTGAAGGGTTATGAAAATAGCCAGCAAAGCATCTTTTTTTGGGGATGCCTAGCTGGCCGTGGGGTCAGTGTGATTCGCTTGATGTCGTACGGAATGCGGGGTTGTTAGACGCGTTCTATTCTTTATTTCTTACGTTAGTTTGTCAATATTAATTTTTTATGTTTAGGCCTCGGGTTTCCCTTCCTTATGTGTTATTTATGTTTACACACACTGAGGAAACCTAGTGATCTACAAGGCAGTCAAAGCACATAAAGCTGGGAAAGAACTTGAGATGATGGCACGTGACAGGAGGACTTGGTATGTGTTTGTTGAAGGCCTATGCTCCTTTGGGAGTGAAGGGTTATGAATGATGAATGAATGCTTGTAGACGGATAATGTTAGTCAATTTCAGGACTTAGTATCTATCAACGCTGGTCGGGTTAGTAGTCCTTATCAGGACTTTGAGTTTATCAACACATCGCTTTAGTTAACAGAGTTTGAATAGTAATATGCGCTCTGATATAACCAAATGACTTAAGTCTAGGTTGAAATGACGTGCCGCACGACAAGAAGGCAAAATCCGCAAACAAACAAAAAAAAAAAAAAACAGCCATAAGTAAGTACTATACACTACGACAAAAAAACCCCAAAAAAAATTTATTATGCTGAAAATTCCTAGCTTTCATTTGACATAGGACATGTAGAAAATAAGAATAAAGCTCATTCTCAAAGTCGTTGGTTTTGTTATAAAGTCGTTGTTCTCAAAGTCGTTGGTTTTGTTATAAAGTCGTTGTTCTCAAAGTCGTTGGTTTTGTTATAAAGTCGTTCTCAAAGTCGTTGGTTTTGTTATAAAGTCGTTGTTCTCAAAGTCGTTGGTTTTGTTATAAAGTCATTCTCAAAGTCGTTGGTTTTGTTATAAAGTCGTTGTTCTCAAAGTCGTTGGTTTTGTTATAAAGTCGTTGTTCTCAAAGTCGTTGGTTTTGTTATAAAGTCGTTGTTCTCAAAGTCGTTGGTTTTGTTATAAAGTCATTCTCAAAGTCGTTGGTTTTGTTATAAAGTCGTTGTTCTCAAAGTCGTTGGTTTTGTTATAAAGTCGTTGTTCTCAAAGTCGTTGATTCATTTCTGACATTTATATACTCAAACTATTATCATTTTCCTTTTTCTCTCCTTATGGAGCATCCAGCCCCTACTGCAGCTGTTCCACTTGTAGAAAATTTACACCAAAGCATTCATGTGTACCTTACTTGTAATGGTTGTTTCTGTAGCAATTAACTTTACATGATGAAGTTGGCGGCCCAAAGCACTGTAATGTTATGATGTATGTATATAATCATTACCTCGTCATCTACACAAGCACACACGTTTCAGAAGGGACTCAGTAAAAGCATGTTCAATTCGTAGCCATGTTTATTTACAGAATATCGTACATGTGAAGATTCGCATATTATTACAATGTGTGGTTCGTATTATTAATGTATCATATTATATTACATCCCCCCTTTTTTGAAGAAAAAAAAAATGTGTGCAAACATTTCCAACAAAATGTTTCATGTGAGAAAGGATAAGTATGTGTAATGCTCAGTGTGAGTATATATATGTTACTGTCTGTATCGGCTGGGAGGTGTCACTGTACGGCCAGAACGAGTGGTGTAAAGTGCTGGTGGTTCTGCGGAAGTCCCTGGTTTAGCTTGAGTTGGTTGTGATTTCGGCCTTGGCGCTTGTTGGTTTTGTGGGGCACCAAGGTCTGGAGTTACTGCATTGTCTGTTGAAAGCATGGGAATTCTCTGTTCTGTTGTATTCTGTGGGATTTCTCTTATGTCCACTCTGTTTCGCCTCGGGAGGTTGCTGCTGCTGTCTGGTCTTAAAGTATAGCTCCTGGGTTCAGGGTTTCTGGAAATGATTGTTGCTTTTGACCATGTGTCATTGTTGTGGTTGTAGGTAGTCACATGCTGACCAGGATATAATGGTGGTAAGTCTTTAGCACATTTGTCATAGTTGGATTTCTGAACTTGCTGACGATGCTGAAGTTGATCATATGTGCTGTCTCTATGTTGTGGACGGAAGTGGACCTTAGATGGTAGGAGGTCTTTAATTCTTCTATCAAACATAAGTTCTGCTGGACTGTCGATCTTACTGTCTACCGGTGTTGTTCTCCATCTCAAGAGTGCTAGGTGTACATCCTCTGTTCTTGTTTTCTTCATGATTGACTTGATAGTTTGTATCTGTCTCTCAATGAAACCATTAGATTTAGGGTATCTAGGTGATGATGTTGTGTGTTTGATCTTCCAGTCCTTAGTGAAGTTTCTGTATGTTTGACCTGAGAAATGTGGACCGTTGTCTGATCTAATTTCATCTGGGATGCCAAACATGCTGCAATACTTCTTTGTAATGTCTGCAATAACAGCTGATGGTGAGGGTTGTGGAAGTTTCTCAATGATGGGAAATTTGCTGTAGTAATCAGCAATAATAAGATAGTCATTATTGTCGATTGAGAAAATATCAGTTCCTATAATGCTCCAAGGGCTCAATGGTATGTCTGATGGTATGAGAGGTTCTCTGCACTGCCTATTTGCATGTTCTTGGCAAATTGAACAGTTTTTACATAGTGTTTCTATGTCCTTGTTTATCTGTGGCCAGTAAACATCTTTCTTTGCTCTCAGTTGTGTCTTCACAATACCAAGGTGACTATTATGGAGCTGTTTAAGGATGATATCGCGTTGTGTTTCTGGTACAACAATGCGATCTCCTTTAAGGATCAGACCATCTTCGATGCTTAACTCGTCCCTCATCGAGTAGTATGGACGGATGTGTGTTGGAACTTCCCTGATAGAGCTTGGCCATCCATGGTATATCAGTTCTTTGAGAGAGTTAAGGATAGGATCTCTCATTGTGTCTTCTCTGATGTGTTCAAGCCGATTATCGCTAAACTTGACAAAATCAACTTTGATGTTTGGGGTAAGATCTGCTGTCTTGTTGGGGTTTGGTAATCTGCTGAGAGCATCTGCAAGACCTATATCCTCTTAATGTTGTTAATAGTTACCACACTCAGCTTTTCGCACATTGGTAAACCCAAAATTGCAGGTCCTTCAACATCTACCAAGTAAAATGTTGACGATGTCCATTCTGAGCCTCTGTATGAACATTCAAGTGTTACTGCTCCAAAACAGTCTATACTTGTTCCATTGTAAGCTCTTAGCTTTGTCCTGCCACTCCTACGTTTTACATCCCTTGTGGGAAATCCTTGCTCATCCACCTTGTCAGGCATGATCTGTCTGAATATTCTTAAGGGTAGAGTGTTACCTTGGGCACCTGTGTCTATCTTGAACCGAATGTTTCTTTCTTTGTGCATTTTAATTCCTGGTATTCGGAATTGTACCTTGCAGAAAGCCTGCGTTCTCTTTGGTTCATTACTGAAAGTTAGTATCTTCACAGTATCAAATGTGGAAGGATCACTTTCTTCACTGGAGTCAAGGTCCTCAGTCATCATAAAGTGTGTTTGTTTTGATGACTCTCTGCTGTGAAAGTTGTGTTGAGCACTGTCTTGTTTCCTCTTGAAACATAATTTTATCCAGTGGCCCCTCTTTCTGCAGTAATGACATGTAGAGTCTTTAGCTGGACAGTGGTTTTGTATGTGGTTTAGGCCACAACATTTACACATAGCACCTCTGCTTGTGTTGTGTTTTTCTTGTTGCTTCGAACCAGTTGCTTTGTTTTGTTTGGGTTTATAGCTTTTTACTGCATCCACCTGGGCTGTTACTGTACCTTGCTGAATTTGTTTAATGTTTAGTGCTTGTGCCTCGTGTTTCCTGCCTTCATCCAGAAGTTGTTGTAAATTTAGTGTATCACTCTGGCTCAGTATCCATTTCTGGAACTCTGGCATTGGTGTGCTGAGAAGGATCTGTTCGATAATTCGCTCTTTTTCTTCTTCTTTGTTAAATTTACATACTCTTGTTTTCTCCTTGATGCGAGTGAAGAAATCATCTAAACTTTCATCAGGTTTCTGTCGCAGGTGGTGAAGTTCTAATCTTGCCGCTCTAAAGTTCGTGTGCTTTATTATCAGACGTTTTTCAAATTCGTCCAATATGGCTACGGGGTCGGTCACTGACTCAACAGGCATGGCGGTAGCAAAACTGTTGTAAATTTTCAAACCTTCATCGTCCAATGCTTCTAGGATATATGGAGTTAGGGTTTGTCCTTCCAGACCAGTGGTCTTGGAATATAGATCTATGCGTTGGCGCCATAACAAGAAAGCTTCACTCTTATCATCTTGACCGGCAAATCTCATTTGCGGTGCGCTGCGGTAATGTTTAGCTGCCATTGTTGACCTCGATGACGAAAATTAGCCGAATACTGTACTCACGTGTTATCGTGTAGCTGTTTTGCGTCAGTCCGGTATCGACCGCTGCCACCATGTAATGTTATGATGTATGTATATAATCATTACCTCGTCATCTACACAAGCACACACGTTTCAGAAGGGACTCAGTAAAAGCATGTTCAATTCGTAGCCATGTTTATTTACAGAATATCGTACATGTGAAGATTCGCATATTATTACAATGTGTGGTTCGTATTATTAATGTATCATATTATATTACAAGCACAACCTCATGTTTTTTTAAAAATAAAGTTTTGCCTCATTTTGGCGAGGCGCGTTCCGTTCAACCTTGTCGGTTATATTAGGGCGCATGTCCAAATAAAAAGACCTTCAGGTCTTGAAACATTATTAGGAAAGATTTACACAACCTCATCGAAACCCTCGAATCGGTCGGTTGGATCGGAGGGTTGATCAGTGAGTTAACAATTCACTATCGTAAAACAAGCTATTGTTACCGAAACAGAACCAGGCTTGACAGTAAACATGACTCACTCTAATATCTTGGGGGCTAAGGAGATTTTTAAAATTGGATACTGGAATGTAAGAACTATGTATCAAGACGGAAAATTGGAAGAAGTAATTAAAGAAATGGATAATTATAAGTTGGACTTATTGGGTGTCAGCGAGTGTAGATGGACGGGGAAGGGCATAAAATATATTTCAGAAGAAAAAAAGCAAATTATATACTCTGGTAGTAATGATAATCGTCACACAGAGGGAGTAGCCATCCTAATGACACAGAAAGCAGCAGCATCGCTTATCAGCTGGGTACCTATTAATGAGAGGCTATTATTAGCTAGATTTCAGACACGATTTTTCAAGCTCTCAATTGTACAATGTTATGCACCAACTAACGACGCTCTTGATACCACAAAAGATGACTTCTATGAAGCACTTCTAAGTACCATCAACACAATACCCAAGCATGACATAATAGCAGTCATGGGTGATTTTAACGCCAAAGTAGGTGACAACAACGATGGAGTACAAAGATATCTCGGTACTCATGGCATAGGCTGTATGAATCAAAATGGCGAAAGACTTCTAGAACTTTGTGAAATATCAAACCTCGTTGTGGCAGACACCATCTTTCCACATAAGAATATCCACAAGATAACATGGAATTCACCTGATGGCAGAACTAAGAACCAGATAGATCACTTCTGCATAAGCGCTAAATTTCGCTCATCAGTTCAAGACGTCAGAGCATACAGAGGTGCAGAGATCGGAAGCGATCATAACCTCTGCATAGCTAAACTGAGAATTAAACTGAAGAAGTTATACCAACAGAATAAAAATAGAAGAATAGATGTACACAGACTGCAATCAAATGATATAAAGGAGGAATATAATGTCAAAATGAACAACTATTTCGATGCTTTAGGCAAAATTGACAACGATATCACCACCAAGACAATCAATACTAAATGGGAACAACTGAGAACAGCAATGACAGAAGCAGCAGTAGCGACCACCGGATACCTAGTACATAAAAAGAAAAAATGGATGAGAGAAGATACTTGGGATAAAATACAAGAAAGGAAAACAGCAAAACTTAAACTACTAGCGGCAAGTACACATAATGCAGTTGAATCTTGCAAACTAACTTATAACTTGTTAAATAAAGAAGTGAAGACAAAAACTCGAAGAGATAAAAGACATTTCATCAATGAACTGGCCGTAGAAGCTGAAAATGCTGCAAGAACTGGTAATAGTAGGTGCCTTTATCAGATTACAAAACAACTATGTCACCAGCCTACTGCTATGGAAACACCTGTTAAAGGTAAATTAGGGAATTCAATACCAACAGAAAAAGAACAAATGAAGAGATGGGCTGAGCACTTCATGGAGGTGCTAAACAGACCACCACCAACAGTAACACCTGATTTTAATAATGAAACACCCACAACCACCTTGCCAATAACTTGCGATGAATTCACGCTGGACGAGATCAAACAAGCCGTTAAAAGATTTAAAAATTTTAAAGCTGCTGGAGTTGACGAAATTTCAGGGGAAATGATTAAAGCAGTTAATGACAACAACCTCTTGAGAATTTTAGATATTATAAATGAAGTATGGAGAGAAGAACAACCACCACAACAATGGAAAGACAGTATTATTGTAAAGTTACCGAAGAAAGGTGATCTATCAGACTGTAATAACTGGCGTGGTATATCTCTATTATCAGTACCTGGAAAATTATTATGTTGCATGATGTTAGAAAGACTTAAATTGCATGCTGACGAAAAGATCAGAGAAGAACAAGCGGGTTTCAGGCCGAAACGATCATGTATTGATCAAATATTCACACTAAGAACAATTATAGAAGAATCAGTGGAAAGGCAATCGCCACTTATTATCACCTTCATCAATTTTCAAAAAGCCTTTGATAGTCTACACCGCCCATCATTGTGGAAGATACTTACAATCTATGGTTTTCCAACAAAATATGTGAATATAATCAAAGCGCTATATGTCAATGCAAGATGTTGTGTTAGAACAAATAAAGGGAATACAGAATGGTTTACAGTAGAAACAGGGGTGAAACAAGGCTGTATTATGTCACCACTACTTTTTGGAATAGCTATTGATTGGGTTATGAGAAACTATACCCACAATGAACAATTGGGTATAAAATGGACAAATGGAAAATTCCTGGGGGACTTGGATTTCGCAGATGATGTAGCATTCTTAAGTTCAACACCAAGACAATCCCAAGAAGCAATAAATAATTTGTGTCATCTCTCGATTAAAATAGGTCTCCAAATAAATGCCTCTAAAACTAAAGCTATGAACTTTTCTAACGAGACCTTTG
This sequence comes from Oreohelix idahoensis, assembly GCA_024509875.1. Taxonomy (NCBI): domain Eukaryota; kingdom Metazoa; phylum Mollusca; class Gastropoda; order Stylommatophora; family Oreohelicidae; genus Oreohelix; species Oreohelix idahoensis. The sequence goes on along the minus strand of JAMPIV010005706.1, from coordinate 784,524 downwards.
ATATCATCTTGAACGGGGAAAAACTACAGAAAGTTGAAAGTTTCAATTATTTAGGCAGTAAAATGACTCAGGATGGTGACACAACAAGAGAAATCCATACTAGAATTGCTTTGGCAGCTAGCGCCTTCAATAGATTATCTAACATTTGGAAATTACGATCATTGAATATACATACCAAGCTTCGTCTGTTTAATTCAAATGTTATCTCAGTGTTAACATACGGCTGTGAGAGTTGGAAAATAACAAAATCATTGGAGAACAAGCTGAATACATTCGAGAACAAATGTCTTAGAAAACTCATGAACATCAGTTGGAAAGAATTCAAGACTAATCGACAAATAAGAGAAGACTCTAGGCAGAAATATGTCTCCGACTATATAAGGAAAAGACGATGGTCTTATATCGGTCATGTCCTACGAATGCAAAACAGAATACCACTACAGGCGCTCACTTGGGTTCCTGAGGGTAAGAGGAAAAAAGGAAGACCAAAAGAAACACTCAGAAGAACAATAATAAGAGAAGGAAGAACGTTGGGCCTAAATAATGTGCAAGAGCTAAGAGGAGTGGCGTCACAACGAACAACCTGGAGAGCACTGGTTTCTGCCTTATGCGCCGTGTTTGGTGCTTAAAGAATTTATTATTATTATTATTTATTATCTTGGTTTGCTTTTACGACATGCCTGAGACAGCAGTAAGTCGTATTCTGTCATTTTCTCTCCAGAGACCCCAGGAACTACACGGGGTAAAAGTTTTGTGTTTTATGGAACCATTATAACTAGACGGGGTTAAAGTTTTGTGTTTTATGGAACCATTATAACTAGACAGGGTAAAAGTTTTGTGTTTTATGGAACCATTATAACTAGACAGGGTAAAAGTTTTGTGTTTTATGGAACCATTATAACTAGACGGGGTAAAAGTTTTGTGTTTTATGGAACCATTATAACTAGACGGGGTAAAAGTTTTGTGTTTTATGGAACCATTATAACTAGACAGGGTAAAAGTTTTGTGTTTTATGGAACCATTATAACTAGACAGGGTAAAAGTTTTGTGTTTTATGGAACCATTATAACTAGACAGGGTAAAAGTTTTGTGTTTTATGGAACCATTATAACTAGACAGGGTAAAAGTTTTGTGTTTTATGGAACCATTATAACTAGACAGGGTAAAAGTTTTGTGTTTTATGGAACCATTATAACTAGACAGGGTAAAAGTTTTGTGTTTTATGGAACCATTATAACTAGACAGGGTAAAAGTTTTGTGTTTTATGGAACCATTATAACTAGACAGGGTAAAGTTTTGTGTTTTATGGAACCATTATAACTAGACAGGGTAAAAGTTTTGTGTTTTATGGAACCATTATAACTAGACAGGGTAAAAGTTTTGTGTTTTATGGAACCATTATAACTAGACAGGGTAAAAGTTTTGTGTTTTATGTAACCATTATAACTAGACAGGGTAAAAGTTTTGTGTTTTATGGAACCATTATAACTAGACAGGGTAAAAGTTTTGTGTTTTATGTAACCATTATAACTAGACAAGGGTAAAAGTTTTGTGTTTTATGGAACCATTATAACTAGACAGGGTAAAAGTTTTGTGTTTTATGTAACCATTATAACTAGACAGGGTAAAAGTTTTGTGTTTTATGGAACCATTATAACTAGACAGGGTAAAAGTTTTGTGTTTTATGGAACAATTATAACTAGATGTTTTATGGAACCATTATAACTAGATGTTTTATGGAACCATTATAACTAGACAGGCCTCATGTAGTTCCTGGGGTCTCTAAAGTGTCAAAGAAAGAATTGGACCACTGTACACTCACACATTTCGTACAAGGGGGCTAATATTATGTTATGCATGTGGCTGGCAACATCATATAAAAGAAACCTCAGAATGCGAACACTTGGTGCAAGAAAGCCAGCCGTAGTGGTGGTTTTTTTCTCTCTTCTTTTTCTTTGTTCGTCCTGAAAAGGACGTTGTTTGTGTTGTGTCTGTTTACAGCAAAGCTGCCATATTTGTGCCTTTCGGCCGACACATCCGACTTCATCACAGCATTTTTGGGACGGGGTTAGCCTTCCCTCTTCGACCCTTACTCACTCAGCCAGACTGCAGTGATGCAGCCTGTTTCCAGGACCACCAATTGGAGGTGGAGTAGGGTCTTGGTCAGCTCTGGTTCGCTGACCCTGACGCAAGTAGTCTAGCTATGAGTCGCTAACTGCATTCCTCACTGCTGATGCGTCTTAGGTCCAAGTGGTGGTTCCATACTCTACAAGGTGAGCACAGTAAAATGACGGTGATGAGAACTAGAGAGTGAAGAACATTAATGCCTCCACAAGCCAACTAACCTGCCGTTGTTAAAGGTATGAAACCAGAACCTGCTGTAGCTACGGCTGCTGCTGTAGCACTGGCCATTGTTCCGGCAACCGCTTGCTCTGTTCTCATTCTTACTGCAGCAAACATTGCGCATGTTTGTGTATTTGTTTCTCTTCTTAGTGCAATTGATCTTGCAAACCCAGCTGCTCTTACAGCTGATGCAGTCCCTGCAATACTTTGTGTCATTAGTGTTTCTGTACCTGAGAGAACCTCCGCTTGTCTAATCACTGGAATCTGTGTCATTGCTTGCATACTTGTAAATGCTGCCAGGCTTTTCTGTGCTGCTGCACCTGTGAGAGGTGCTGGATCTGACAGTCCATCTGTCTTTTTCTTCAGTAATGCAGATGAAAGATCAGCTATGGTGCTATCAAACTTGCTCTGCTCAGCTAGAAAAAAGGGAAGTAATTATAGTCCTATCAACTTTTGTAAATATGTTATAAAATAAAATTTAGAGAAAAGGAAACAATAGGCAAACAAATGCAAAGCTACATTAAAATATTATAGCATTTCTTCTCTGGGATGTTATTAAATAACAGAACATTCAAGTATCTTTTTTAAAATTGGGGAAAAAAAAGTATTGAAATTAAAATAATGATAATTTATTTGTGGATCGCAGAAGAGAGCCAAAAATGTTACATTATGAGATAGTCAAGGTCAATGTACTTTTCCATGTTTTCCAATGTACGTTTCAATGCATGGATTATCCTACCCAAATTAAGTTTAAATGTATTTCAAAGCATCTGTGAAACCTGTGATCTATGTTAACTGACAAACTGAATATTCTGGCTTTGTAAAAATCTTGAATGTTATATATTCTACAAACTGAATAGTTATCAATGTGCTCAGACAATAACTACTGACATCAGGCTGATTCTCTGACATTAAAGTATAAATAATCTTACAAACTATGATTAAAGCCTTTACAGGTGCAGAGGAAAATGGACAATAAATACTGCGACTGATATATTCATTTCTGTCCATCAAAAGATAAATATTTATGAAGATTAGTACAAAATGAGTAACGTGTTGACATTTTAAGAAACTGAGTTCTTGCTATCTGATCTATCTTGTTGCCATAAGAAAAAACAATTAAAATACACAAAATTAGTGAAAGATTATGTATGTCTAGAGCTAGCTTGTCTGAAATGGCAAAATTATAAAATGTTCACCACCATGCTGGCGCTTCAAAATGGGTCATTCCTTTCAGTGCACTTTAATAAATGTCTTCTCCTTCTTTGATCCTTAGCCGCCAACCGTCAAAGCAGTCAGTGGCCATCACGCCTGGTGGCGTCTTGTAGGGCAGCAACAAATTGACTCCACTTTGTTCAGTCTGCAGCCATCCTTCATACAGTGCCCCAACTCTGGTTCATTCTTTGCATCTCAGCCTCCACAGTTCTCCACCAAGTTGTTTTTGGTCGGCCTCTCTTTCGCTTTCCTTCGGGGGTCCATAGCATAGCTGTTCTTGTAATGGCATCAGGGTCTCTTCTGGGGATGTGGCCAACCCAACTCCAGCGTCTGCCAGCTATGATGGTGTGCATGTCCTCTTGGTTACTCCGAATAAGTAGTTCTTGATTGGTGATGGTCTTTTTTTCTTTTGATCCTTAGCCGCCGACCGTCAAAGCAGTCAGTGGCCATCACGCCTAGTGGCGTATCTTGGTTGGTGATGGTATTCGGCCAAAAGACTTGGTGAACTCTTCGTAGGCACGCTGTGTGAAAAGAGGACAATCTCGACACCTCCAGTTGGTCCAGCCCTTCTTAGTTTCTCCTCCAGTCTTGCCACTACTAAATGGTGATCACCTCCCACATCTGCACCTCCCCCCACCCCCACATCCTGCAATGCATGTCTCCATCTACCGTTAATCATAACGTGGTCCATCTGGTCTCTGTCCCGACCATCCGGCAACTCCCATGTTAATCTGTGAATTTCTTTATGTGGGAAAAGTGCTCCTCCAATGACCAGGCCGTCAACACTACAGAAACCTATTAATCTATCCCCATTTTCGTTTGCTGTTCCGCCGCCGCATTTCCCCACCACTCTTTCATTATATGTATTGTGTGTACCAACTTTTGCATTGAGGTCTCCCATCACTACAATAAGATCATATCTAGGTGTGTCTTCCATTTCTTTCCTCAGTTGTTGATAGAATTCATCCCTGACCTCTTCATCGCCGTCATTCGCCGGTGCGCAGCATTGTATTACTGCAGTATTGGTGAATCTACCTCTCAATCTTAATCTTATCAGTCTGTTGTCGATGGGTTTCCATTCCAGAAATGTCCCCTCCATTCCTTTCTGTAAAATAATGGCCACGCCTTCACCATGCTGTCCATCCTCTCTTCCAGAGTAAAGTACTGTTTCTCCTGTTGCTGTTTTAACTTTTCCTGCCCCTGTCCATCTGCTCTCGCTTATCCCTAGAATGTGTAACCTATAGTTTCTCATCTCTGCCGTGACCTGCCCCAGCCCACCGTCCCAACATTCCAAAATCCTACTCCCGTATTGTGCCCTGCGGTCAGGATATCCATTCCCATGTCAGTGGCTTCCTTTCGGCTTTCACCACTGACAGTCATACGAGCCCCGGACGTCCGTCCCGCAGCAAAGTTTGTTTATTCATTGTTGTTTCCGTAACTTCAATTTTTTTTTACATAGACAGGGGTGTCAGCCCTATGCTAAAACCCCCAACCTGGAAGACCAGGGTGTCTGCTTTCGTCTGACCCCTGCCCGCGCAAACCTGCCCAGCTTGGTAGAACCTTCCAGGAGTAAAACTCCCACTGGCATAGCTCTGGGGGTAATCAGGGTACGCAAGCCGCCATACCTCGACAAGGTATTGACACCGGTGATGGCAGATTGGTGATGGTATTCAGCAAAAAGATTCGGTGAATTTTCCTTAGGCACATTGTGTGAAAAGAGGACAGTTTCGACATTTTCTTCTCTGTTACTCTCCAGCATTCCGCACCATAGAGAAGCACAGAAAGTACCCAGCTCTCAAATAATCTTAATTTGGTGTTTGTGCTGTACTGGGAAGACTAGCAAAGGCTGTTCTTGCTTTATTCATTCTGTTGTTGACGTCCTTGCTTGTTTCGCCATCTGGTGTTACTATGCATCCTAAGTGTGTAAATGTGCCTGTCTGTTCTAGCTTCTGCTTCCTCATTGTTATTGGCTCAGGATTGCCCACACTGAGTGACATGACCTCTGTCTTTTTCAGACTGATGTTCAGACACACCTGCTGGGAATACTTTTTCAGTCTATCAGTTGGATGTGTTGATGTGAATGTATGAGCAGTGCAATGTCATTTGCACATTCCAGGTCTTCCAGTGTAGACAATGTTGTCCATCTAATTCCTCTTGGACTGCCCTTTGTTGTCTGGCACATCACCTAGTCTATGACTGTTAAAAATAAAGTTGTTGATAATGGGCATCCCTGTCTTACTCATGTCTTCACCTCGAAAGTTAGGTTGCTCAACCCAACAATCCATGTAAAGTTAGAATATAGGCTTTTTATAATGGAAACAATGCAGCTAGGAATTCCATAAGCCCTCAGTATTTTCCATAGGCTGTCCCTGTGTATGCTGTCAAAAGCCTTTTCAAAATCAACAAAGTTAATGTATAGCTCTCTGCTATTCTGAGCACTGCTCTATGTTCCTGAGGGTGAATATATGATCTGCACATCTTCTGTTCTTTCTGAATCCTGCTTGTTCTTTCCTCAGTTTGTAGTCTACTGCTTTTGAAATTCTCTGGATAATTATCCTGCCTAGTATTTTACTGGGAACTGAGAGGAGAGTAATTCCTCTCAATGTTCGCAGTCTGCAAGGTCGTCCTTCTTGAGCAATTTGACAATTATTCCTTTACTCCATTCCGTGCTCAGCATTTAAATTGCCGTGACCAGGTGCTTTTCCTTTCTTTAACCCTTTGATAGCTGTGATGATTTCTTCTCTTCTTGGAATGTCTGTATTTACGTCTAGGTCTTTTTAAGCCTCAGGAACATTCAGCTGCATCTCTGGTGGTTCCTTACTCAGTGTTTCTCTGAAGTGCTCTGCTCATCTTGTTTGCTGCCCCTGTGCTGTGATGAGATTTCCTTGCTTGTCTCTTACTAACGTTACATTGTTTCCACCTCGTTTTTCGCTGATAGTTTTAGTTATTTTATAAACTGTGCTTTGTTCATTTCTCAGTGCTGCCTTTTCTGCCTGCCTTGCAAGGTCATCCAGAAATTTCTTTTTGTTGGCACGGGTTTGACGTTTTACTTCTTTGTCCAGCTGACTGTACTGTTCGCTATATATTTCCTTTAACCTGTGAGACTTTGCTTCTGTTTTCTTTCTTCTCATTTCTTTTCTCATCGCTATGGTGTTTAATGTTTCTGGTATTATCCAATCTTGTCTCTTTCTTTCCTGGAATCCCAAGCATGATTCGTTGCTTTCCTTGTATATTGTTGAAATGATGTTGAATTTCTGGTCAACATCATCAGTCATTGTACTTTGGCAATTTTATATCGCCTCTTTACATCTACCAGAAAAGCTTTTCTGGCAAGGGGGTCCTTGTTATATCTTTTCTGTCTGATTGCTATTGGTCCAGCAGCTCTGAGTTTCACCTTCAGTCTTGCTACTACAAGGTGATGACCATTTCCCACATCTGGACCTCTTCTTACTTTCACGTCTTGTAATGCATGCCTCCATCTACCATTGATCATAATGTGGTCTATCTGGTTTCTGTCCCGTCCATTTGGTGATTCCCACGTTAATTTGTGCACTTCTTTGTGTGGAAAAAGTGTTCCTCCAATGACCAGGTTATTAATGCTGCAGAAGCTTATTAGTTTGTCCCCATTCTCGTTTACTGTTCCACTGCCACATTTCCCCATTACTCTTACATTATAAGTATTGTGTGTACCAACTTCCGCATTGAGGTCTCCCATTACTATAATAAGATCGTACCTAGGAGCAGTTTCGATTCCCTTTCATAGCTGTTGATAGAAGTTGTCCTTGACCTCTCATTTGCTGTCATTTGTTGGTGCATAGCGTTGTATTATTGTGGTGTTGGTTAATCTCCCTCTCAGTCTTGTTCTTATCAGCCTGTTGTTGATGGGTTTCCATTCCAGTAATGACCTTTCTATTCCTTTCTTCAGGATCATGGCTACACTCTTCATTTGGCTGACCGTACTTCTCTACCAGATTAAACTATTTCTCCTGCAGCAGTTTTTATTCTCCCTGTCCCGGTGCATCTGTTCTCACTTATTCCCAGGATATGTAATCTGTAGTTCCTCATCTCTGCTGTGATCTGCCTCAGCTTTCCTGCCTCATTCATGGTTCTGACGTTCCAGAATCCAATTCTAGTTTCACGTTTTGCGGTCGGGGCATCCGTTTTCATGCCAATAGCTTCCTTTTGGCTTTTACCACTGAGTCATATGAACCTGAGACTCCGGATGTACGTCTCGCATTAAAGTTTTTCAATTTGTTGCTGTTTCCGTAACTGTTCAGACTTTTTTTTACATAGGCAGGGGTGTTGGCCCTGCACTAAAACCCCCAACCTGGGGGATCAAGGTACCAGCTTTTGTCTGACCCCTACCCGCATAGACTTGTCCAGCTTGGTTGAACCTACCAGGAGTAAAACTCCCGCTGGCATAGCTCTGGGGGTTGTCAGGGTACGCAAGCTGCCATACCGCTACAAGGTATAGGTACTATTGATGGTAGTTAATAAATGTATTTATGATTATTTTGAAAAATGTAACATATAATGTGATCGCAGAGAAGCTCAAGATTTAAAAAAAATAAATGCTATCTTACTACTGATACTTTACACCAAATTTAAGGTTTTTCATGTCATTCTCTCAACTAGATTTACAGATATGTTGCCAATTTTGTGAGGATGTCACCAGTAACATAAAGCATTTGCTAACTTTCAAAAAATTGCGGCAACAGAATCTGAGTGTTCAGCAATATGTAAAGAATAATATAGCTGTTAGTACTTACTTAGTCGTTCCCCTACAACCATGAGGTGTAAAGGTTTGGAAGAGAGAGTGCCAGACTATCCTATCGGCTGTCTTCCTCCTGGCCTGGTTCCATTCTAGTCCTCGGTCCTTCAAAGATTGTCTAAGATTGTCCTCCCAGCGGACTCTGGGTCATCCTGGGGGTCTGGATCCCTGGCTCTTTGATTCCCATGCTTGTCGTAGTAGCCGATCTTCTCCCATTCTGCAGACATGGCCAAACCATCTTAGTTGGGACTGTTCTATTTGGGTCTGCAGGGGGTGGGATTTTAGGCCTTGACGTATCGTCTGGTTGCGGACCATGTCTCTTCTTGTTACTTCAACCACCTTCCTCAGATACCTCATTTCTGAGGTTTGGATCTGGCTTTTGTGGGTAGTAGTCATTGCCCATGACTCACATCCATATGTCAAGACTGGGACATAGGTGGAGCGGTATACAGCCATCTTCGTTTTCTTACCAACCTTTCTCTTGCTGAGGAATCCTCGATTTATGACCTGAAAAAGTCTTTCAGCTGCTGCTTTTCGAATGGCCAACTCTTCTTTGATGCCTCCCTTTCGGTCTATAATAGCTCCGAGATATTTAAAGTGGTCAACCTGCTCCAGGACCTGTTCTCCCAGCTTAATCTGATGTCTTCTTTCTTCTCGTGATATCACCATGGATTTTGTTTTAGAGCTGCTTATGACCTTCCCTTTCTTCTTGCAGGTTGGATTGGAGATGTGCCTCTGATTTAGCAATCAGGGCAACATCATCAGCAAATGCCAGCTCTGAAATACAGACCTGTCTCATCTTCCAGCACCCCACTGAATACTTTCTTGTTCTCTCCTTACATGCCTAGCTGTTAGTAAAATATTTTATTTTATTTTTGCTCAGGCACTCAAACAGTGAAATGAACTGCCTATGACAGTAGGGTTAATTGACTGACTTTTTGGTGGGCAGTTCCAGCTGATAATGATATCTCAGTAGTATACAATACATTATATATAGTACACACATTTTTCTTTTCCTACTAAGTACTTGCACTTAATGCAAAATATTATTCATTTGTGGATTTTTATACTTTTGTAACATTCAGTACACAGCATCCATACCTCCTGAATTTAGTGTGTATTTTTAGCAGTGTTATTTTGTTTGTTCATCATACCTCAGAAAATCTCCTAAGCAGAACCAGTCAGAAGCAGAATGAATTTGTCAAGCAGAAACTAGAGAGAAAGACAAAAAAAGGCTGGGAGGGATAGACTGACTGACAGATATAGATATTATATGAGTTACATGACATGTATTAAGACGCCACTAGGCGTGATGGCCACTGACTGCTTTGACGGTCGGTGGTTAAGGATCGAAGAAGATGACATGTATTGCAGTTTTATTTATAGTTAACTGGTATCCACCTTAGCAGTATTTGTAACCCAGAAAGACACACCCAACCACCAGAATGGACCCACATATATACAGATTGATTAGCAACAAGATCTACAAAACATGGAGGTGGAAGTGTATACTCATCATCTCAACTCAGCCCGTAACCCGTCATGGGTCGTAGGGGTGCCATGGTGGAAGCATCAGCAGACAGGGTCCTCCACTGCTCTCTATCCTCAGCAATGCGTACAAGTGTGGAAAAACCGTGTCCTGCCCATTCTTTGATGTTATCAGCCCAGGATTTTCTCTGCCTTCCTCTTCTCCGTTTACCTTCGACTGTTCCCTGAAGGATCGTTTTTGAAAGGGAGTCATGACGAGTTACATGCCCAAACCAGGCAAGCTTTCGACGTTTCACTATTGACAAAAGTGGTTCTTGGTGGCCTGCATAGGTGTTTATCTTCTCTCTAACATAGACATTTGTTTTGTGCTCTTTATAGCAAATGCGCAAAATTCTTCTATAACATTTATGCTCGAAAGCCTGAATCCTTCGCTCCGTATCTGCAGTGAGTGTCCAGCCCTCACACCCATACAAGAGAATAGATAATACAAGTGATTTGTATAATTTGATCTTCACAGGAAAACTGATGTTACTTTTCCAGATCACATTCAACCTTGTCATGGCAACTGAGGCCATCTCAAGTCTTGTCTTGATTTCTTTAATTGATCTTCCATCACTACATATAGTGGACCCGAGATATTTAAAGGTGTTAACTTCTTCTAACGTTTGCCCATTTAACGTAATGTTGGTCGGAACATGTTTCTTATGGCTATTCACCAATATCTTGCTTTTTTCTATATTAATTTCCATCCCATACGTTCTTGTTACTTTCTCCAGTCTAGAGGTAAGGTCTTGAAGTTCTGATTCTGGTCCAGCTATCAGATCAATATCATCAGCAAAACGTAGGTTACACAGAGGTCGGCCTCCAATCGATATGGTTGATTTATAATCGTAGAGAGCCTCCTGCATAATATGTTCTAGATATATATTAAAGAGCACTGGTGACAGGATACATCCTTGGCGAACTCCATACTATATACTATACACACAATTCAAGAATGAACATATAATCTGTGTCTCTCTGGTCAATAGAAAATTCTCAACTTTAAAGTTGACACTGAAGCACTGAAAACAGCAGCAATTACCATCTTGGAAAGCAAAGATTCTGTTAGACACAAGATACTGTTACTTAAATTAAAGACTCCCTATCAGCCATTACTGCCCCCAGGAACAATAAAAACAATGAATTAGACAGTCTGGGATAATCACTAATAGACAACAGTTACAAATTCAACTAAGTAGAGTGGATCCCTGCCTAGTTGAAGATATATAAAAAATTACAAGGCAGATAGAAGGAGGAAGCAAAATCTATACTGAAGGCATGGCAACATATGAAGATATAAAATCAATAATCAAAAATAATTTTAAAGAAAAATAGCATAGGGAACACCAGCAGTCCAATGCAGCATAACCATATTACATCTTGCCTAGAAGAGCTCAAGAAATAATTTTCAGACAGAGAACTGGCTACCGCAGACTCTAATACCACCTGTTCAACAAATTGAAAATTTGACAGACAGATATGTGTGCATGTCAGTAGGACAGACAAACAGTAGAACATGTCCTCCAAGACTGTCAACTCAGAGAGGAACAGAATGGCAGCATGGCCTCTTCCAACCCCACTGAGGGAGAAACGAGAGAAGCCAACTTCATGAGGGAGGTAGATAGATGTGGTTATTTGAAAGCGAATGAAGAAGAAAAGAGTATTTGCAACAAATATTTTTGTGACGTTTTGAGTTCATAACACATCCAAGAAAAAACCGATAGACTGAATAAGTATAACCAGCAGGTTGGTCTAAACATCAATCTGAAGAAGACAGAGGTCATGACACTCAATGTGGGCAATCCTGAGCCAATAACAATAAGGAACCAGAAGTTAGAACAGACAGACACATTTACTTACCTAGGATTCATAGTAACACCAGCTGGCAGAACAAGCAAGGACATAAACAACAGAATGAACAAAGCGAGAACAGCCTTTGCTAGTCTCAACAACATTTGGATGTCTTCCCAGTACAGCACAAACACCAAATTAAGGCTGTATGAGAGCTGTGTACTTTCTGTGCTTCTCTATGGAGAGTATCAGAGAAGGAAATGTTGAAACTGTCCTCCTTCCACACAGTCTGCCTAAGGAAAATTCTACGAATCTTTTGGCCGAATACCATCAGCAACCAAGAATTACTTATTCCGAGTAACCAGGAGGACATGCACACCATCATAGGTGGCAGACGCTGGAGTTGGGTTGGCCACGTCCTCAGAAGGGACCCTGATACCATTACAAGAACAGCAATGCTATGGACCCCCGAAGGAATGCAAAAGAGAGGTCGACCAAAAACAACTTGGAGAACTGTGGAGGCCGAGATGCAAAGAATGAACCTGCGTTGGGGCACTGTACGAAGGATGGCCGCCGACCGAACAAAGTGGAGTCAATTTGTTGCTGCCCTACAAGATGCCACCAGGCATGATGGCCACTGACTGCTTTGACGGTTTGCGGCTATGGATCAATGAAGAAGAAGAGTTCATGCACGAATAAATATACTTCAAAGGGAACATGCAAAATAGGTTTTGTTTTTTAAAAACTAATTTTTTTGTACACGGTCTAATTTTCATGCCCTAAAACTTGACCACTTGGAATGTCTGGTATTCACTTTATTAAATGAAAATGTAACAGGTCATGTTATTTTTAAAAAATTGTTGTTTTCAAATGTGTTTCAAAACTCTTACACCTTCTGTTGTAAATGCTACTCAATATTCCTTATTACACTGACATTTACATTAACATTCCTGCTGTAAATAAACTACGTTAAATATTTTTTTAAAAACTGGAATGTTCTTGTTAGCTCTTCAACAGCTCGTGAAAACTAAACCTTTCTAAACAAGAACATTCTGGCAAGACATAACAGTAGTTCTGGGCTGGAATTTGTTACTATAAGCAATAGAGGTAAGAAGGAAATAGATGAACAGATACATTCAACTGATTCTGCAAGATCTGGGGGGAAGGGGGGGGGGGGGGGGGGGAGAAGAACAGAAGCAGCAAACAGATATGAAATGCAGAAAGGCTACTTGACTACTTGAAACAGAGAAACTTTTGTGGATTAGACTGCTGATAAAAGAAGCCAAGCAACTTTCTCAAATCATACAAGGATTGCCCATGACACAATGGGAAAAATGTATTCCCACCACTTACTTTTTCTCCTTCTCATCAGATTCCTTCTCTGCTGCTTCATCCTGTTACTGAAATGTTCCACAATTCTGTTTATACATCTGTCTAAGACAACAATCTGCATTACAGAGGTGATGGCATTGTGGCAGTTTGGACAGCTGGCATGACTCTGCATCCATTTGGCAATGCACAACTTGCAGAACACATGGGAACAATTCAAAGCTGTTGCCTGATGGAGTAATCAACAGTCTGATTCAAACAGCTTGTCAACATGATGCAAGACAGCAACGGAAAACCTAGTCACATCCGCCTACTGCTAAACTTTGATGTCATAGATATTTACACGTGATAAAGATCGCCGTCTGTGAAATGACAGTTAATTCATCATCATCCTTTCTGCTCCTCGTGGTGCATGGAGTAATCACTGCAGCTTGTCTCCTTGCAGGAAACCTGCACCAAAGTACTCATGTGCTCTAGCAGCTTTGGTTTCTGTGGCAATTAGTTTTAAATGATGTATTGGCCAGCCTCACACATAACATCATTTAGTTGCCTGAGGTATCACATGGCCTATTCTTTCTCCCCAGAGATCCATTGGACTTACACAGAGCCAGTTAATAAATACAGCATCAGTATTTTTGTATCACAGTGTTTTGAGTTTTCAGTTGTGAATTCTCAAAACGTAATGACTGATCATTTGTTTCCATTAAAGTCTTTATATATATATATGTATATATATATATATATATATATATATATATATATATATATATATATATATATATATAAAGATATACATATAGATATATATGTATATATATATAAATATATGTATATATATATGTATATGTGTGTGTGATATAGGAAACTATACAGAGCGATACAACAGAAGGCAATCTGATCATCAGAAGGTCTCTCCCCCCCCTTTTCGATCAAGTGTTTCAGCCCCCATAAATTTCCAGGGATCTATAGTTCCCAAGGATGCAAAATTATAGACAACAATTTAATGTAGGACATATAAGAAATCAAGAAACAAGAGACATATTTGCGGTCACAATATCCAACAAATTCCAAGTGCTCCAACAGCTGGAAGATATATAGAATGCTGAAGACTATTGGCAGCAAATCAAAACTGTATGGAATGAGACATGTGAAGAAATACTGGGGAAAAGGGAACGACAACAGAAAGCATGGATAACAACAGAAACCATCAATAAGATAAAAGACAGAAAAAACAAGAAAGCAGATTTAAACACAAGCAAAACCAGAAGTTCCAAAGCCAAGGCTCAAGAAGTGTACACAGAAGCAAACAAAGAAGTAAAAAGAAGTATCAAAAGAGACAAGAGGAAGTATATTGAGGAGTTGGCAAGAGAGGCAGAAGATGCTGCAGCCAAAGGAAATATGAGAGAACTGTATAACAGCACAAAGAAGCTAACAGGGAAATACAAGCAAACAAGTTGCCTCATAAAAGACAAGAATGGAAAACTGCTCAGCAATATACAAGAGCAAATGAAGAGGTGGACAGAATATTTTGAGGACCTTCTCAATAGACCAGCTCCACAAAAACCCCCCGGACATCCAGCCAGCAGAAGAAGAGCTACAAATTAACGGTGAAAGACCAACGAAGGAAGAAATAAAGAAAGCCATAAAGCTTCTAAGAGATGGAAAAGCGGCTGGACCTGATGGCATTCCAGCAGAGGCCATAAAAGCAGATATAGAAATTGTCTGTAAAGTGCTGTAGCATATTATGCAAGGCACATTATTAAATATCATCATCACGGTTATAGTAATAATCTGACCTCTGATCCAAAGTTATTGATTTTCTGGTGCATTTTAAAAATCTAGCACAAGCGCTGTCAGCTGTCACGTAATGAATGCTCTGATGACATAAAGGGATCTAACACATATTTAAAATGATTATCACTCACAACTTTTCCAATACACATAAAGTACAGTATGAGACTTTATTTATACGTTTCATACCACTCTATACATCACTCTATTTCAAATGTTAATTAAATCGTATGTCATTTCTCATTTTAAAACTCTATTGTGTGTAATTTTTCATGTTTTTCGCATAAGGTTTTTAGGGTGTAAGGTTTTAATTGGTCCAGCATAAGGTTTTCACTTCAGGAGATTAACATGTATGCAGCCTGTAACTTAGGTGTGAAGGCAGAACTTCTACTTAAGTGAGTCACAATTTTAATTGGGACAGAGAAATTACCTTGACTTACCAAAGAACCTTGGAAGACCTGGAAGAACACCTTAGAATGACATATTCAGATGGTCGCAGAGATGAGCCGCTCAGCAGCATGGCAGGCCTTAAATGGCAGAGTAAGCCAGGAGCTGAATTTAACACCAAGCCCACAACAGTGCAAGAGGTAGAAAAAATTGTCCAGAAAGCTCGGTGCAAGTCAGCTCCAGGTCCTAATGGAGTTCCATATGTGGTGTATAAGAGATGCCCTGAAGTGCTCAAACGACTGCTCCGTTTACTGAAGAATGCGTGGAAAACCCAGCTTGTAAGCAAGGAATGGAGAAAGGCGAACGGAGTCTACATTCCGAAGGAGCAAAATTCCACAGACATCAGTCAGTTCAGGCCAATCTCACTACTCAATGTGGAAGGGAAGATATTCTTCTCAGTGATGGCGAAAAGACTCACAACATACCTCCTGGCAAACGGGTACACTGACACTACCATTCAGAAAGGAGGTATCCCAGGTACACCAGGATGTCTAGAGCATGCCACAATGATCTGGGAAGCAATTCAAAAGGCAAAGTCTGACAGAACAAACTTCCATGTAATCTGGCTGGATCTAGTGAATGCTTATGGATGTGTTCCATACCAGATGTTGTGGCAGGCCCTAGAAATGTATCATGTTCCACAAGAGATTGCAGCAATGCTGAAGCTGTATTTCGCAGGGTTTGCTGTCAGATTTTCAACCAGAGAGTAGTCAACAAAGTGGATTGGCCTTGAAGTTGGAATTGTGATGGGGTGTACCATCTCTCCGATACTATTCATGATGGCTATGCAGGTAATCCTCAATGCGGCTGAAGGAATGGCTATAGGTCCAAAGCTCGGTGGAATGTGTCACATGCCACAGCTCAAAGCATTCATGGATGACACAACAATTCTGACATCAGATGAACATCAGGCCCAGAGGATGTTAGCACGCCTGGATGAACTAGTCAGCTGGTGCAGAATGAGCTTCAAATCCAAGAAGTCGAGAAGCCTATCAGTCAGGAAAGGGAAGATAGCAGAGGACATATTCATAGTTTCCAACCAAAGAATCCCTACTGTCATTGAGGAACCTGTTAAAAGTCTTGGCAGGGTGTACGATACCTCATTAAAAGACTCGAAGGCAGTGCAACAGACAATAGAAATGGCAGACAAAGGGCTACAGATCATAGACCAAAGCAGACTCCTGGGAAAGTTCAAACTGTAGTGCCTCCAGTTCATGTTGATACCAAAGTTGCTGTGGCCACTGCTTATATATGAAATAAGCACAAGTACAGTGGAAGCTATAGAGCAGAAGGTCAACAAGTTCATGAGAAAGTGGCTAGGGGTACCACCAGGTCTGTCAGATGTAGCACTGTACTGCAAAAAGTCAAAACTTCTGCTTCCTTTTAAGTCAGTTGTTGAAGAGTACAAAGTTGGAAAGGCAAGGCTTGCAATGATGCTACGCGAGTCAGCTGATGACGTGGTTAAGTCCATTCAGCCCACACTGAAAACGGGAAGGAAGTGGAGTGGAAGAAGCTGATTGAACTGACCGTGCCATTTAAATCCAGATTAGACGAGCAACATTCGTTCAAAGCGGCCAAGTATAGTGATCTGGCCGCGGATCTGAGACACGATGGGTTCACTGCAAGGGTCATGGCTGTTGAAGTGGGCGCAAGAGGGCTTGTGGCTGCATCAGTGTATGATTTATTGAAACTGTTGGGGCTGAGGGGACAGTCGAGAACAAGGGCACTGAAGAGGCTTAGTGAAACTGCCGAAAAGGCATCAGGCTGGCTGTGGAACAACTGCAATGGGCAATGGAAATCGTGACAATAAACGCTGCGGTACAGAAAACACCTGGAATTTTTCTAAGTCCACAATACGCTGAGTTTTTTGGTGTACTAATGAACAGGCTGTGACTGAGGGGCAACAGGAGCTGTATATTATAGGGATGTCAGTGTCAGAATTTCAGTGGCAAACGTGCAGTGGCTAGACTCGTCGGCTTCGCGATGGTGTCTCAGTGTGTGCAATGGAACGAACGGAATAATTTGTCTTCTCTTTGTTACTTTCACAATTGCCTCCACGGCTGGCGGAGTTGTGGATTAAAGTTGCTACCATAAGTGAAATGGGTTCATTTTCGATACAAGACAACAGGAGGCTGAGACGCTTGGGAGTCATGACCCAAGTGGGCCCGCCCCCCTTAGAGTGTAAAGGAGTATATCGGGCCGAAACACTTGTCGGACGGGGGGGACTTCTTCTGATGATCAGATTGCTTCCTGTTGAATCGCTCTGTAAAGAGTTTCCTATCATCAAATGTTAATTAAATCGTGTCATTTCTCATTTTAAAACTCTATTGTGTGTAATTTTTCATGTTTTTCGCGTAAGGTTTTTAGGGTGTAAGATTTTAATTGGTCCAGCATAAGGTTTTCACTTCAGGAGATTAACATGTATGCAGCCTGTAACTTAGGTGTGAAGGCAGAACTTCTACTTAAGTGAGTCACAATTTTAATTGGGACAGAGAAATTACCTTGACTTACCAAAGAACCTTGGTAATGTCGATGTAAACCTCAGTTATAATAAAACACAGATAAAGAAGCCAACTGGCTCAGACCTCCAGAATTACTGTGAGTTTGAGTCAAAATTGACTTAAACGAGTTCGAGTTAAATGGACTGTACTGCATTTAACTTTTCACTGATAACATGTATTACTGCGAGAACTCCAGACTATCAGTTATTCACTAGACGCTCAGATTACATCAGTTCAACACTATAAAGTGTAGAATGGATTTCATGAAAATTTTAACCCAAGGATAAATATATACCTTAACCAGAAGTTCTTTGCAGAGCGTACACTGCAGCCCCAGATCCTTGAATTTTGCTGAAAAGGCTAATTCTTTGGCTTTCTCAACTTTGAGTGCACACTCCATATGTGCTTCAGTCAACCTCTTTGCTAACAATGCATATTCCATTTTGGCTCTGTTGATAGCCTATTGGCAAATGAAAATACATCTGTCAGCAGCATCTAAGGCATTAAAAAAAAAATACAATTATGCAAAAAAGTTACAGAGCAATTTTTACACTTCATCTCTAGTGAATTGCTCAAGCATATCACTGTTTTGAAAGTTAAATGAATGTAACACAGCAGAGAAATTGTTAATAACCCAAAGGTCGAAGGTTAGCCCCATGTTACAGAGTAGACAGTAAAGTAACCATCTACGTATATGCTACCCAGTAAAGTAAACAAGTTTAAGCTAATCCAATGTTGGTAAATTCCCTGAAAACAAAGAAAAATACTCATGCACTATTTCATACTTCTTCTTCTTCTTCCTCGTTCGCCTTCAGACCTCCACATTTATGACTAATAAAGGCAGTAGTCAACTCAAGGTTCCCGACATCTCCAAACAGTTTTTCGTTGACAGAAGTGGGTTGTTGCCATATGCTACTCCGTTCATTACTGTAGGTTGGGCAATACTGCAGGAGGTGTTCGACCGTCATCGGGCTGGTACCGCAGGTGCAGAGATCTGTTGCACCAATCTTGTATTTGTGGTATAGATGGTATCTCAATCTGTTGTGTCCAGTGCGTAGCCGAAAAATGATGACCTGTTCTTTCCTGGATAGTTGATGATATGCATCATTTTTCAAATGGCCCGGGTGCTCTCTTTCCCATTTGGACTTGAATGTAGCCTTTATAGTAGTCTTTGCCGTTGCGTAAGTTGTCTCTATATCATTTTGTTGTAAGGCACCTCCTTCCTTAGCAAGTTTGTCTGCCTCATCATTTCCTGGTATGTTGCAATGGGCTGGTATCCACTGGATAGTGCACTTGTTGAAGCATTTGGCCATTCTTTCAAGGGAGATTATCAGATCTTTCAATCCTTTAGTTTGATGGCTCTTCAGCGCTGATATTACTGAGAGGGCATCTGTAAAGATTACTATCTGTTTTTCTGCCTGTGCTTTGCATTCAATAAGAGTTTCAGCTGCCTGTTTCAGGGCTTCTGCTTCAGCACTGAAGTTATTGCAGTATTTGCCTGTGGCAAGTGCCATAGAGTGGATTCTATTCTTTAATTTTATGAGGATGCCGGCACCCCCATTTTCAACTGCATTTTTAGCTGAACCATCAGTATATGCATGTGTCCAAAGCTTTGCTGGGAATTTTTGGTCAATATACTTGGTTGCTATACACTTTCTTTGTGTTTCTGTCTGTGTTCCCTTACTTTCAATGCCTGGAATATCAGATTTTAACTCAGGAAAGCATTTTATTTTCCACAGTGGGATAGTTGAGCTTGTTGGGATTTTCTTTGCAACTGAGTTTGCTAGCATGGTATTTTTGCTAATTTTTTCTTTTGCTTGGGCTACAAAGTTAGTTCGCTTGAGCCTGCCTCTTCCTAGCCTATTCATTCTTTGGAACATGGTGTGTCCTTCGAGTCTCTTAAATTTTTCAGCTTGTTTTAGGACTCTGCTGTCACGTCTATCCTCCATTGACTGTAGCCCTATAATGCTTTCCATATGGTTGATTTGTGTGGACTTTAGGGCCCCTGTTATAATACGTGCTGCTTGGTTTTGGAGTCTGTTTACTCTGTCAAAATTTGACTTTGCTGCTGTCGACCAAGCTGTGATGCCGTATTCCATAGCAGGTCTGACTCTGCCTGTGTACAGCTTTTTGAGGATATTCTCATCAGCACCCCATGTGGTACCAGCTAACTTTTTCATGATGGCCATGCAAAGTTTTGCCCTTAGCTGTATTTTGTTTATCTGTTATTTTCACGTCATTCGGCGGTCTAGTGTGATTCCTAAGTATGTTGGTGTTTCATCTTCTCGTACTGCCTGCCCATTTAGTTGTAGCTTTGCTTGCTGTGGTTTGTTTGACAAGGTAAAAATAGTGTGTGTAGTTTTTTGTTCATTTATTTTGAGCAACCACTTTCTGGACCAACTTTCAAGGGCTAGCAGTGAATCCTGCATGCGCACTCTTGCTGTGGTGATGTATTCTTCTGAAGTCCACATGGCAGGTCATCAGCAGAGAGAGTTGTGGACATTCTTGTGGATGTTTTCTGTTATATCATTTATATATATATGAGGAAGAGTGTTGGGGAAAGGACCCCACCCTGTGGAACTCCATGTTCCATTGTAGTCTTTTTGCTTAACTGTCCGTGCACCTGCACTCTAGCTGTTCTGTTTGTTAGGTAGTGGCTGATCCAGTTATACATTCTTCCACAGACTCCATATTTAAGCATTTTAACTCTTAGCCCATCTTTGCCAACTTAATCTGGTATTGATCATTCTCTCCATAAGCTTTCCCGTGCAGCTTAGAAGGCTGATTGGTCTGTAGCTGTTGGGGTCCATTCGGTCTTTGTCCTTTTTGAGGATTGGAACTAGTACTGCTTCTTTCCAGGCTTGTGGTACAATTCCACGCTTCCAGCTATAGTTCATAATCTTGAGGAGGGCTTTCTTGGCATTAGGCCCTAGCTCTTTAAGCATGTCATTTGTTACCCTGTCTTTTCCAGGTGACTTTCTTTGTTTAAGGGATACAATGGCTGCCTCTAGCTCTCTCATGGTGAGGTTTGCTGTCATGTGCTCTTCTGGAACAGTTGGTATATTCTGGTAAATTTCTTGCTCTTTGGTAATTTCCTGTTTTCTGTCCGGTGGAACATTTATCTGGCTCTCAAGTGAGAATTTTTGAGCAAAGACATTTGCTGCTTCTTTCTTTGTGAGTATTTTCTCATTTTGTTGTATGGCTATTTCCTTATTTTTACATTCCTCATCATTTAAGGCTTTGGCAAGCCTCCATAATTTTCTTCCATCTTTGTCGAGGTTAAGGACTTTCTGTTGTTTTTTGATTCCAGCTTTTTTCTGGCTGAACAGTTTAACGTTTTCCTGTATTTTGCATAGTGGGTTTTGCAATCTTGCCATACGTGCTCCGATGTCTGGGGGTGCCTGTCCACATGTACACATGGCTGAATTTGCCAATCTTGAATTTTGTATACATGTGGCTGCGGAGGCGGTTGTGTCCTGTTCTGAGGCGCAGAATGACTATTTGTGTTCTGATCTGTTCATAGCTTGGTATCATCCTGCGTTGATGTTGGTGGCTTTCTGATAGATTTGATCATCTTTTTCTTCTGATGGTACGTTACTGGTACATCCGGTTGTTCGTCTGCAGCACCTTCTTTAGCCAGTCCGTCTGCTCTCTCGTTTCCTGGTATTCCACAATGAGACGGTATCCACTGCATGGCGACCCTGCGCTGGTTGCACAGTTCAGAAAGTAGGGCCTGTATAACTGGCAATTTTTCTGGACTGAAGTGCTTGGAGTGCTGATCTTGCATCTGTCAGGAATACTACAGGCTGTGGACCGAGATTGGTGTTCAGTAGTTTCTCAGTTGCCACCTTGATTGCCTGGACTTCTGCATCATAGTTGTTACAGAATTTCCCCGTTGGTACTCTGACCGTATCCCTAGTGTTGTTTGGGTATTCTATGTACACTCCTGCTCCTCCATTCTTTACTGCATTCTGTGCTGACCCATCCGTGTATACTCGGACCCAGAGGTCCTGTGGGTATTTATCATCCAGGAAACTGAGAGTGACTGTCCTACGTTGCACGCTGTTCTGTTCATCCCTGTCGAATATTCCTTTCACTTTTGTGTGGATGTGTACTGGTAGTCCATGCTCCTCTCTCCAAGGGGTTTGTTCTGGCACAGACTTTAGAGGGCTGTTAACTTCAGGCAGGTCTGAGGTTTGTCTACGAAATCGTTTGGCCTGGTGGATAAAGCTGCTTCTTTTCAGTCGCCCCATTGCTAGGTTTTGGAATCTGTCCTTCATTGGATGGCTCGGCATACAGAGGAACTTTTCTGCCTGTGTTAGCACTTTCGTGTCTCTGCGTTCTCTCAGTGCTTGTATCCTCCCCATTTTCTCCATCTCCACTATAGGCGTTGATTTCATTGCCCCCGTGATGACCCTAAGCGCCTGGTTTTGCACCTTATCTAGCTCTTGTAATGTGGTGTTTGATGCTGGACACCACGCAGCTGACCCATATTCCAGGTGTGGTCGTATGCCCTGCTGGTAAACTTTACTAAGTATTTTCCCGCTGGCTCCCCATGTGGTTCCACTTAGTTTTCTCAGGATGGCTAGCTTCCTCCTGGCCTTTGTTGCTGCCTTGTTGATGTGCTGCTTCCATGTCAGCCTATCATCGAATGTAACTCCGAGATAGGTGGGTTGTTTATCTTCTCTCAGGAGCTCTTTGTTTATCTTGATGACACCAGCTTTTTGTTTGGGAGAGAGGGTGAAGAGCGTAGTGCTGCACTTGTCTGTGTTGATGCTGACACACACCATCTATTTGCCCATGAGGTTAAGGCATCTATAGCTCTTTGTAGCAGTTTGGTGGCCACTGTTGCATGCTCATCTGTGCACCATATTACCAGGTCATCAGCGTACATTGCCACTTTCATTCCATGTGGTAGTTCAGCAACCAGGTCATTGATGTAGACTAGGAAAAGTGTGGGGGACAGAACCCCTCCCTGAGGGACGCCATGACGCAGTAGAATTTTCTTACTCTTGAGGCCATCTAGTTGTACTCGGGCTCTTCTGTTATGCAAGTATGCTTTCACCCATTTGTACATCTTACCATTCACTCTACAATTTCTCAGTTTCTTCAGAAGCCCTTCTTTCCAAACCTTGTCAAATGCTTTTCTTAGATCTATCCATGCTGCTAGTACCAGTTTCTTATCTTGGAACGCATCCTCAATCTCTTGGGAAAGGTAAGTTGCCTGATCTTCGGTGGAATAACACTGCCTAAAGCCCGCCTGCTGTGGTACAAGAAGGTTTTCACTTTCAAGGTACCACTGTAGCCTGAGGTTGATGATACGTTCCATTGTTTTGCAGAGGCAGCTTGTAAGGCTGATTGGTCTGTAGCTGGAGGCAGTGGAACTGTCTTTTCCTGGTTTTAGGAGTGGTATCATGATTGCTTCCCTCCAGGTCTGTGGAACTCTGCCTGAGTTCCAACAGATATTGAAGATCTGCAGCAGCTTTGTTTTTGCTGCGGTTCCCATTTCTTAATCATTTCATTGGACACTCCATCAACTCCTGGCGACTTTCTCATTTTCAATTTGGATATTGCAAGCTCCAGTTCTCTGAATGTGATTGGTGCCTCCATAACTTCAGGTATGGTTCCATCTCGTCCTGCGTGTTGTTTCTCACGAGTCTCCTGTTGCTTCTCTGGGCTAACTTCGATGTTGTTGTCTTTAGCAAAGGAGTCTGCAAAGTGATCAGCTGCCTGTTTTCCCATGAGGATGTTTCCATCTTTGTACAGAGCAATCCTTGAGTTTCTCTCTGTACCTTCATCGTTAAGTTGCTTTACCAGCTTCCACAGTTTCCTCGTATCTCTTTCAAAGTTCAAGGACTCTGTTTTCTCCTTCCAGCTTCTTCGCCTGGCCTGCAACTTGGCCCTTTGAAATTTGGCCTTAGCTTGCTGGTAGTTATTGTGGTGTTCTTGGCATGGACTGGTCTCTGCCTGCTTTCGAGATGTTTCCACGTCGTTGTGCAGCTGCTCTAGTTCACTATTCCAATATGGTTTGTAGTGCTTACGAGCCCCTCTAGGTATTGTTTCACGAGCAGCCTGTAATATGCATCTGCTGAATTCATCAACTAGCTTATTGATGTCTTTGTCTACAGTCAGATCTCTAGCCAGTATACTAGTACGGTGCTGGTACATTGTCCAGTCTGCCTTCTTGTAGTTCCACCTAGAGAGAGTGCTGCTCTCCTTGACAAGTTCATTTTCCACAATTAGGAAGACTGGCCGGTGGTCGCTGCCTCCAAGTTGTTTCCCTACAACGCGTGTGGTGTTCCACTCCAAGCTGGGTGAGTGGAATGCCAGGTCTGGTGTAGAGGTGGTGTGCCATGATCTCGAGTAGAAGGTTGGTGGGTCGATTGGCTGGTTAATCAGGATAAGCCCATTGTCATCCTGCCAGTTTTCAAGCTCCTCACCTCTCCTGTCCATGTGATCATAGCCCCAGCTCTGTGAGTGGCTGTTGAAGTCTCCGCATACAATCAGTCTTTCTTTTGCTGGGATTGTATCTAGTGCCAGTGGGCGGTCGCTCGGACAGTAGTAGTTGAGCAGGTGGAATTCTGAACTTTCTGTCCTGAGATGAAGCATCTGGTATTCCGCCCCCTCCATATATGTTTCAAGCTGACATGCACTGATGTTATTCCTCACGAGTGTCAGTATTCCACCTTTTCGCCTGTCTATTCGGTCAGATCGGTAGCACTGGTAGCCTCTGATTTTGAAGGCTATGTCTTTGTTGAGGTGGGTTTCTTGCAAGCAACATACATTTACTTGCTCTTCATTCAAGATATTTTCGAGCTCTAATTTTTTGCTGTAGCCGTCTTTTTTACTATTGACGCCTTCAGCATTCCAGTGCATTATTTTAAATGGTCTTTTCTTTGCTTGGCCAGTAGCTCTATTCTCATGCCTCCTGGCTCCCCGGGGCAATTGAGAAGGACCCCCAGTAGTAGGGGTTGGGCCCTTCCGAGGCAGAGGGCCCGGCACTGCGCCTGCCTGGGTGTCCGTCACAGGGCGAGTGCCATAACGTTTTGCAGATATAGGCATACTTCCCATAGCGCTAATGGTTGCATCCTGATTTGTTGGTGCGCCTCTTGGTCTGGTTGCCTCGAGGTCTTCAGCCATCTTGACTTGCTAGGGCAGACTGGGTGGTCTTGCTCGAGTTGATGAGTTGTAGATTTGAGTCAATCTCCCAGTCCTCTACCTCAATGCCACGGGTATCAGCCTCTGTGTAACCCCACCTTTCTGAATGGCTGTTGAAATCACCAACAACCAGGCAGTTGGTGCGCCTAATCTCCATTGTGGCTAGTGAAAGATCTCTATCTGAGGGGGCATATAGGTTGTACACTCTAACGGTTTGGTCATCTATAGTGATATCAGCTCCTATAATTTCCGCCTGACCGTTTGTAGCAACAGAAAGCTCTCTGCTAGGCAAGGAGTTTCTGATTAACATGAGTACTCCTCCCTTGTGTCCCTCTCTATCAAGCCGGAGGGTTTCATATCCTCTTACAGAAAATCTTTGGTTTGTGTTTAGGTGTGTTTCCTGAACGCAGACCATGTCAATTTGCTCAACATGTAGTTTTTTAGTGAGCGGTAGTTTCTTCTTTAGGACACCTTCTGCATTCCATTGGAGTATATTTAGTGTTCTTTCCTGGGTGTTTTGGCCAGTCGCATTTGCCCTAATATTCCGTGCCCTGGCTGCACTATGCGGAGATAGGTGACCACCAGTAGCTTTGGTTGGACCCCTTCGAGGCAGGGGGTCCGGCACTCTTCCCACCTGGCGGGACTCCTTGGGTCGAGCACCATCTCGTTGAGTCATATTTGTGTCTGTCATCTCAAGGCGGTTTGCGTTGCACTATGTTGTGCGCCTTGCGGCCCAGTGCATCCGTCTTCAGCATGCATTTGTTCGGGACTGCTTTCCTAGCCTCTGGTTTTCCGTGACCTTCCTGCAAGGCAGCAGTTGTTTTACATCAGAGTTGTCTCTCCTAGGAGAGCTGTCTTTCCGGACTAACGAGTCTTTCCTACCCGGGTTTGTGTGAAGTTGTCCTTCTCTTAGGTGGATTGTCAACCAAGACTATCGTGCTCCTCCTGCACTGATTTTTTTTTTTTTGCAGGGTTTACTCCCTGGCTTTAAAGGATAGAGGACAAACAGTGAAGAATGAGGCAAGAAAGCATTTGTCCCATGAAGTGGGGGTGGATTGGTACAGACCAGAGCATGTACCACTCGCCGGTGGGTTCTGCATCTACACCTATAGGGTTCCACCTACTCCTCAGCCCATTTAGTCTGACCCCTCAACAAGGACCTGTCCGGCTTGGGTGACCCTGCCAGGAGTAAAACTCCCGCCGGCATAGCTCCCGGGATCATTGGGGCACTCACGCTCTCCAACCACGACAAGGTAGGCTTACATGTGGAGAGCTATTTCATACAGTGGCCACTCAATCACTCTTACCTACTCTTGGTGATATCCCTTGGAAATACAATTTCCCTGAATATATATATTATCAGGTTCACTTCCCAAATTGGCCCCAGTTCATCCTCTAACAAACAAAGACTATTGAGGTGAATGCCGAATCTGGTGTGGGTTTTTTCCTGGATGAACAAAATGTAGCCGCGAATAGTTGGTGTAGGAACGTGCTCTTGGGGTTCACAGTTAAGAGGAAAATACTTCCAGTATTGGGAAACATCCGGTTGCAAAAAAAAATGTTACAAATGATGATGATGACAATCCTATCGGCTGACTCTATGTTAGAGTGCCGATTCTGAAACAGCGTAAATTTATGGATGCTTCGCTTGAATACAACTGTCAGAAGTCAGGAATAAATGTTATCTTTTGTACACCCCAGTGGGCTGATAACATTGAAAAATATCTGGGTTTTGTAAGTCCAGTTAAACTTATAAGTTAAAATGTTTCTCATGTATCTTTGGTGAACACTCGCTCACAAATGAAATTGGTGACGCAGAAGCCAAGAAAAAGAGACAACATTAACCAATCAGAAAAAGACAGCTGGACGCCCTTGTGATCAGGTCTGCAAAGAATACAAGAAACAAGATATATATAAAATTATGCTAATCCTATATCTACGCACACAGACGGGGACAAGACAATCTCTCCTCCACTCCGTCAGTCCTGATTACATTTAAAAGGCCCATGGTGTTTTCCTTTACGCCTACACGGTCAGCCTTTGCTAACGCTGAGTTTTAGGTCAGATGTAGTTATGCAACTCTTCCGCCCCTTGCTCGCGCCGGCAGTCAGCGTACAGTGTTAATTATTATTTAATTATCCATATGCGCACTTACACAAAGTATCGCCTGACATTAATAGCTATTAAATTGTTGGCGTCTGTTTGTCATCCTATGGTATTAAATTTATAGGCACTTATAATAATTACGCACAATGAAATAAAGTGTGAATTCTTTTCTGTCACTATCAGTCGCGCCTAGCATATAAACCAGTCAGCTAAAACCATCTCTTCTTGTGTGAGAAAGCGTGTGGTGAAAATTAACATTATAACTGAACATCTGGTATGAAATAGCTACGTGTTATTTTATTTCACTTGTTTTAACAGCTAGAAAATCTAAGTGAATTATAATGGTAAAAGCTAACACTTTTAATTGGTAAAAGCTAACACTTTTAAACATGTAAGCACTAATTTCTATTACCAGAAATCAGAATGAAAAATCCCCACGAATTGCTAATAACACATTTAACAAGATGGTTCTAGAACTGCGTGCTTAGACTATCCAAAATTCTGAGTGACAACTGATAGCAGGTTTAAGAAAACACAGTTTATATATCATTATATTTCTCTGATCTATAGATGTTGTTAATTTTTGCGTTACGGTGTGTAACGGAGAATCCGAAACAGAGTTACGAGATAAAGGCTTACAGGTCGCTCTGTCGGGCGTTGCTAATCGACATCAGAAGAATTCTTACGTCTAACGGGTCTCTCGAAGATTTTGCCCGTGAGTCTACTTCAAAGCATACTCGGGAATCTTGAATTTCCCTTCGTAGACTTCAAAAGATTCTGTTTTTCACGTGTGGTCTGTCAGGTATCGTATGACTGACAGATTAGCTTGCGTGGGAAGACGAGGTATACAAACCTGATTCGCTATCTGGTATGACGGACAGGTCACGAAAGTTTTTAAACACTTCGTTTGCTTGAGTTCGAAGAGAAGAGGCGGGGGATGAAAAATTAAGCTTGTGTGAATAAAGACAGGCAGTAAATGTATGGTTTTAGCCAGCAAATCATAGAGTGCTACGCGGTCGCAAAGACTGTCAGATTACTGTATGATCTCTTTCCATTATACGTCACAAATGTTGTCAGAAAAAAGTTGGGCTGTCAAGCTGTTTCATCACAGTTCACCAAGCTCTGTTTCTGGTGGCTGATGATCTATTCATAATTCAATATATGGCCTACAAGATGAGGAATGATGATAAGAGGTTTTCCTGTCAAATGCCACTCTTTTTATCAAAATAGTTCTACAAGTTTGGCTTGGTTTGGTTTAAAGGACTATCTTCATTGCACACGGACTACTCCATCAGTGTTCCGATCTCCTCCTTTAGATCACTCAATGAGGATCTCAGCACAGTGATTGAACTCCATAGCACCAGCAAGAATCCCAATGTGTGTATACAGGAATCACACATTCTATAAATATTTTTGTGGTGGGTAGGTTTCTAATTTTTTTTTAACTCTGCCAGGGCAGTGGCCTGATAGGTCTACTCTTTATGATTTCCAACTGCCGTGGGATTTTTTAACGTGTGCAACTTGCACACGGATCTCCTATTTTTTCCCCCCTTATCCGAGAAGTCTAGGCATCTTATCTCACTACCCAGGAGACTAGGGAGGATTATGACATCATTAGGACCACTGGTTCTGAAAATTTTTTTTCCATAAATTATATTCCCTCATCTGGGAATCAAACCCGGTATTTGAGGCGGACACTGTGCCTCTTAGCCACTCCGACCCCCACATTGTCTATATTATTTCTATAAGTTATCTTTCATGAAGAACAATTTTCAGAGTGATTAGTCTAAACCACGGTTTCTTAACCTTTGTTGCGCCATGGACCCCTTTGATTGTCTGATAAAGGCTATGGACCCCTTTGTCACAATTCGACTGAACCAATGTCTCGGCAATCAAAAATATAGCTAATACTGCCTAAACTGTGTCCGCAAAGGTCATCCAATGGGAAGATAGATAGTTCGAGGCATGACCCTTAGGCGTCTAGGCTAGTTTAAAAAAATGGAAAAATGAAATTGTTCGAAGATGTGTGCTTTTCTGTTATTATGGTGAAAAAACAGATGGATCCCAACATAAATGGCTATAAAGGTACAATATTACATAGCCTAAGCATTATCTAGATACCTATATCTTTGCTTTATGTGCAGTGTAGCCAGAGATATGTGTGTTAGAAGGCAGAAAAACAAGGATCGTAAGAAGTTTTGACCTGGTTTGGCTGCACTAGCAAAATGTACAGTGACGATAGGAAAAGGATATCTATATGGAACGATAGCGCCAAATTGTCTGTGTAAATCAAGACCAAGATTAAAGAAATTGGTTGAGAAATAACGTTACAGGAATTTATGGAAGTTTTACCACAAGCACACTTTGGACCAGATGCTACACATTTTACGAGGAAGTGAATGAAGGTACCAGCCAATGGCCATCTTGTTTCTCATATGCCACAGTGTGTGCAGCCTGTCAGGCCTTTAGATGATCTGTGTATTCTGATTGAGGGTCCTATCAAAACCTACTGTTAGCAAAACTGAAGACTCTGGTTTTCCTGTGCAAAGCAAAGAAGCATTCAGGCACCTAGTGATTACCTCAAGTCTGGTTTGGGAACCCTATTACCTGGGCTTTTCCAACCACAGTTGCAGCAGAGGGACATACGGTGTTGTTAACCAAAGTTAAGTTGTCTACAGCTGACCTGATTCATTGAAAATGGCCCACCTTACTTACTTACTAAGTCGTTCCCCTTCTACCGTGAGGTGTAGAGGTTTGGAAGAGAGAGCGCCAGACCATTCTATCAGCTGTCTTCTTCCTGGCCTGGTTCCATTCTAGTCCTCGGTCCTTCAAAGATTGTCTAATGTTGTCCTCCCAGCGGACTCTGGGTCGTCCTGGAGGTCTGGATCCCTGGCTCTTTGTTTCCCATGCTTGTCGTGGTAGCCGATCTTCTTCCATTCTGCAGACATGGCCAAACCATCTTAGTTGGGATTGTTCTATTTGGGTCTGCAGCCTTTTTTAGGCCTTGACGGATCGTCTGGTTGCGGACCATGTCTCTTCTTGTTACTTCAACCACTTTCCTCAGATACCTCATTTCTGAGGTTTGAATCTGGCTTTTGTGGGTTGTAGTCATTGCCCACGACTCGCATCCATATGTCAAGACTGGGACATAGGTGGAGCGGTATACAGCCATCTTCGTTTTCTTACCAACCTCTTTCTTGCTGAGGAATCCACGATTTATGGCCTGAAAAAGTCTCCCAGCCGCTGCTTTTCGAGTGGCCAACTCTTCTTTGATGCCTCCCTTTCGGTCTATAATAGCTCCGAGATATTTAAAGTGGTCGACCTGCTCCAGGACCTGTTCTCCCAACTTAATCTGATGTTTTCTTTCTTCTCGTGATATCACCATGGATTTTGTTTTAGAGCTGCTTATGACCATCCATCTCTTCTCCAGCTCTTCCTTCCAGACTTGCAGGTTGGATTGGAGATGTGCCTCTGATTTAGCAATCAGGGCAACATCATCAGCAAATGCCAGCTCCAAAATATAGACCTGTCTCATCTTCCAGTACCCCACTGAATACTTTCTTGTTCTCTCCTTACATGCCTTGATGACATCGTCCATAAGGAGTATGAAGAGGTAAGGTGATAGGATATCACCTTGTCTTACACCAGTGGTGGTCCTGAACTCTTCTGACTTATGGTTTGCTGTCCTCACATAATTTCTGCAAGACTTGTAGAAGCTCTGTATAGCATGAATCAGAGGTGCTGGAATATTCTTCCTTGCCAAACAGTCCCAAAGTTTGCTCCAGGGGACCCTGTCAAATGCCTTTTCCAGATCTATGAAACAAAGATGGATCTCACTCTTATACTCAAGGGAAAAATGGCCCACCACACTTGTTAAAGACACAATGACATTGAGTTGTTGTTAGTACATGATATTGTGAAAGACAGAATCTAAGTCAGAGAGTTTGTAACGGTGATTAAAGTTTACAAATTCATGTCAAGGAATAGTGAGAGTAGAATAATTGAACTTTTATTTGAAAGGGCATTTAATTTTAAAAGTGATCAAGTTCCAAGAAGAAGGAACCATTGACTCTGTGTATTTTAAAAAGTCGTTGTGTTTGTTACACATCTTATCAATGTTGTATAAATTCATCATCACCATTTTGATTTTCACTCCATCTTGCTATTTTTCCAAAAAAGAGAAAAGCAGAAATCTTGTATATACAATAAATCAATCAATTGTATTCAAGTCTTGAGTAACTCTTTTACAGTTTGGTTTGCAGTTACTTCATTACTTCGTCATTTTCCCTAGACATAATATTATTGCATAGGATAGTTGTTGAGAGGAGCCATTTAGGATCTGGTGCTGAATAATTACCATTAGGTCAGATTCTTCACAGTCTAACTATTTCCTATGAGATTCAGACACCAGTACTCATTTCTGAGACTGGGGTATTACTTGTAAGACCAGACTCTTAGCTGGCAGCTATACTACACATCAATCTGATACATCTTTTTATTCATTACCTTCTACACTAATTCACCTCTCGTGACACCCTTAGATTATCAAATGAAGGCTGTGGATCTCTTCGTCCATGGCCTCTTTTAATCTCTCAACAATGATCCTGTTAAACAATTTTCTGAACAAAGAAAGCACATATGGCCATCACCAGTACCACTCTTGGACAAACTGTATGGAGATACCAACAACCTCAGACTAACCACTACTTTCTTTAAACTTATTCAAGTTGATGTCTGAAAGTGTACTGACAACTACATTACTCTTCAATAATTTGCATACTACTTCAAGTCTCCCATCTCTGGTAATCTGACCAGATATTTTTTCTTCTGACCTGCTGGTATTTCCTTTCTTTCACATACTTTACCAAGCAATTTATAAAGCTCTAATTCTCAGAGTTGTCTTCAAGTCTTTCATAACAAGTATCAAGTTGAGTCTCTAGTCTCTGAGTACAAGTCTCTTGTCATGTCAGAAATACCTAACAGTAGCTTTCAAGCCAAGTCTCATTTTCTTTATCTAAAACTGTTTATAGCCACAATTTCACTTTATTGAACAATCAAATCAATCACTATAAACAATAATAAAAAATAATAATCTATTTTTACTATTTTATTTACTGAATGTTTTTATTTGATCAAAGTTATTTTTTTTTCAGAATTATATTTAATAAACACTATCTTGGACTATATTGTCACACAATAGAATGGATGGTATACTGAACTTGGCCAGTACTAAATCTCATATGTAAGTGAATTTGCAGCTGATAATATTTCTCTGTCTGCTGCAAGGTATATTTTCCCCCATGCATTCCAGGTGGTTATGTTTATGGTCTAGGCATGTTATTTATTGTCTGTCTCACCGACGTTTGTCTAACAATAGTGTCCATTATGTCTGATAAGCTGGAGTAAATATTGTGTTTGCACAACATTTCTTGTAAATGTCTGGGTGATATCAACTTAAAAATAACTATTTTTGGTTTTTCAGTAAAAGTGTGTTATAAATGAAGACGGTGAACTGGTTCACACAAAAATGGCAAGTCCTGAGTCAAGTCACTAATACCTAACTCACGAGTTGAGTCACTGTGTTAAGTCCGACTTGAGTCCCAGTCAGACTCAATTTGACACCACTGCTAATTCTGTCTCAATGACCTCTACATGAATCCACAACTTTCAATCTCATAGAAGCTTTAGATTTTTATGCTCTGCTGTCTGCTTATTATAATGGTTACTTACCATGTCACCTAGTGACAAGAAGCAAAAACTCACTCATTCAATCCCTGCAAAATTCATAAATAAGATTACAGGTCATAACTGTAAGGGAATCCCATAGTAGATACTGCCACACGGGAGTGAAGTGTTAAAGACTTCACTATACTAGGTCCAGCATCGAGAGGTGTGGTGTTCAGTTCCATTCTTTGTTGTCTTTTCCTTCCCATCTCAAGAGCAGAGTCTCTAACACTTCGCTTCCCTATGCTATGAGACTTACCACTTTACATCCAGTCGAAACAAGTGAGGATACAACAATTTAAAAATATGGAATCATTTTTCAATCATCCTGTAGCGTTTTGATGCCTTCCTTCATGTTATTCACTAATATTTAAGACAGTGACATACATATACAGTAAGGTCTCATTTTATGATGGGGTTAGATTTCTGAAAATTCAGTCGTAAATTGAATCTGGTAATTTCCTATTACTCGTACCTTTTTGCTCCGCAGTGAATATGTGTAGTTAAGTGTTCTTTCGTAGCAGTTAGGGTTAGGTTTAGGATTAGGGTTAGTGTTAACCCTAATCTTAACCCTAATACTAACCCTAACTCCTACGAAACTGGACATAACTACACATATTCACTGCGGAGCAAAAAGGTACGAGAAATAGGAAATTACCTATCTTCATAAAACAATTTTATGTTTTTAAAATGGGATAAGTTCCTGAATTTTACATATTTATGAACATTTTTTTGTTTCAATTTAATTATTTTCATATGCATTTTTATTGATGCAAGTGTATTAATCAAAATTTGTTATTATACAAAACATATTATAAACATTGGGGAAAAAAAAAATAAAATCATAGAAACAATTTCAAATATTTATTTATTTCTCTGAAGAAGATCCGGGCTGCGGGTCTATATCTTTGAAGAAAGAATCAGATGTTAGTTGCTTTGATTTTTTTTTTTTTGCACTCTGGCAGGATTTCGTAATAAGAGCGCAGCATGGAATTAATGCATTTTTTAACTGTAAAACTGCGTTCCGAGTCAGGCTCAGTGTCACATAACTACTCTGCTGCATTGTCTATAGCTGCAAGAATATCCTGGAGGTTCTTCATCTGCATTGCTTTGACAATTGATTCTTCTTCCTCATCATCTTTTTGCTGTTCAGTCAAATGATATGCTAACTTTGCAAGTTCTTCATTTGACATAGGCTGAATATGACTCTGCAGCAGTTCAGTGATGTCTTCAGGTTGAACAGGTTGCAACTGCAAGTGCCAGTTTGATTATCTCATTTGTAAGGATCTCCACCTGGTCAAAATCTTGGCGATCGTTATCACTATCAGACCAAATTTTATGCCACACATGCTTCATTCGGGCAATTGCCAATTCTTTCCAAGCCAAGTTTACATTGTTAATAGCTTTCAGGGTGTTGTCCTCCTTCCATATGGCTTCAGAGAGATGCTTGAAGTGCCACTTTGACGCATATCTCTTTAAATGACTCACGAAAGTAGTGCACTTTAAATGCAGCTATAGCCCCTTGGTCCATTGGCTGTAGCAGTGATGTGGTATTGGGAGGCAAGTTCCTCCAAAATGCCAATTTTTTTTTCATAGTCGCAAAAGTGAACCATCGTAAAACAAAGCGTCGTAAATTGAGACTTTACTGTATTATGTTCTGGTCATATACCATAAGTTCTAAGCTAATAAAGAACAATTTTTCAGTGCTAAGTGATAAATTATGAAGTATAATTAAGTTATAAAATGGTTTGCCATTATTTATATTATTACATTCAGTAATTCTTTTCACAAATAGAGGTTGAGCTGAATTCTACCATTTATGTCCTACCTCTTTTATCTGGTCTGTTTCCAACTCTTCCTTCTGAGCTGGTAAGTGAGCCAGTGTTTCTTGGGCATTCTTTTCTGCTGTGGAATTTTGTTTTGCTTGCAAATTCTCTAAAAGTGCCTCCATTTCTAGGTGTTTCTGTTGAAAACAAAATCTTTTTCATTCTTGTTAGAGGATCACATTCTGGTCTGCAACTCTTTATCCAAAATCCTAGGAAACAGGTTTGTTTAGGTGACAGGATTTCTTTTGGTGAACAAATGTTGCCCAAATCGTTCATAAAGATGCCAACATTCGGCCAAAATAACCCAAGTCGTCCAATCTTCATTAAAAAAAAAAAATAGCCCAAATGTTACCCAAAATAGCCAAAACTTGCTTAAATTGTGTTCAAAAAGTAGCCCTAAGAAATTTCAGTTTTCAAAATATTTAGGTTTTTGAGTGTTTAGATAAAAGGTTATCGACATGTACACATTTTGTTTTAAATATCACAAACGGTTTTTGCTAACTGCCACACTGCTATGTCTAAAATATTTGGACTAAGCATAAATCACAAGGCCCCTTTATCCCAGGGGTCTCTGAAAAGACAAAGAAAGAATACGACTACTGTTAAAAATAGAGTGGTTGATAAGGGGTATCCCTGTTGTACTCATGTCTTCCCCTCAAAGGTTAAGTTGCTCTGCCCAACGCTACACGTAAAGTTGGCATAGAGGCTTTTTATGATTGACACTATACAGCTTGGAATTCCATAAGCCCTCAGTATTTTCCATAAACTGTCCCTATGTATACTGTCAAAAGCCTTTTAAAAATCAACGAAATTAATGTACAGCTGTCTTTGCCATTCTGAGCACTGCTCTGTAATGTTCCTGAGGGTAAATATATGATCTGCACATCTTCTGTTCTTTCTAAATCCTGCTTGTTCTTTCCTTAGTTTATGGTCTACTGCTTTTGAAATTCTCTGTATAATTATCCTGCCTAGTATTTTGCTGGGAACTGAGAGAAGAGTGATTCCTCTCCAATTATTTCAGTCTGCAAGATCTCCCTTCTTGGGCAATTTGACAATTATTCTTTTGTTCCACTCCGTTGGTGTTGTCTCTGTTTTCCACACTTGTACAAATAATGGTTCTAATAGTTCTGCTGCTAGCTCAGGGTCTGTCTTAAATAGCTCTGCATTTGGTTAACACGTATGATCGGTTAATTAAAGGTCTTGAACGACGTGCATTCATAAGTGAGCAAGAAGTTATGGCAGTTTATGGGATTAAAGAGAGACTGCTTAGACAGAAACCATTGTTAATGAGACAGATGACACTTGATGAAGTCTACAGAAAGGCCATCTGTCATAATGCCTATGCTTCAGTTGAAAATCCTATTCCTTGTCCATCAACAGATGTCTGACAACAAACTGATGACGACAATTAGAGCTTGAATGTAGGCTACATGTGCGTGTATTTAATGTTTATTTTTAAAGTTAAAAAAAAATACGTTTCTGAACAAAAAATTGCGGTTTTTGGGCGAAATCCGAAAAATGGCTGTCCCCGAGCATTTCGGATTCTGGGTTACGCACCCTGTACAAGATGTAGAATCATACACATATCTTGGCAGCAATATAGACACAGTTGGAGGGTTATTGTTAATCAGAATCAACCTCATTGCACTCCAGGCAAACCCATAGGTGCTCAGTCTCCCTCAGCAAATGTTGAAGAGTATGAATGATTCCTTAGGAATCAAAATTTGATATTGATGGAGACAGATGCAAAGGAATTAATATTGCTTTTAGGTGAATTCTACGTGTTTATCCTCAGAGTTGGAGGGACAGACAGGGATATCAAAATAAGGATACAAAAGACAAGAAGAGCTTTCAATGCATTTGGCAAAATATGGAAATCAACAGAAATCAAAACCAACTCAAAATTAAGAATATTCCCCTCAAATGTCAAGTCAGTCCTATTGTATGACTCAAAAACAAGACGTACAGACTTTCATAAATGGTGATTGCGTAGAATAGAAGGACTGAAATGGGATGACAAGGTCACCAACAGAAGACAAGAACCAGACAAGTGCCACTGGAACAAGAGATGAGAAGAAGACACTGGCAACGGAATGGATACACAATGAGGACACCTGCTGACAGCATTAACAGGCAGTCCTAGTTCTAGAATCACCAAGTTAACAGAAGCACAGGTAGACCAAAAAAAAATACATGGAGAAGAAAACTGGAGACAGAAATCAAAATAAAGAGGAAGACAAGGAGAGACCTTGAGCTGATGGCACAACAAAAGGAGAATTTGGTAAACATTTGTTGAAGACCTATGTTCCTTTGAGAGATGAAGTGGTATGTGAGCCTTTTTAATCTTCAGTTTTTTCTTGGTCTTGCAGCATCTTGTTCCCTCTGTTGGCATCGTTGTTGTTTAACTAGGGCTGCTGAGTTTGTTGCTCTGTCGCAGCCTATACCAAGTTAAAGAGTCCTCATAATTATCTAAATTATAGATCAAAGCTTTTCCTGTGGCTTTTTTGTCATTCTGAAACCTGTTGAGCAGAAGTCAAGACCTCCAGTTTCTTTTTTGGCAATTTTATCCTGGTTAAAACATACAAAGGGATCCTCACATCTGGCTAGCAGAAGGAAGGTTGCCTACTGTACACTCTATGTCATACAAGGAGGCTGTACATATATGCAGGGTTCAAATACTGTGGTCTGGTTCTGGGCTCTCCTAAGGAATTTATTATGTCCTGTGATTTGGCTGTTGCTGCCCATGCTGCAAAGTCAGATTCTGGGACTGATCTCCCACATCCAGTGTATTTGCTCCATAATTTGTGCCAGCAAGTTTTTCCAGAATCCATTCTCAACTAAGCAAACTTGAGATTTCAAATAAGAAGATGCAGCTAAACTGGTCAGAACTTTCACATATATGTGGGTGTGTGTGTGTGTGTGTGTGTGGGGTGGGGGGGGGGGGAGCAGCAGGGTGGGGATAAACAGATTGCCAAGGTAGAGCATGTAGAGGGATAGATGTGATGACACATCCAGAGCCATAAATGAAAAATCCTGAGGATAAACTTTAAACCAAAAGAAACGACAAAACAGAAAATACTGAGACAGAGGTGAAGCAATAGTGTTTTGGTTAGCATATTTTCTTTTCATTTAACATAGGTGCCCATGAGGGACTGATGATTATAGGTTTAATGACAATGACTTCTTCAAGTACCATTCCTGTTTGCATATGCGAGAATGTCTCTCCACAACTTCCTGTCTCCAGTACTGTTTATCAATTTTGCTTTTGACTTCTTTCCATGCCATGTCAATCTGTCAGGTATCTTCTTTCTTTATTGTCTTTTGTCTCTTTTTCCTTCAATCTTTCCTGTTGTTATGATATGTTCCAGCTTTCTTCTTCTCATAACATGCATGAACAAAATGGAATGCTTCCTTCTAATGTAAGTAATAAGCTTCCTTAGTGCATTAGCCTGTTTCAAGATATCCTCATTACTCATTTTAGCTGTTTATGGTATGTTTAACATTCTTCTGTAAAACCACATTGCTGTGACTTCTTGTGATTTTCCTACAATGCTTACTAATTGTCCACAATTCACTTCTGCATATAAGGATTGGTTCTATGTAACACTGAATAAATCTCTTTCATACTCCAGTTACTTGACCAGTATTGTTCTAAGTCTCATCTTCGACTCTTCTAAGTCTGATCAAAGCTTCCCAGATATGACATGTTTTACAGGTTAAGTATTCCACTATTTTTAACTTTCTTCCCAAAAGATTCCATTTGAATAATTCATCAAGTCACAAGAGTAAAAAAAATTTAAAACCTTACATGAAAAGAAGACCAAAACTTGTATTCAAACTCTGATTTTGCCATACCATCTGGTAATACCATTTTGACATACCATCTGGTCATACCATTTTGCCATACCATCAGGTCATACCATTTTGCCGTACAATCTGGTCATACCATTTTGCCAGCATCTTTTTCTCCTCATCTCTTGCTCCATTGGCTCTTGCCTGGTTCTTGTCATCAGTGCTGCTTTGATGACCTTGTCATACCATTTACGAGCTCTGTCTGTTCTGGTTCTATATAACACGGAGTAACTCTTACTTTCAGTGAATAGACCAGTATTGTTCTAAGCTTGATCAAAGCTTCCCTGATATTTGACATGTTTTACACGTTAAGTGTTCCATTCGTTTTAACTTTCTTCACAAAAGACTCAATTCGATGAACTCCTTATTAGGTCACATGAGTAGAAAAAAAAAAATAAATAAATAATTACCTGAAGTGAAGAGCAAAACTTGTATTCAAACTCTGACGTATAGTTGTTAGATACACTAAACTGCAGGAAATCTCCCTCCTGTAGCGTATAAGGTGTAAATGGCTTTAAATGATGACCGTTCACATAGACACCATTTAAACTCTGATAGAGTTAAGAAAAAATTATAAAAAATGTTAAACATTAATTTTGTTTCACTTCTATTTTATGTATTTTGATTACAAACACTGCATAGTCCTTCCAGAGAGAAATTCTAAACTTTGTTCCCTGGAAATAATTTGAATCTGACATAAGGATCGAAAACAATCACACTCGTCAGTTTGCAAAGATAACTACTGAAATGCTTAAGACCAACAAGATGTTTTTGTTCTACACATCAGACAAAACAATGCATGAATATGATTGACAGTTGCTGTTTAATGCAAAACAGAAGCTTCTTCAGGGCTGCATTCTCAAAATGGAGACAGAAATGAGGCTACAAAGATCACACGGGGAACAGAACTGGAGATCCAACTGAAAGAGATGAAGAAGACATGGAAAGACCTTGAGCCGATGGCACAGGACAGGAAGACTTGTCACAGGACAGGAAGACTTGTCACAGGACAGGAAGACTTGTCACAGGACAGGAAGA
Source organism: Oreohelix idahoensis (assembly GCA_024509875.1). NCBI lineage: Eukaryota > Metazoa > Mollusca > Gastropoda > Stylommatophora > Oreohelicidae > Oreohelix > Oreohelix idahoensis. The sequence continues at coordinate 745,102 of JAMPIV010005706.1, read as the reverse complement.
CTTGTCACAGGACAGGAAGACTTATCACAGGACAGGAAGACTTGTCACAGGACAAGAAGACTTGTCACAGGACATGGAGACTTGTCACAGGACAGGAAGACTTGTCACAGGACAGGAAGACTTGGCATGAATTTGTTGCAGGTATATGCTCCACAAACAGTTAATGGGTGATGATGATGATTTACAAGCAATGTGGGTGTCATCACGACAGCATGTTTCATTGAATGAAACTGAATTAGAGATTTAGGGCATGTGTATAGAGCTCTTCTAGCTACTACTAGTTTCACAGAAGTCACTACATTCTCTCTTAAATTAGCATCATTTGCTCCTGACAGAGATTCTGACTTTCAGAAATCTAGATGGCTGGAGTTAAAATAATGACACAAATTTAACTGATGCAGTTTCAAAGGCAGTTTGTGTTCTATTGTTGATAAGAAAAGACAAAAGGAGATCTTACTCGTGTATGCATGTGCAAGATATTCATATAATTGAGATCAAGTAGATGAATGTGGCAACAACAGGAAAGACAAATACCCAACCAGCTTACAACTATCTTAACAGCTAATAAGTTTAAAAAATATTAATTTTAAAAGTGAATTTTTAAATGACAGATGGGAAGATGGACAAGATGCTGTAAAACAACAATTTTGGATCAGTACAAAATAAAACAACTAGTATCGACCACTGCAAGAAGCATGGGAGCAAAAATCTCCAAGTGCTCTGATTTCAATTCAGAATAACCTATGTATAATGTGAATTTGTTATTCATCATCACCATCATCATTTTCCTGTTTGCTCCCTATGGAGCATGGACCCACCCCACTGCAGCTGGACCATTGCATGAAGCCTGCACAAAGCATTCACATGCTCTAGAAGCAGTGGTTTCTGTGACAATTTGTTTTCCACGATGAGGTTGCCAGACCAATGCCCAACCTCATATTAGTTGCCTTGTATGACACGCCTGAGGGTGCAGTAGTATTTTTTATTCTGACTTAACCTAATATTTTCACTGTTAACAAACAAATGCCATTAAGGCAAGTCAAGCTATACAAACTACTGTGTGTCGCTGCCAGAGGTTCTGAGGAGACAGAAAGAATGCTTCCATAAGAGGTGATTAAGCTGAGGTTGTATGTGGGGCTGGCAACTATCTCTCTCCTCTCCTCTTCTCCCCCCACCCCCCCCCCCCCCCCCCCCCCCACCCCCCCCCCCCTCCCCCCCCCCCACCCCCCCCCCCCCCCCCCCCCCCCCCCCCCCCCCCCCAATTAAAAAAAAAGATTGCTAAACAACATGACTGCAAGTGCACTGGCACCCAACAATGGGGCCAATTGCAGTGGGGGTTCTATGCACCTTAAGGTTCAAACAAAACAAATGAAAGATGAGAAAGAAAGAAGCTAAATGAAATAAATCACACAGGCTGGTAGTAACTGATGATAATAAAGGATAATAATTAATTAAAAAACTGAAACAGACTTTAAGGGCTGGACTACAATGAGAGATCTAGTTTTGAACCCAGTAACTTGGCCTCAAGAAGCAAGCGCATTGCAACTGCTCTTTTAATGTACTGCTCTAAACACTGAAGACGTGATGGATTCTTTCTCTACTTCTGTTTTCCTTCTTCTTATTCGTCTGTTTTCTTAGCCACTTAAGTTCTTTCTTTGCACCAACCATAAAATTTTTTTTTTTTTTATAATCGCCCCATTACTGTTTATTTCTTCAGCTATCTCTGTTCAAGTTTAGAATATCAAATTTTCAGCCTTTTCATCTCATGTATGGTCATTCCCCCAAATGTCGAATTGATGACAAGAACCAGACAAGTGCCAGTGGAACAAGAGTTGAGAAGACGCTAGCGATGGATAGGACACACATTGAGGAAACCTGTTGATAGCATTACAAGGCAGTCCTTGTTCTGGAATCCACAGGGAAAGAGAGGCAGAGGTAGACCAAAAAACACATGGAGAATAGAACTGGAAACAGAGGTGAAAATGATGAGGAAAACATGGAAAGAACGTGAGCGGATGGCACAGGACAGGAAGACTTGGCATGTGTTTGTTGAAGGCCTATGCTCCTTGGGGAGCTAAAGGGTATTGATTGATGGTCATCCCCCAGATCTGGTACATTCCATTTACTTTGCATAATGCGTTTTCTTTGTGTAGCTGTTTTTTTTTAATTATGTGATCAAACTTTGAGAATTTATTCAGATGTAGTTGTGTGATTCAAAGTTGATCCAACTAGTTGTATTGTTGTGTGAGATGTGTGCCACACTGCAGAGACTGTTACAGTGGCTCGGCAGAGTGTCCAATTGTGCCAGTGTATTTAGATGCCAGTATGATAAAAGTCATCACAATATGAACAGTGCATTATGAGATGTTTTATGAAAGAAATGTTAGATGACACCAGCTTGCTTTTGCATGTCAGTCATATCTACTGTTGTTACCAATGCCCAGAATTTTGTTGTTGAATTATACTTATGGGACTGGAAACAATGTTCTGTCAGGTGTATGCAATAACTTAATGTGCACCACCAGTGAGATTATTTTAATTTTTTTTTTAGCCTAGAATATCTGTCGTACAGAGCAGGAATAAATCAAGCCAACACTGGGAATACTATCACAATTGGTCCATGTCACAGCTAATCTGATTGTAGAAAAGAAGTCTGTAAGAGAATGTATTTTACCATGCCACATAAATATGAACTTACTTTAGCATCAATTATGGACCATGTTGTACCTCCGAGTCGACTGATGACGGCATGATACCGGGAAATAACATCTGATGATATAGTATATGTAGCCTGGCTTGACCTACCTATGGTTACCTGCAAAAAAAAAACAGATTTAAGAGAAAAAAATTGTTCTTGTAATTTAGAATATTGCTCTACTGACTGAGGCATGTTTGAGGGGGGAAAAGTTGCAAGATTCATAATTTACTTTAAGGAATTATCATAAAGATGTCCATGCTATAACTTTTGACAGTTTGTTAAGTATTTTTGATATTTTAAATTTCTGAAGATAAACTCCAAATAAAAAGAAACATAAAACAGGAAATACAGAGACAGAGGTGAAGCAATAGTTTTTGGTTAGCATATTTTCTTTTCCTTTACCATAGGTGTCGGCGTCTGTGGCCTAATGGATATGAACGCAGTTTCATAATCCAGATATACCAGGTTCGAAACCTGCGGCAGGCGGTTTGGTAGCAGATCGCTTTGTGTGGATTTTTAACAATGGTATAAGCGCCGTACCGTTCAGAAAGCAATGGCAAACTACTGAATGAAAAAAATTGCCTAGAAAAATCACAAACAGCCAATAAAAGCTGGGGTTGATTGCCACGTCCTGTAAAGGATAAGCAACTAACTTTTTTTACCATAGGTACCCACAAGGGACTGATTATTATGGGCTGACTGACAATGACTTCTTCAAGTATCATGCCTGTTTGCGTAATGCGAGCATGTCGTTCCACAACTTCCTGTCTCCAGCACTGTTTATCAATTCTGTTGTTGACTTCTTTCCATGCCATGTCAAACTGTCTGGTATCTTAAAAGGGTAAAAGGGTAAAGGATCCCGTTACACGCCCACTGAGGCATATTGGGAATATGGTGTTAGGCCCATATTTTCTTGACCATCGGCACACTAGGGGTGATGTGGTCAGCATCACGCCGGCCGCCTTAACCTTCCCAGAGTTCCTCTGGTACCCAATTCATAAGGCTGGGTCGATCCCGGAGCCATTTGCGGTCTAAAAAATCCCACCTCAACTGAGGATCGAACCATGGACCACCGAGCTAGGAAGCCAGTGCACTAATCACTGTGCTGCCGTGGCCTGGTATCTTAGAACAAGATCTTAACTGCGGTGGTTCATCTTGAAGAGATAAAGAAGATGGCAAAGCTAAGTAAGCTTGATTCGCTTTATTTAAAGTCTGCCACCACTGACCAAACAAGCATGCCTTCTTAACTTCTACATCTAGAGCCAGAAAAACTTTTTCAACACCTTAAAAAACCTTCTTCTAACCAGTTGTCTGATGATGAAGACAGCTCTGCTGTGACAATTGTCACCACAAGTGATAAACGTAGGAGTGATTAAAGTCCTAAAATATTTTTAAATATTTTTTAAGTACAATAAATACATAATATTTTTATATGTTCAATATGTCTAATAATTACATATAGTTAATAAATGTTCCTAATTATTATTTTTTGTTTTTATCACTTTACTTAATTTGTAAACAGCTTTATGTACTTTGGGAACTAATTAATTTTTTTCTTCTTCTTCCTCGTTCGCCTTCAAACTTTCACATTTATGACTAATAAAGGCAGTAGTCAACTCAAGGTTCCCGACATCTCCAAACAGTTTTTCATTGACAGAAGTGGGTTGTTGCCATATGCTACTCCGTTCATTACTGTAGGTTGGGCAGTACTGCAGCAGGTGTTCGACTGTCATCGGGTTGAAATAACTTTCATTTATCGCTTTTTTCAGTTAGCACTCGATTTTTCCAGAAGGAATTAACAGTGCTAAGCAGGGGATCCCTGTGTTTCCTTTTTCGTTTTGATCACAATTTCACAGGCTATATGCAAGAAAGTTGCATTCCTGTACAGGTCTCATGTGGAAAGATACACGCTATAATGCCATTATTCGTATATAAAAGTTCATTCCAGTACAGGTCTCATGTGGAAAGATACAAGCTGTAATGCCATTATTCGTATATAATAAGTCCAAAATTAAACAAACAGAAAATATGTTTCAGCCATGTGTTGTTGGAGCCCGAAAGAGGAGCAAATAATAGCTACACTGTAGGTTACAAGGTGATCTACCTGGCATATCATAAAATACAGCCAAGGAGGGCTGGGTATGAGGGCAGCTACCCCTTCCTGTAAAGAATTGAAGCCACAAAAACTTCAACAACAATATGGACGTCAACTTTTAAAAAAATAATTTAATGCAGCCAACCAAGATCAAAGAATGTTCTCTAGTAAGGGAAAACTGCAGAGATGGCAGCAGTTATAAGAGGCTACAAGTATGACATCATGGGACTGTCAGAAACATGGTTTTTTTTTTTTTTAAATTAATGAAGAAAAATATCCCGTTCAACCTCTGATGGGTTATAATTAGGATATATATTGTTTTCAATTCCAAATAATATGAACAACTGCCGATATGAGAAAGTGGCATCACATTTGTCAAATCATTGTAAATAGGGAAAATCACATTTACCAATTATGCTTGTATGTTAAAACAAAAAAAAAAAAAAAAAAAAAAACCCAACAAAATCAAGCAGAAACTCTGAAGAAGAATAATATTAAGAGAAACATGGTGGAAAGGTATATAAACCAAGAAACTGAATATAGAAGAAATAGTGCGGTGCTCAGGACAAGAGGAAGATAATGCTCACCATAGTAAACATGTGGCTCTAATGCTATTAAAAGAAGTGAAGAAAGCACTCAAACAATGGAAAGGAATGGAACCCAGACTAATAATAGCATAATTAAAAACTGCTGAAAAAGAAAAAGACACATCATCCAATGTTATGCACAGCCAATGACAAAGAATAATCTCACACCAGACTACAAAATATCATAGATAAACAGAGAAAGAAAAAGACAAAACAATTTTGATGGATACCCTAAACGCAAAGACAGGAACTGAAAATAGCAGCATTGAAGAAATCATGTTAAAAATATGGCCTTGGGACACTGAATGATAATGGAGAAATATTCATAAACTCTGTGCTTGAAATGAACAGGTTGTAGGAGAAAGCATGTTTTCACATAAAATAATATATTAAGCATTATAGATATCACCAGACCCCAGAAAAAAAAAATAGATTAAACATAAAGTTTAGATTATCACTGCAGGACGCATAAGTATGTAAAAGATAACACTAACAGTTTATATTGTTGTTGTTTAACTAGCGCTGCTGAGTTTTTTGCTCCTTTGCAGCCAATACCAAGATGAAGACTTCTTGGCATTATCTACACTGTAGATCAGAGGCGTCCCTAAACCATTTGGCACCCGGGGGGATCATACCTTTGGCACCCCCTTCTCATAATGAAACACACATGCAAATATATTTTTAACAGTAAGTACTATCATAATAGTGTCCAACTCCTCCCCCCCCCCCCACCCCCAGTACGCCCACTGCTGTAGATCTAGACTTTTCCGCCATTCCAAAACGTGCTGAGTTGAAGTCATGAGCTCCAGTTTCTCCAGCTTGGCTTGCATTTAAAGGATCATCAAATTTGGTCCTAATTTAGGAGTAAGAAGCGCGTGGCATACTGTGCACTCCCCACCATCCAAGGGGGCTCCCCAACTATGCAGAGCTAAAATACTGTGCTCTGGTTCTGGGCTCTCCAAAGGAATTGTCCCGTCCTGCACAGAGCCACTTCTCAGCTCCCCCTGCCTATCACTGGGTCCACAGTGAGATACTCCTGCATGCAGTCAACCAAGTTGAAGCCAAAGAATCACGTCTAGGGCTCAAGTGATTTCTCCAAGCTTAGTGTGCAATGCTAGGTTCTCAACAAGTTTCACCACAGGGGGAATCCCTGGAAGTGTGTGGATGATTTCAAGAGTCAATGATGGTGTAATTAGCCTCACAGACAGAGGTTTATTTCCACACATATATATTGTAGCATTGTGCATAGCTAGTGGTCATATAAAGATGACTCCAGATATGCCTCCATGCATATAACAATTTAATGTAGGATATCTAAGAAATCAAGAAGTAAGAGGCTCGTTTATGTTTACGGTATCCAACAAACACCAAGGGGTTCAACAGTTAGAAGATGTAGCAAATACAGAAGTCTCCTGGCAACAGATTAACAAGTTATAGAATGAGATACATGGGGAAGCACTGGGGGAGGGGAATAGTGCCAGCACATTTCATGGATAACAAGAGAAACCATAAATAAGACAAAAAACAAACAAGTAAATAGATTTAAACAAGTAGAACCACAAGTTCCAAAGCCAATGCTCGTGAAATATACATAAAAGTGAACAAAGTTGTTAAAACAAGTAGGCCCTATCAGATGGGACAAGTTAAAATATACTGATGAGTTGGAGGAGGCAGAGGAAGCTGCAGTCAAAGAAAATATGAAAGACCTGTACAACAGCACACAGAAGCAAACAGGGAAATACAAGCTAGCAAATGGTCTCATCAAGAACAAGAATGGAAAACTGCTCATCAATTAAAAATGCAAATGAAGAGATCGACGGAGGAACAATTTAAGGAACTTGTCAATAGACCAGCTTCACAAAATCTCCCAGACATCCTGCTAGCAGAAATGTTGCTTAAGTCAACTGTGAAAGACCGAGTAAGGACACAATAAAGGAAGCAAGTTTGTAATTATTAGGCCTAATTTTTTTGTTTGTTTGTAAAACTGACTCCAATACCCTTTTTGTCTATATTCCTTAACCTTACTTCAAGGAACGCTAGATGTATACGCACGTGGCGCTTTGGAACAGGACTTTGGTAATGGGAAGACATTGCCATTTCCTTCCCACCACACGCTTTGTAAGAGACAAACAGAGAACAAATACACCTATCCGAGGGTTTCTATGGAGAAAAACAGAACTATAGAACTACTGTACTGCTCCCTTATGCTATGTTGGAATGTGTTACCTGATCCGCTTCGAGCCTCATAATCTTGTATCTTTTCACATCTTTTCCAACTCGAATGAGGCACGGCACATCTTCCGTCATGCCGAAGGATACACAATTCAATTTCCTCGGTGGAAATGACTAGTATGATGCATTGTTCCAGCAGACTCCTCTATTTTCAATGCCATAACGTATTTTGGAAAGCGCGCTATGCATTCTACGTCATAACGTATTTTGGAAAGCGCGCAATGCATTCTACGTCATCAACCTAGGAAACAACACCATACGCTCATGAAAAGCGCCGATGGTTGTTTGGAAATGTGCAAAATTTATTCCACGTCATTAAATAAATTTAAAAGTTGGCAGTCGTGCCTCTATATCAGTTTCCTACATTGTCTTTGTGGGGGGGGAGGGGGGGGGAGAACTATGCGGTTGCCTAAGGTGTAACTTACACTGAGTGTCCATTTCAAAACACATAATAATTAGCACCGTCCTGTATAGGCTGTCACCCGTGTGTTACCGGGGCCCGAAAGGGGAGCAAAGAATAGTAACACTGTCCCCTGCCAAGCATGTCGTAGAAGGCGACTAAGGAGGGTTGGGCATGGGGCCGGTTACCCCATCCTGTAAAAAAAAAATTTAAACCACAAAAAACTTCAACAAATATGGACAAGTCAAATAAAGAAAATAAAACACAGCCATCCAAGACAGGGGAAGGTCCTCTCGCGGGGAGGCGTATGATGCAACACAGAGAAAGCCGAAAGGAGTCTGTGTTGCTGACTAACCTTCTTTCTTCTAGGAGAACTTCCAGATTTGGCACCTGGAATGTTCGGACATTGAACGAACAAGGGAAAGTGGCACAAGTAGCAGCAGAAATGAGGGAATACAAAATCGAGGTTCTGGGAATGTGTGAAACAAAGTGGAAGGGGGTAGACAGGAAGAAACTCATCACAGGTGAATTGGTGCTGTCCTCAGGACACGAAGACGAAAGTTCACACCACAGTGAAGGGGTAGCTCTTATGTTATCTAAAGAAGCACAGAAAGCACTCATTGAATGGGAAGCTGTGGGACCCAGAATAATAACAGCTATTTTCAAAACAGCTAAAAAGAAAATTCATGTCAATGTCATCCATTGTTATGCACCAACTAATGACAAAGAAGAGTCTGTGAAAGAAGCATTTTATACTAAACTACAGGAAATTATGGATAAAGTAAAAAGAAGAGACATCACAATTTTGATGGGTGACATGAATGCAAAGATAGGTACAGTCAATACCGGATTTGAAGAAGTCATGGGAAAACATGGGCTAGGAGTAATGAATGAAAATGGAGAACTATTCGCAAACTTCTGTGCTTCAAATCAACTGGCTATAGGAGGAAGCATGTTTCCACATAAGAGAATACACAAGGCAACATGGATATCACCAGACCATAGAACAGAAAATCAGATCGATCATATATGCATAAAGAAGAAGTTTAGATCATCATTGCAGGATGTAAAGGTATATAGAGGAGCAGATGTGGCATCAGATCACCATCTTCTGATAGCCAAAGTAGAAATGAAACTCAAGAGATATGCAACAATGCAAAATTATAGACAACAGTTTAATGTAGGACAGCTAAGAAATCAAGAAACAAGAGACAAATTTGCGGTCACAGTATCCAACAAATTCCAAGTGCTCCAACAGTTGGAAGATGTAGAGAATACAGAAGACTATTGGCAGCAGGTCAAAACGGTATGGAAGGAGACATGTGAAGAAATACTGGGGAAAAGGGAAAGACAACAAAAAGCATGGATAACAACAGAAACCATCAATAAGATAAAAGACAGAAAAAACAAGAAAGCAGATTTAAACACAAGCAAAACCAGAAGTTCCAAAGCCAAGGCTCAAGAAGTGTACACAGAAGCAAACAAAGAAGTAAAAAGAAGTATCAAAAGAGACAAGAGGAAGTATATTGAGGAGTTGGCAAGAGAGGCAGAAGATGCTGCAGCCAAAGGAAATATGAGAGAACTGTATAGCAGCACAAAGAAGCTAACAGGGAAATACAAGCAAACAAGTTGCCTCATAAAAGATAAGAATGGGAAACTGCTCAGCAATATACAAGAGCAAATGAAGAGGTGGACAGAATATTTTGGGGACCTTCTCAATAGACCAGCTCCACAAAACCCGCCGGACATCCAGCCAGCAGAAGAAGAGCTACAAATTAACGGTGAAAGACCAACGAAGGAAGAAATAAAGAAAGCCATAAAGCTTCTAAGAGATGGAAAAGCGTCTGGACCTGATGGCATTCCAGCAGAGGCCATCAAAGCAGATATCGACACGGCTACAGAGATGTTATATAAATTACTTGGTAAAGTCTGGGAAAAAGAAGAGATACCAGCAGAATGGAAGGAAGGATATCTGGTTAAGTTGCCTAAGAAGGGAAATCTACAAGAGTGCACAAATTATAGAGGAATAATGTTACTATCAGTGCCAGGAAAGGTATTGAACAGGATTATCCTTGAGAGATTAAAGGAGTCCATAGACAAGAAATTGAGAGATGAACAAGCAGGTTTTCGACAAAACAGATCATGTACAGACCAGATAGCCACTTTGAGAATAATAGTTGAACAAAGTCTGGAATGGAATTCACCACTGTACATCGGATTTGTGGACTACGAAAAAGCATTTGACAGTGTGGACAGAGAATCACTTTGGAAATTGATGAGGCATTATGGAGTTCCCCTGAAGATCATTAATTTAATAAAGAAAACCTATGAAGACATGACGTGCAGAGTTCTTCATGAAGGACAGCTTACAGAACCATTTGGGATAAGAACAGGAGTGCGAGAGGGATGCCTCTTGTCTCCATTTCTTTTCTTGCTGGCAATAGATTGGGTTATGAGATCATCGACAACACACAACAGAAATGGAATCCAGTGGACTCTGACTAAGCAGTTGGATGATCTGGATTTTGCTGATGATTTGGCTCTCCTGTCCCATAACCGTAATCAGATGCAGGACAAATTGAAAACACTCGATGAGAGGTCACAGCAATTGGGTCTGAAAATACACAGGGAAAAGACAAAAATAATGCGAATAAATGCAGGTAATGAAAACAGGGTTGAACTTGAAGAAACGACAATACAAGATGTAGAATCATACACATATCTTGGCAGTAATATAGATAAAGTTGGAGGGACAGACAGCGATATCAAAATAAGAATACAAAAAGCAAGAGGAGCTTTCATTGCATTGGGAAATATATGGAGATCAAGAGAAATAGGATCCAACACAAAAATAAGAATCTTCAACTCAAATGTGAAGTCAGTCCTATTGTATGGCTCGGAGACATGGAGAACAACAAAGACAACAACCAAAAAGCTACAGACTTTCATAAATGGGTGCTTGCGTAGAATAGAGGGATTAAAATGGTATGACAAGGTTACCAATGTGGAACTGATGACAAGAACTGGACAAGTGCCAGTGGAACAAGAGATGAGAAGAAGACGATGGCGATGGATAGGACACACACTGAGGAAACCTGTTGATAGCATTACAAGGCAGTCCTTGTTCTGGAACCCCCAGGGCAAGAGAGGCAGAGGAAGACCAAGAAGTACATGGAGAAGAGAGTTGGAAACAGAGGTGAAAATGATGAGGAGAACATGGAAAGAACTTGAGATGATGGCACGTGACAGGAGGACTTGGCATGTGTTTGTTGAAGGCCTATGCTCCTTTGGGAGTGGAGGGTTATGAATGTATAGGCTGTACCAATATTGCAGGAAAATTTACCCAATCGCGAGCTTCAGCCCAATTTGCATTTTCGTTTAGGTTAACTAATAATTTGAAATAAAATTAGATGCAAATACAGTAGCACATATTTGTACTATTCTTTGTATTTCAACTAACAAAACAAAAAGAAGAAAACTAGTTTACTTACCGTTTTGTTGAATAGAATCAGTAGCGTGAATTTTTAACACATACTCCGTTAAATTTTATATTCCATTAGAATTCCACTATTTGACAACAAATATTCCGTTAGAATTGCAACACTTAGCAAGACATACTCCCTTCGAATTGAACTATTTACCTAGTTTGAAATGTGGAAACTGGTGAATGACTGTTGTAGACACTGACAGTTTTACTAGATCTAGATGATCACGTCAGTTTTTGTTTTCATTAAAAATGCGACAATGTACAGATAGTTTTAACAAAATCTAATTACATATTTTGGACCGGAGATTTTATTATAATTTTATTATATAATTATATTATATAACTTATTATATATATATATAGCAGGGGAGAATATGACATTATAAGGACCCACTAGTTCTGAAAAAAGATTTCCATCAAATATATTCCTTGTACTGGGAACTAAACCCAGCATCTTTAGAATTAGAGTCGGATACCATACCTCTTAGAGTAAATAAATAAATATTACACACATCAAGGTATGTTTCCGGCACTCGTGAGAGATAAAGAAGTAGAAAACTAGACAACAGAAATTCAACTGTACTCTCTTATTGAGCATCCGATTAACAGCGTGGTTAGAGCGCTCTCTTGCGGCAAAGGTGCCGGGGGTGATTCATGGTATTGACACACCTCAGATTCTTCTTCTTCTTCTTTGATCCTTAGCCACCGATCGTCAAAGCAGTCAGTGGCCATCACGCCTAGTGGCGTCTTGTAGGGCAACAACAAATTGATTCCACTTTGCTCGGTCGGTGGCCATCCTTCGTACAGTACCCCAACTCTGGTTCATTCTTTGCATCTCAGCCTCCACAGTCCTCCGCCAGGTTGTTTTTGGTCGGCCTCTCTTTCGTTTTCCTTCAGGGGTCCAAAGCATAGCTGTTCTTGTGATGGCATCGGGGTCTCTTCTGAGGACATGGCCAACCCAGCTCCAGCGTCTGCCAGCTATGATGGTGTGCATGTCCTCTTGCTTGCTCCAAGTAAGCAGATCTTGGTTGGTGATGGTATTCGGCCAAAAGATTCGGTGAATTTTTCTTAGGCATGTTGTGTGAAAAGAGGACAATTTCGACATTTCCTTCTCTGTAACTCTCCAGCATTCCGCACCATAGAGAAGCACAGAAAGCAAACAGCTGTGATATAATCTTAATTTTGTGCCTGTGCTGTATTGAGAGGACTTCCAGATGTTGTTTAGGCTAAAAAAAAGGCTGTTCTTGCTTTATTCATTCTGATGTTGATGTCTTTGCCTGCCCCGCCGTCTGGTGTTACGATGCATCCTAGGTATGTGAAGGTGTCTGTCTGTACCAGTTGCTGATTCCTTACTGATATGGGCTCAGTGTTGCTCACATTGAGCCTCATGACTTCTTTAAATTGATGTTCAAGCCCACCTGCTGGCTATATTTATTAAGTCTATCCGTTTTTTCCTGGATGTGTTGATGTGAATGTGCTAGTAGTGCAATGTCATCTGCGTATTCCAGATCTTCCAATGTAGAAAATGTAATCCATCTTATTCCTCTTGGACTGCCCTCTGTTGTCTGGCGCATCACCCAGTCTATGACTGTTAAAAATAGAGTGGTTGATAAGGGGCATCCCTGTCGTACTCCTGTCTTCACCTCAAAGGTTAGGTTGCTCTGCCCAACACTACACGTAAAGTTGGCATAGAGGCTTTTTATGATTGACACTATGCAGCTTGGAATTCCATAAACCCTCAGTATTTTCCATAAACTGTCCCTATGTATGCTGTCAAAAGCCTTTTCAAAATCAACTAAATTAATGTACAGCTGTCTTTGCCATTCTGAGCACTGCTCTATAATGTTCCTGAGAGTGAATATATGATCTACACATCTTCTGTTCTTTCTAAATCCTGCTTGTTCTTTCCTCAATTTGTGGTCTACTGCTTTTGAAATTCTCTGTATAATTATCCTGCCTAGTATTTTGCTGCGAACTGAGAGAAGAGTGATTCCTCTCCAATTATTGCAGTCCGCAAGATCTCCCTTCTTGGGCAATTTGACAATTATTCCTTTGTTCCACTCTGATGGTGTTGTCCCTGTTTTCCAGACTTGTGCAAATAGTGGTTCTAATAGTTCTGCTGCATTTAATAATTTATATATTATATAATATTATTATTATATAATAATAAAAATTATATAATATATAAATTATATAATATTTATTATTATATAATAATATTACATAGTTTATTATATAATTTTATTATAATGTTTTTATAATTAATAAATATTAATACAATAATAAAAATATAAAATTTTATTACAATATATAATTTTTATTATATAATTTTATATTTTATATATTAAAATTATATAATTATAAAATTATATAATTTATATTATATAATTTTAAATTGTATAAATTATATAAAATACATATATAATATATAAATTTATAATTATATAAATAAATATAAATAAATATAAATATATAAATATATAAATATATAAATATATAAATATATAAATATATAAATATATAAATAAATATATAAATATATATATATATATATATATATATATATATATATATATATATATATATATATATATATATTTTTATATATATATATATATATATATATATATATATATATATATATATATATATATTATATATATATATATATATATATATATATATATATATATATATATATAATATATATATATATATATATATATATATATATATATATATATATAAATATAAATATAAATATAAATATAAATATATATATATATATATATATATATATATATATATATATATATAAACATATATAAACATATATAAATATATAAATATAAATATATAAATAAATATATAAATAAATATATATATATATAAATACATATATAAATACAAATAAATATATATATATATATATATATATATATATATATATATATATATATATATATATATATATATATATATATATATATATATATATATATATATATATATATATATATATATATATATATATATATATATATATATATATATATATATATATATATATATATATATATATATATATATATATATATATATATATATATATATATATATATATATATATATATATATATATATATATATATATATATATATATATATATATATATATATATATATATATATATATATATATATATATATATATATATATATATATATATATATATATATATATATATATATATATATATATATATATATAAATATATAAATATATATATATAAATATATATATATATATATATATATATATATATATATATATATATAATCAATCTTATAAATATGGAAGAGGTGTTAAGAATAGACAGACCTAGGGAAGTGCATAATATAGTCAAACAATATTTAACACGAACAAATGTTAATATCTAGTGGTTGGAAATGTGAAGGTCTGATGCTGTTCTTACAATGCATATAACTTTTAACAGATGAAAGTCAATTAAATATCTGTTAAAGTCAGTTATATAACTGGAACCACCAGGCCTTTACATCCCTCCACTTTAATATTATTCTTGTTCAGAGTTTCTTATTTATTTTGTTTGTTTTTTATTTTATTTAACGTATTAGCATAATTGTGATTGTCCCTATTTACAATGATTTGACAAATGTGATTCCACTTTCTCATATCGGCAGTTGTTCATATTATTTGGAATTGAAAACAATATACGTACAGGGTGTCCATAAAGTCTCTTTACAATTTAACAAATTTATTATAAAGGCAATTGATGAGATATCTTAATCAGATTTGTTCTATGTACTCAGTGGTTATCAAAGTTTTTAATCACATACCTATATCGTATTTCAGGTACCCTGTTGATGAAAGAGGTACTGTTTAATGAACCCCTAAAAAAATGGCTACTCCTCAAGAGAAGGCACAATGTGTATCATGGTTTATTGAAACAAAATCGGATAGGCAGACTCAGCGAAACTACAGAACTAAGTATGGAAGAGATCCACCGTCACGTCCGTCAATTCGTGCATGGCACAAGAAATTTATGGAGACAGGGACAGGGTTGGATAAAGGGAGGAGTGGACGATCAAGAACATGTGAGGAAAACATCGAGCGTGTAAGACAAGCCTTTTATCATTCTCCCACAAAGTCCATCCGTACTGCTGCCAGACAGTTAGAGCTACCACGTTCAACAGTGCACAAAGTCCTACACAAGAACTTGCGATTCTACGCTTACAAAGTGCAACTCTTACAGGCACTCGAGCCAAATGATAAACCAAGACGAAAAGAGTTTGCAGTTAACATGCTGGAACGAATTTCTGAGGATGAAACGTTCCTCACCCGAGTTTGTTTTAGTGATGAGGCAACCTTTCATTTTTCAGGGAAACTGAACACACATAATGTGAGAATCTGGGGATCAGAACACCCCCATGTGACTAGGGAACTTCACCGAGATAGATCAAAGCTGAATGTGTGGTGTGGGATCATGATACACATGTGCCTTCTCTTGAGGAGTAGCCATTTTTGGGGGGTTCATTAAACAGTACCTCTTTCATCAACAGGGTACCTGAAATACGATAAAGGTATGTGATTAAAAACTTTGATAACCACTGAGTACATAGAACAAATCTGATTAAGATATCTCATCAATTGCCTTTGTAATAAATTTGTTAAATTGTAAAGAGACTTTATGGACACCCTGTATATCCTAATTATAACCCATCAGAGATTGAACGGGATATTTTCTTCAGGTAATTTCCTATTACTCGTACTCGATGCTTATTCTCGCTACTAGCCCTGGTATTGTCCAGCCGAAATTGGCGTCTACGTCGTTCAGCCTCGTTTTCGATTATGACATAGTTCGCGTAACTCTCTGTACATCAAGGGGCTCTAGTTCTGTAGTATGTGCATTTATCGGACGCTGGGTTGCATGGTTTTCCTCGGACGCAGTTTTCTCGATCAGCCAACATTCGCTTTACATTATTCTCATCAAGCTAGTCTTTTCATCCCTCCACTGTTTTGCCCGGGGGTGGGGGGAGGGAAGGAATCTTTTGATGGAGCCCTCAATCATTTCATCGTTAAGAGCGCCACTCATTAGCCATCAGCGGTTTGCATGTCTTCTAACAATACCACGGACAGATGAGATGGTGCAGTTGTTAAGCTTCAAACCTAAAGTTACAGGACTGTTGGACCTGCGTGAAGGCATCGGTCATGAACCTTTGATATAAATGTCTACTTGATAACCCTTATCGGTTTTTCGGGGGAGCGACAAGTGTATTAATCAAGAACGCTAGGGCCTGCACAAAATGTAAAGGTATTCTATTTTGTAATAAATAAATATCTGAAAACATCTAGAAAATTTCTGAAGACATTTTTGTCCGGAAAGAAATTGTCTGCTATCTGTTGAGCAGGCCTACGCATTTTGAGTTTGAGGAACTTCTTAACAGACTGGTCGCAAAAGATCCCGCAAAACATTCAGCCAAGTAAATAGGGGGAGAGAAGAAATAAAGCAATAATTCTACCGGAAAGTTGTGAATACAGATAACATTCCAGCAGAGGACTTTAAAGCAGGATTAGACACATCCACAGAGATGTTGTTTAAAAGACTGTTGAGCTTCTCGCTCTGTTTGCAGCCAATACCAATTTGACGAGTCATTGGTATTATCTACACTGTAGATCTAGGCTTTTCCTGTGGTTTTTCTGCCAATCCGAAACATGTTGAGTTGAAGTCATGAACTCCAGTTTCTCCAGCTTGGCTTGCATTTAAAGGATCATCACATCTGGTCCCAAGCTAGGAGTAAGAAGGGCGTGGCATACCGTGCGTTCCCCGCCATCCAAGGGGGCTCTCCAACTATGCAGAGTAAAAATACTGTGCTCTGGTTCTGGGCTCTCCCAAGGAATTGTCACGTCTTGCACAGAACCACTTCTCAGCTTCCCCTGCCTATCACTGGGTCCATAGTGAGATCCTCCTGCATGCAGTCAACCAGGTCAAAGTCAAAGAATCAAGTCTGGGGCTCAAGTGACTTCTCCAAGCTTAGTGTGCAATGCTGGGTTCTCAACAAGTTTCACCACAGGGGGAATCCCTGGAAGTGTGTGGATGATTTCAGAAGTCTGTAGCAGGAAATGTAAGATAGAGCATAGGTCTCCCTCCACTAATTTTCGCTGTTGATAACTTGGGCTTTAGACTCAGTGACTC
The DNA here is from genome assembly GCA_024509875.1 of Oreohelix idahoensis. Taxonomy (NCBI): domain Eukaryota; kingdom Metazoa; phylum Mollusca; class Gastropoda; order Stylommatophora; family Oreohelicidae; genus Oreohelix; species Oreohelix idahoensis. The sequence continues at coordinate 727,388 of JAMPIV010005706.1, read as the reverse complement.
TCTGACGTGGCTGTCTTCTTCTGAGGATCTGATGCGTGGCGGGTTGGGAAAAGTAGGTTTTCCCACTCTCTTTTCCATTGTACTGATAACGGGTCTGGTTCTCTACCACCATATGTGATAGCCAAAGGGCGGAAATTAGATTTCAAGGCTTTATTATGGCCTTCTGATGAGCACTAGGCGACGCACCTATATGGTGTGCTTTAGTGAGCTTAGAGCTCCTGATTTCTAGAACTAGTTCCAGCTGAAGATTTTTCTCTTCACTGCAATGGAACTTCTCGGTTCTTTCACCTCTGGCGATATCTCGAGCACTCGGCTCCTAAGATGAAAAGATTTGCCGTTGGTAATCTTGTAAGGGCCTGTTTCAACCCTCCTTTCGAGCCGTGAACTGCTGTAAACAAAGAAATGCAACAGCTATACAACACATCAATAATATACTCATCTCGAACATATACCTCCCTTACTTCCTAAACTATCCCTTAAATCAATACAGCTCCCCTGCTCTATTGTCGCACAAGCGATACGAAAATAGTACCAAACCCCGGGTCAACTACCCCGCATTCCCCCTCTCTATCCCATTTCAACGTAACCATCGGTCTGGTAATCAACTCCCAGATCGGCTGACCTAAATCTGTTGTTACACCTAGGCCAGCCCCGAGTCACAACAATTCAAACTTGAGGGGAACCCTCCTGTCCGTAATACTTTGGGCTACTTCTACACTGACCCTTGATGATTCAATGATTAACACACAATAACATTAGACATACTCTAGGAATCATTAAATTCCCGTTCCGAAAAAATTAATTACATCCCTCCTGATCACACAACACTTTAAGGCACAAATAAAATAACGTACACATGAGTAAATGCCCAATAAAATAATCGTACACATAATACGCTATCGTAGTTTACACTGCAAATATTACCTCGGTAAAATTAATTACACCACTATTCATATAGAGATATATGTATATCTCTCTCTCTAGGAAAAATGAAATCCCGTCTCAGAAAAATAAAATACACAACTAAGCTCGAGTATCTACCCTTGTAAATTATCAGAATTAAATACTCAATGAAATGAAATACATACATGCGCTCCCGTATATATATATTTGTAACTTATCAGAATTAAATTCTCAATGAAATAAAATACATACATGCGCTCCCATATATATATATTTGTAACTTATCAGAATTAAATTCTCAATGAAATAAAATACATACATGCGCTCCCGTATATATATATTTGTAACCTACAGAATTAAACTGCATTTGTCACAACTAACTTCTACATATTACTGAGCGTCGGTTTATCTTAGCGCTTAACCTTACACCATGAATATCTCAAAAGCCTAGACACAATCGGAGATAAAGCTACTCATTTCCAGAAACTATATAGGCGCACTACGAGTATTATTCTAAGATAGTGATTGATGGCACTACTGTTTAAGAAATTACATTAAAACTTCCTGAAGAAAACTTTACGTTAACCGGTCTAAGATTAATTATATAAAACGAACTCTAAGTTATGGCTTACCTAGTCGAATTTCCCAATTAAGAGCAAGCGAGCGTGGCTTGAATTCACGGCTGTAATTTTCTGAAGACCAATGATCCGCTAATCAATTTCTCCATTATTTATTGCCAGAAAATGAGGACAGCGGCCACGCCAACGTCATCGTGTGGCTTTGTTCTAAGACCAATGATCGCGCTGCATTTCAATAAAGTTTGACCCCGGCCAATCAAAATTGTAAACAACTCTGACTCATATTATTACTGCTAGCGCGTCCACAAATTGCGTCACCTTAAAGCGGCCGCGCGAGCAAAAATTAACTTGATTCGTTGAAGCGCCAGTTACGTACATGAGTAGAGGTCACGACTCCCATCCCCCGTTTAAACAAAGAATGTACTGGAGTACAGAATTATCTCCTAACCGTCGGGAGATAATGCTTCACGCCTCTACTGCTTATTAACAAAAATGACCGCAGTTATTTTAACAAAGCAAAACCTACATGAACGCAATTACTACAGAGAAAAGCACTGGTGCAAATCTGTACTTACTACAGTAATCACTATGGGGAAAAAAACCGCAATAAATTCCCTACAAAAAAAAACTAAACTCCACTACTATTCATAGAGAAGAAACATGGGGCGGATTAGATAAAACCCCACCGTAATCCCCTCCTGAAAGAAAGTAATTAATTCAAGGAGAAGAAACCTGGGGCCTGTTGAAAATAAAATTACAGTACAGTATCACATGCTCGTTCCAGACAGATAAAATCCCAGCGACGAGCCACCATTCTGTCGCGTTTAGATAGGTTTTAAGTTATATAGGGTCCCGCCTGAGTATAGGAGATGGTGATGATACGTGAGAAGTAAAGGTGTAAGAAATAGATTTTTCACTAGTGGATAGTTTAAGGAGAAGATCTGTCTCTGGACTGAATAGTTTCTCTAGTCCAGCCTATCTGTACGACTATACTTCAGTATCAGACAATCTTTCACCCCCTTATATTGAGAAATATAAGTTAAACTAAACATGCTCACACAATTATGTGACAACAAGACGCACACAAGCGTGAAAAACTATTGTAAAATTGGGTATGGGTCTGACCAACGCACACAGGTAATGTTCTTTTGTTGTTTATTATCACTAAACTTTACAACATCAAATATCTAAAGAGAAAAAAATCAAATACATCGGAATTACATGCATAGAAATATACAGAATACCTATGCCCTCCCCTCCTTGAGAAGATAAGAACCCACCAAGTTAAGAACCCTAAAGGTTGAAGGTTAGCACTAGGTCATAGCATAGACTGTGAAGAGGAAAAACAAAACACAAGAACAAAGTTCCTACTAAATGTTACTCCGTAAGTACACAATAGTTAAACGAAAAAAGAAAAGAACCAGTGATGGTATAGGTTATGTAACTAAGAAAATTATTCACTCTTTCTGTCTGACATTCAGTGGCCACTCATTCACGCTTACTAAATCTGGGCGATATATCCCGTGGTACTGCGAGTATACTGCATATAACTTCCAGTGTTTTTCTATCTTCTAAATTTGGCCCCAGTCCGTCCTCTCTAACACATAAGATTTCTATGAGGGAGACGCCAAATTTGGTGGTTGATTATCGAATGGACTAAAGTCACCTTGGATAGTTAATGTAGAAGAAAAACTCCGCGATCTGTGTTCACTGTAAACAGTAGTAAATGTTTCTAGTCTTTTAAAACCTCTGGTTGCTAAAAAGAACTGTTACCAGTTATAACTGATGATGATAGATAGAACCTATCGACTGACTCTGGTGTGAGTGTCGATTTTGAAACTGTAACGTGCTGGATAAATCCAAGAATACAAATGTCAACCATTAGATGATACTATTATCTTTGGTTACGCCACCTCTACACCTCACGGTAGAAGGGGAACGACTAAGTAAGTAAGTATGCCACAATGGTGTCACGAAATGGATTTAGGACTAGAGACTGTCTACATATAGTGACAAGACAATAGTAAGAAGAAAGACTGAAATGATAGATTCAGATAGAAATATAGTGCAAAAATGTGAAAGTTGAGACCATTGGCTCCGAGGTTGAGAACCGAGGTTGATTCTTTCCTCGCCACTTCGGACGTTTAAATTGCTATGGCCTCGAACCACCTCTAACTACCCTATGGGGATAAGGTTCAATTAAGATTCACAAACACCAAGGTACAGACAACATATAGCTACTGTACTAAAGGAAATGACTGATGCCAGCTACAATTTATACAAGTTTATTATACACCTATAAACAAACATATGCATGTCAAATACAAAAATTGCGAGGATGCACACCTGAAACAAAATCAAGCACAGTTAAAAATGCATCAACCCCAACCCTTCTCCCACAATTGCAACCTGTATGGAGAAAGAAGGTAAGGTTAACTGAAATGAACTACACTGCACTTGATGTCGCCTACACTCCAAACTAGCTGTTCTAAATTCTAACTCTAACTCTAAGTCCACTAATAGCTGGAACGACTGCGAAGTGACTATACAATCTCTGCACAGACTTCGGTTCTACACAGCCTATCCTGGAATCTCCTGAACACAACTAACTGCACCTCTAAACTTCAGCAGCTGTCCTCTGCTATGATTCACCAAAACTAACAGTTCTGCCTATCTGTGCTGACTTCAGTAGAGAGAATGTTTACCCTCTCTCTCTCCACTAACTCTGGAATTGATGACTGAGGTTTAACAGAACCCCACTGGATTCTGGACTGGAACTGTAGCTGACTTCTACCACTCAAAAATTACCTGCCCGAGTACCTATAACTGGGCCGTCGGCTTTATTATGGCCGTGAAGAAACGAACATAAAAATTACCACAACGCTGGCAGCCTGCCAAATCTGCGTGTGTAACGAGCGTCAGAGCTCAGGATTTATCCACAAAAATCCTATTCGCTGGAAAATGTCTTCCCCTGGCTGGGAAAACGTATTTTCTTCCTCTCCTTCCACTACTGGCAACTAACGTAAAACCCTTGCGGTTCTGCGAATGCCCCAACTTTGCCGTGGGAGAAATTTTGTGGTCTCAAAATTCCGCTCTCATTCCCACAAAAAGCCGGCACCTGCTGTTTAGACAAAAGCAAAAACAACAGCTAAACAAAACGTTAATACTCTATTACAAATAACAATTAACTTCCTTACTCTTCACCACGTAACTCCCCTCTCTACCTGAGCCTACAAAGTAAACATTGGCTAACCCAGATCGCTTGTTCTGCCTGACTAACTCCGAGCAACAACAATATTTTCACTGGCCCGTCTGGGCAGACGTACTGTGGCCTACTTCTTACGCTGACACTAATGCCGTAATGTTTAACACAACTAAAACTAGCCCTCTCTAGGAATTCCTAAAATTCCCGTCAATAATAGTAATCACATTCAAAATGTAATACAAAATAATTCCCTTTAAAATTACTTCTCCCATCTTCTGAATTCACAGAACAATAATGCACAATCAATAACATATAATCCTGTTTACGCTAGCATCTACCTGCCGTCAAAAGTTATACATAACCCCCGATTATCAAATTGAAAACCCCGTAGTTCAGCCACGTGGTGCCGCAGTTTTTTCAACCACGCGCTCCTGCATACATTCATTACTGATAGCACACATGTGCTCCAATTAATACCTCTATCACTTCCGTCCACAGATATATGCGTAACTATATAAATAGCGAGCATCAATACTCTCACTAAAATCACAAATAAAAATACACATTACACACGCTCCCGACTATTCTGTAAATACATAAAATTCGCAGATGCGGGTTTCTCTGCAGACCTACTTTGCAATAATACAAAGCGGTGATATCTCAACTTTTAAACCATGCCGCTATTCTTTCAACAAGGAATTAAATGGACCTAGTTTCTCATGTCTATCACTCAGATCGAATTGATGGCTCTGGAGTTAAGAATTAAATTAAACTAAACTGCCCAAAGAAACTTAAATGATCGGCTAGGACTAGAAAAATTAAATAAAGTCCTCACGCAAAAATTCATGCTTACCATATCTCGAATGTCCAACTGAAGGCAATCGACAATATGCTTCTGGCAACCGGCTTTGGCAATTTTTCATTAAAAGAGAAAGAGGCTATGAAATATAGGCCTTTTATAATCAAGACCCCCACGCGCCGACTTCATGACGTCATATGCGCGGCGTGGTTCTAAAGCCAATGGGCGCTCTGCATTTCAACTGCATTTAGCTCTCAGCCAATCAGAACCTTAGATCTTTCTGATGCAACCAGTTTCTGCTAGACAAAGAACCGGGAATTGGTCCTAGCCCTATACTGCGGAAATGAAGCAAAAATGGCCGCAAATAATTTAACTCCCGAAAAATGCGTATATGGCCACGCAATATCTTTAAAAAAAGGACACTGGTGCAAATCCTGATCTAGCCTCTATAATCTTAATCTAGAATAATACTTTCTAATTCCCTACACCCCCCATTCTAAACACATAGATCAAACTCCATCGTGATCTCATCTTGAAAAAAAACGTAAATAATAGAAGGAGAAGAAACATGGAGAAGGATTTTTCTGTAATCCCTCCAAAAATAGAGAACAAATTGCAAGGAGAAAAAGACATGGGCCATTTGAAAGACAGAATCTCAGTACTTTCGTCACAAATGGGCTGATAAAAATGGAATAAATATCTGGGTAGTATTGAGTCCAGTTTACTTTACTTTAAAATGTTACTTTTTGCCTCTTTGTCCGGTCCTGTTCACAGCTGAACTTGGGGACACTTGCGCGACGTAGAAGACAGCATTAATCACTCAATAGATGAGGAAAAGGACCACAACAGCCCAAAAAAGTAGAACCAAAGTAGAAAACCGCTGGTAGCCGTTTGATCACGTCTAATCTGCTAGAAATAGATCAACATTTATGAAAAACATGCTTCTTTTCTATGTCTCTACCTATACACACAGAAGGGGATGAGACGATCTCCCATCCTCTCCTTCAGTCCTGGTTAACGCTAAAAGGTACCCTGTGTCGTGCATCGCTTATCGAGCACTGGTTTGGTTAAGACATGCAGCCTTTCCTCCGCCCGCTCCGGTCAGCGATCAGCGCACAATGTCTATTATGATTTAATTCTCCCTACGCGTACTTAACAAATATCGCCTATTGTTAATAGCTATTAGATTTTCGGCGTCTGGTATAACTAACATTCACTTACTACAATTACACAAAATGGAATAAACGTGAATCGTATCTGTGGCACTTTAGAAAATGTCAGTCACTAGACTAAGCCGTATCTTCTTGTGGTATAGAGCGGGTGATTAAATTATCGTTAAAACTGAACTATCTGGAATAAAATAGCTACGCGTTGTTTATTTCACTAGTTTTTAACGCTAAAATCACAGTGAATTATAATGGTAACGTATCACATTAACACGCTTAAGCACAAATTTATATTACCAGAAAAAAAACAGAATAAGATCCCCACGAAATCTATTAACACAACTGTCACAGTGGTTCTAGAATAACGTGCTTATATTATCCAAAATTTCTGAGCGATGACTGATAAAGATTTGAGAAAGACGCAGTTTATATAGGATCATGTTGTAATGATCTCTAGAAGATGTGAATTCTCACACTCTGCTTCCCAGCTGAGAAATCTGAAACTATGTTTCCCCCGATCAAGGGTTTAACACGGTCGCTTCTGTCGGCCGCTGCTAACGACAACAAAGCTTAGTCTGTGTAGCGGGCTTTTCCCCGAGATTTCTGTTCGCTTCTGAGATCAAAGAATTTATCTCCCCCTGGGTGTATAAACATCAAAGGATTAGCTCCCTTAATGAGAGAATCTTCAAAAGACCAGTAACTGTTCCCACGTGTGATTTGCTCATCATCGTAATACTGACAGCTCAGTTCGCGTGAGGAACTTGCGTAAACTGACGTGGTTCTCTTCCTGCTAGGAATGACAGGTTGCGAAGGTTGGGAAACAAGCTCGTTTGTTTACAACTCAAGAAAAAGAGGCGTGGCTAAAAGTATGAGTAATGCAGTCTGTCAAATGTTTGACTTTGCGAACGAATTCTAGAACTACGGCTTGGTCACGGAAGGCTGTAGGATATAGTAGGCTTTATTTCCATTGTATGTCACAATGACCTCCCCAAGGAACTTCAAAACATAATAAAATTTTATATTACCAAAACAAAAATTAACATATAAGTACCAGTGCAAAGGAGAAAGTTTAAAGTAAAACAAAATACGTAAATAAAATATTCACCACAAATATTCACTCCAAAAGTAAGAAAAATTTCAAAACATTGCAAAGTAGTGCAATCCCAATATAAATACATGAGTTAACATCAATGGCAATACATACGAGGGGCGTTCAGAAAGTAATGCACCACATCGTTTTTCTCATCTAATAATGAAGATAGAAGCATGAAATTTTGCACACTTCAAACATGGCATGTGCCAATTGTGTGCACCAACTTGCACCGCAACCGGCCAAATAATACGGCTGCCCTAAACCGTTGAAATGGAGCGTGTTAGCAACTTGCGTTATAAACAGCGAATTGTGATAGAATTTCTCGTTGCAGAGAAGGAAACTGTTGTGAATATTCACAAGCGTCTATGTGATGTGTATGGAAGTTTTGCAGTTGACAGGAGTACAGTCAGTCGCTGGGTTCAGAGAATCAAAGAATCAGGAAGTGGAGATACGGAGCTGCTTGATCGGCCGCGCTGTGGACGTCCTGCCACAGCCACCAACGCAGAAATGTTGAAATGCGCTGAGGGCATTATTCTTACTGATAGGCGAATCACTACTCAACAGTTGGCATTACAGCTGTCAGTCAGCATTGGTAGTGCAAATGCAGTTATAAAAACTCTCGGATTTTCTAAGGTTTGCGCAAGATGGGTTCCTCGAAGTCTCACAAATAACCACCGATTGCCAAGGAAAGCAATTTCTTCTGAATTGTTGGAGCGTTTCAATGCTGATGGAGAGAACTTTTTGGCTAAGATCGTTACAGGTAACGAAACCTGGGCACATCATTTTGAACCTGAGACAAAAAGACAGTCAATGGAGTGGCATCATCCGCAATCACCAAGAAGAAAGAAATTCAAGACAATTCCTTCAGCTGGAAAGGTCATGATCACTGTCTTTTGGGACATTGAAGGTGTGATTCTTGTGGACGTTATGCCAAGAGGAGAGACAATCAATTCGCAAGCTTACATTAAGACATTGAAAAAACTCGATCAACGTTTTCACAGAGTTCGGCCGCACAAGAATCCAGCAGACCTGCTTCTCCTTCACGACAATGCGAGCCCTCACACAAGTCTGGCAACACGGGAAGCAATCACCAAATTGGGTTGGACTGTACTACCCCGTCCACCCTGTAGTCCCGATTTGGCAGCCTCTGACTTTCATCTATTTGGTCCACTCAAAGATGCACTCCGTGGGACAAGGTTTGAAGATGATGAAGGAGTGATTCATGCAGCGAAGAAATGGCTACATGATCAAAACAAAATCTGGTACGGGCTAGGAATACATGCACTTGTTCCGCGCTGGCATAAAGCCGTACAAGTTGATGGGGATTATGTTGAATAATACCGATGTTTACATGACATATCCATGTATATTGTGTTTAAATTTCATGCGTTTTGAATAAACAGCTCCTGAGAAAAACGATGTGGTGCATTACTTTCTGAACGCCCCTCGTAAGAAGGTGGCATACAATAAATTAAAGCACAAACATCACAAGTCTCAACAAGATGAAGGGAGATATACACAAAAACTGGGAAGAGATACACTAACAGATCTTAGAAAACGCCACACCAAACACCAGAGAATTTACGGTGTGGAAAAACAACAAATGTAAGGTACTATATGGAAAAAGGAACACTATTTACCCAAATTATAACCCATATGGGGTTGAACCGGGTATCCCATGCACAAATCAAAATTCAGTGGTTTATATATATATATTAGTTTGTTTTATTATTATAAATATATTTGTATATTATTATTGTAAAGTTACCGAAGAAAGGTGATCTATCAGACTGTAATAACTGGCGTGGTATATCTCTATTATCAGTACCTGGAAAATTATTACGTTGCATGATGTTAGAAAGACTTAAATTACATGCTGACGAAAAGATCAAAGAACAAGCTGGTTTCAGGCCGAAACGATCATGTATTGATCAAATATTCACCCTAAGAACAATTATAGAAGAATCAGTGGAAATGCAATCGCCACTTATTATCACCTTCGTCGATTTTCAAAAAGCCTTTGATAGTCTACACCACCCATCATTGTGGAAGATACTTACAATCTATGGTTTTCCAACAAAATATGTGAATATAATCAAAGCGCTATATGACAATGCAAGATGTTGTGTTAGAACAAATAAAGGGAATACAGAATGGTTTACAGTAGAAACAGGGGTAAAACAAGGCTGTATTATGTCACCACTACTTTTTGGAATAGCTATTGATTGGGTTATGAGAAACTATACCCACAATGAACAATTAGGTATAAAATGGACAAATGGAAAATTCCTGGGGGACCTGGATTTCGCAGATGATTTAGCATTCTTAAGTTCAACACCCAGACAATCCCAAGAAGCAGTAAATAATTTGTGTCATCTTTCGGTTAAAATAGGTCTCCAAATAAATGCCTCTAAAACTAAAGTTATGAACTTTTCTAACGAGACCTTTAATATCATCCTGAACGGGGGAAAACTACAGAAAGTTGAAAGTTTCAATTATTTAGGCAGTAAAATGACTCAGGATGGTGACACAACAAGAGAAATTCATACTAGAATTGCTTTGGCAGCTAGCGCCTTCAATAGATTATCTAACATTTGGAAATTACGATCATTGAATATACATACCAAGCTTCGTCTGTTTAATTCAAATGTTATCTCAGTGTTAACATACAGCTGGGAGAGTTGGAAAATAACAAAATCATTGGAGAACAAGCTGAATACATTCGAGAACAAATGTCTTAGAAAACTCATGAACATCAGTTGGAAAGAATTCAAGACTAATCGACAAATAAGAGAAGAATCTAGGCAGAAATATGTCTCCAACTATATAAGGAAAAGACGATGGTTATATATCGGTCATGTCCTACGAATGCAAAACAACAGAATACCATTGCAGGCGCTCACTTGGGTTCCTGAGGGTAAGAGGAAAAAAGGAAGACCAAAAGAAACACACAGAAGAACAATAATAAGAGAAGGAAGAACGTTGGGATTAAACAATGTGCAAGAGCTAAGAGGAGTGGCGTCACAACGTACAACCTGGAGAGCACTGGTTTCTGCCTTATGCGCCGTGTTTGGGGCTTAAAGAATTTATTATTATTATTATTGTTTGCAATTTTTCAGAAAACACAGATATGAAGCGAAATCGTCCCAGTGGATTCTAACAATGAAGAAGGCAAGACAACAGGTAGTGCCTGGATCAATTTTGAAGTATGTGATGCCTTCAACATCAAGTGGGCCTACGGTAGAACAATATTAGAAATATATTCAGCCTGGTGAATCCGAAGGGCAAACACAAGAAGTATTTTTTCAAGAGGATCCAAATTAGAAAAATCAAGGACTGGAAGATGGCTGCTCACCTTCTAAAAGGAGTGAAACTGATGTAGAGGAAGGAGGCACCAGCAGAAGTCTACATAAATTATAGGAGAATTTTGATGAAGAAGAGGACAGATAGATCTTCAGTTTATTCTGATGTCGCTGTATGATCAATCCCAGTTCCAAATGACTTGAGTTGGTCTTAAGAGGGGAAGTGAACCCTTCCAAAATAAGAATGGCCGTTTCACTGTAGCTCAAAAGCAAGGAGAGAAATTCAAAGGGAAAAGTTGACAGCTGATGACTACATGGTTCTGTAAGGCTTTGCCAAATAGTGAGAAAGTTGAGAACATGGATGGTTTGGTCTCAATCTAAAGAAAGTTTGTTTTGTTTTTTCTGCAGACTGTTAGCTCCTGACGGCAAAAGAATTGAAACATCCGCCTTTGCGACTGGGTTTCAAACTTGGTGGAAGCTAAACCCAAAAGTGTTTGACCATAAGGCGACTGAGCAACATCTCTCATGCTTGGAGAAAGGAAGACTTTGAGAGCAGGGTTGAAGCTTCAGAAAACCATTGACCAAGTCCATCAAGCAGAAGTGGATTGAAGCTTCAGAAAACCATTGACCAAGTCCATCAAGCAGAAGTAGATAATGAAAAAAAGAAATGGAAGGGTATTTTAAATCACCTTTTCGATGTAACCTTGTTTCTGGCTCACCAGAATATTCCTTTTCGTGGTCACAAATAGATCTTGTCATCAACAAAGGAAACTTCCTGGAATTGGTAGAGTTGGTGTCAAAGTATAGTCTAGTTTTGAAAGAACATTTTGTAAGGATTAAGCATTCTATTCCATCTGTGAGGAGAGTCCATAATGAAGGTGACAAAGAAGTAAAGGAACCATTCTTCGGCTTCCTCCCTTTTGCTGGAAAAAACTGCATCTGTGCTCACAGAGGATATCATTAAACATCTGGAGAGAGATGAGCTGAATATCAGCCTGTGCCGTGGTCAAGGATATGACATCGCTACAACTATGGTGTTCAGTCAAAGATCAGAGAGATCAATCATATGGGTTTTTTTGTGCCTTGCACAAATCGTTCTCTGAACCGTTTGCGGGGTGCACTCATTTAGAAGAACATCTTCATGTGTGACTTTTTGTTTGGAGCCTTGGAGAGAGTTTATTCCTCCTTTTCAGTCTCACCTGATCGACGGGAAATGTTGATGGAGAATGTAGGCATGATAGTCAAAAGGCTTTCCCAAACATGATTGAGTGTTCACTATGATGCTATGAATCCAGTAAATGCAGATTTTTAAAAGCTGACCTCAACCCTTGAAGAACTGTACAGTCCTAATGAAAATTACAAGAGGATTAGCTCAGATTTTACTGTCTGCTGTACGTGATTTTTTTTTCTTTTTGTGTTACCTTTCTTTCTGGTGTGACGTTCTGGAAGAAGTTATTCTCACATAAAAGTATTTTCAGACAGCTGGCATCAGCCTTAATAAGAGCATTGTGAAGCTCCAAGCACTAAAACTGTTCTTTACGACCGGCCTAATTAAATTGTGGACAGAGCCATTCGTTATGCAACCATAAATATGAGAAACTGAACATTTCTATGGAGAAGAGGAAAAATAAAGCTCAGAAAAAAGATGCTACGAGAGATGGCATAGGATGCTGGAATCACATTGCCGGAGGAAATGAAAAGGGCAGTGTTTGAATGTCTAGATCGCTTTTATCAAGAAATGGAGATCAAAATGGATTGAATTCGTCAATCTTCACTGTTATTTAGCCAGACATTTTGATTACTGCAGCTGAAGAACTTCGGAAGTATGTTCCAAATCTGCCTAAAGTTGTTGATGAATTTTCAGATGAATATACCAGTTTGGAAACTGGACGACTTTGAAGGCATTTGGAAGCTGCCAAAATCAGTGTTGAAGGGGCAAAGAGATGGACAGGATTGTATTTTTTGAGTTTATTGTGAAATTGGATTTTCGTGAATCTCCACTAAGCTTGTCATTGTGTTTGAGATTCTTTTTTGACTGTCTCTGTTGTCTACTGCTTTATGTGAGAGATGTTTTTCCAAACTGAAATTGATTTTAAAATATTTCCCCTCAACAAATGAGTTAAAAACGATATCTGGATTTACTTTCTGTTGAGCATGAATGTGCAAAGAAAATGAATTTTGATCAATTTGCAGACATGAAGGTTTAGAAAGCAGAGACTGTGAATTCTGTCCATTTACATTTGAAGAAGAGGCTGAAAGTTGAGACTGGATTTCCTGTGTACGTTTTTTTAAATGAAATGTAATATACCTGTTCACTGAATTTCTAAAGTAATGCATTAAAAAAATTTACAAACAGTACTTTTTACAAATCTGCGTGGAAGCATATATTTTTCTGTGCATTTACATTTTACAATTACTGCCAAAAAAAAAACTGGGGCGGGGGGACGTTTGCCAAAGGAAAGACTCGCCACGGATGCCAAATGCTTTAGTATGCCCCCTATCTTGAGACAAGATGGCTACTGCAAACATAGTAGTAGGCTGGAACAGAACTTGGAACTGAATTCACCACTTTACATAGGATGTATGGATGAAGAAATAGATCCTCGACAGTTTAGATAGAGAATCATGTTGGAAACTGATGGGACATAAATGGGGCTCCCGTAAGTTCATGAACCTAATTTTAAAATCATGAAATCTTCATGAAGGAAAACTTACCAAACATACTGAGGTAAGAACAGGAGTGTTGCAGTAATGCCTCGTTGTCACCATTTCTCATCTTGTTGGCTACAGATTGGATTATGGAAAAGCAACAACCACCAGAAACAAAATTCAGTAGACCGACAAAATGACCCGACAATCAGAATTTTGTGCAACCTTGCCCTCCTTAATTTAACCATTACTGAAACTATATTTAATATGACACAGTGAGAAAACTGGATGAGGAGTCACAGCAATCTCAGTCTGAAAATCCACACAGAAACAAAGATTTTAAACATACATGCAGCAAATTCTAGCCAGACTCACTTTGAGAAAACATCACTACAAGATGTCTACTCATGCATGTATCTTAGTAGCACCATAGAAAAAGTTGGAGAAATTTGACAGTTACATCAAAATAAGAATACTGAAGGCAAGAGAAGCTTTCATTGCACATGGAAATATATTGATATTAAACAAAAAATTCCAGCATAGAACAAGAATTTTTCCTTAAAATGTCAAAAGTCCTATTGTATGGCTGTGAAACACAGGTAACAAAAATGACAGCAAAGATTATCAAAAATGGATGTTGCACAGAATAGGATTAAAATGGTATGACACGCTACCCAATATGGAAGTGATGGAAAGGACCAGAAAAGTACCAACAGAACAAGGAAATAAAGTGAATTAAAGGCTTTGGCATTGGATAGGACACACACTGAGGAAACCTGCTGATAGCATTACAAGGCAGGCCTTGCTCTGGAATCCCCTGGGTCAAAGACCTAAAAGCAAATGATTTGTCTTTTGACTCTCCTTCCTTGTTCTATAGCCGGATCTTCTGCTGTTGAAGGCTCATGATGGTAGCTCATTTGGCGGCCTTCTGGTGAGGTGTCAAAATCGTTTTAACTTTTGTCAGTGTTCATGTAAATTACAATTTAACAATTTAATTTAGAATGTTAAACACTGTGACGAAAGTACTGAGATTCTGTCTTTCAAGTGGCCCATGTCTTTTTCTCCTTGCATTTTGTTCACTATATTTTAGGAGGGATTACAGGTAATCCTTCTCCATGTTTCTTCTCCTTCTATTATTTACGTTTTTTTCAAGATGAGATCAGGATGGAGTTTGATCTATGTGTTTAGAATGGGGGTGTAGGGAATTGGACAGTATTATTCTAGATTAAGATTATAGATGCTAGATCAGGATTGGCACCAGATTGTCTTTTTTTAAAGATAGTGCGTGGCCATATACGCATTTTTCGGGAGTTAAATTATTTGCGGCCATTTTTGCTTCATTTCGGCAGTATAGGGCTAGGTTTAATCTCGTTTCTTTGTCTAAAACCCATGCACGTTACATCAGAACGATCTAAGGTTCTGATTGGCTGAGAGGTAACTGCAGTTGAAATGCAGAGCTCTCATTGGCTTTAGAACCACGCCGCGCATATGACGTCATGAAGTCGGCGCGTGGGGGTCTTGATTATAAAAAGGCCTATATTTCATAGCCTCTTTCTCTTTTAATGAAAAATTGCCAAAGCCGGGTTGCCAGAGTCAAGTCGATTGCCCTTCAGTTGGACATTCGAGATTTGGTAAGCATGAATTTTTGCGTGAGGACTTTATTTAATTTTTCTAGTCCTAGCCGATCATTTAAGTTTCTTGGGAAGTTTTAGTTTAATTTAATTCTTAACTCCAGAGCCATCAATTCGATCTTAGTGATAGACTTGAAACTTTATAGGTCCATTTAATTCCTTGTTGAAGGAATAGCGGCATGGTTTAAAAGTTGAGATATCACCGCTTTGTATTATTGCAAAGTCGGTCGGGAGAGAAACTCGCATCTGCGAATCATATGTATTTACAGAATAGTCGGGAGCGTGTGTAATGTGTATTTTTATTTGTGATTTTAGTGAGAGTATTGATGCTCGCTATTTATATAGTTACGCATATATCTGTGGACGGAAGTGATAGAGGTATTAATTGGAGCACGTGTGTGCTATCAGTAATGAATGTATGCAGGAGCGCGTGGTTGAAAAACTGCGGCACCACGTGGCTGAACTACGGGGTTTTCAATTTGATAATCGGGGGTTATGAATAACTTTTGACGGCAGGTAGATGCTAGCGTAAACAGGATTATATGTTATTGATTGTGCATTATTGTTCTGTGAATTCAGAAGATGGGAGAAGTAATTTTAAAGGGAATTATTTTGTATTACATTTTGAATGTGATTACTATTATTGACGGGAATTTTAGGAATTCTTAGAGAGGGCTAGTTTTAGTTGTGTTAAACATTACGGCATTAGTGTCAGCGTAAGAAGTAGGCCACAGTACGTCTGCCCAGACGGGCCAGTGAAAATATGGTTGTTGCTCGGAGTTAGTCAGGCAGAACAAGCGATCTGGGTTAGCCAATGTTTACTTTGTAGGCTCAGGAAGAGAGGGGAGTTACGTAGTGAAGAGTAAGGAAGTTAATTGTTATTTGAAATATATTATTATGGTTTGTTTAGCTGTTGTTTTGTTTTGTCTAAAACAGCAGGTACCGGCTTTGTGGGAATGAGAGCGGAATTTTGAGACCACAAAATTTCTCCCACGGCAAAGTTGGGGCATTCGCAGAACCGCAAGGGTTTTACGTTAGTTGCCAGTAGTGGAAGGAGAGGAAGAAAATACGTTTTCCCAGCCAGGGGAAGACATTTTCCAGCGAATAGGATTTTTGTGGATAAATCCTGAGCTCTAACGCTCGTTACACACGCAGATTTGGCAGGCTGCCGCGTTGTGGTAATTTTATGTTCGCTTCTTCACGGCCATAATAAAGCCGACGGCCCAGTTATAGGTACTCGGGCAGGTAATTTCAGAGTGGTAGAAGTCCGCTACAGTTCCAGTCCAGAATCCAGTGGGGTTCTGTTAAACCTCAGTCATCAATTCCAGAGTTAGTGGAGAGAGAGAGGGTAAACATTCTCTCTACTGAAGTCAGCACAGATAGGCAGAACTGTTAGTTTTGGTGAATCATAGCAGAGGACAGCTGCTGAAGTTTAGAGGTGCAGTTAGTTGTGTTTAGGAGATTCCAGGATAGGCTGTGTAGAACCGAAGTCTGTGCAGAGATTGTGTAGTCACTTCGCCGTCGTTCCAGCTATCAGTGGACTTAGAGTTAGAATTTAGAACAGCTAGTTTGGAGTGTAGGCAACATCAAGTGCAGTATAGTTCATTTCAGTTAACCTTACCTTCTTTCTCCATACAGGTTGCAATTGTGGGAGAAGGGTTGGGGTTGATGCATTTTTAACTGCTTGATTTTGTTTTCAGGTGTGCATCCTCGCACTTTATGTATATGAGTTGTTTATAGGTGTATAATAAACTTGTATAAATTGTAGCTGGCATCAGTCATTTCCTTTAGTACAGTAGCTATATGTTGTCTGTACCTTGGTGTTTGTGAATCTTAATTGAACCTTATCCCATAGGGTAGTTAGAGGTGGTTCGAGGCCATAGCAATTTAAACGTCCGAAGTGGCGAGGAAAGAATCAACCTCGGTTCTCAACCTCGGAGCCAATGGTCTCAACTTTCACATTTTGCACTATATTTCTATCTGAATCTATCATTTCAGTCTTTCTTCTTACTATTGTCTTGTCACTATATGTAGACAGTCTCTAGTCTTAAATCCATTTCGTGACAAAGTGGGTGCTATCGTCCGGTGAATCATCTTTGTTACGTTCAATTCTGTGATCTTGACAAAGTGGGTGGCGTCGTCCTTGGGATCATCTTTGTTGGGATCAATTCTAGATTCATAGATTGTCTCTGTAGAAAGTTCTGGAAATAGATTCTTTATAAAATATCCCCTAGACTTGAGCTATATTAAGACTGATCCAGCTATAAGTTTTTTTCCACAGGTTACAGTTAGTTAGATGATAGTTGTAGTAAGGTTGTTTATGACTTAGAGGTAATTGATGGCTAATTGAATTTTTTTTTCTTAACAGGAAAGTAAATTCGGGTTTTGGGTAGCTGGATAACTTGAATTTTTTTCAGGTAGTTATTAGTCAGACTTGGTGCTAGTCTGAGTGCTGGTTTTTGCGACAGCATATTCCTAGTAGGTAACAGTAAATTTTTCTTGTTCCTTTTTTGTCATTTCCCCTCGTGGCGAGTTACTGCTGATTTGTCAGGTAAGATGGCTGAATTGGTCAAGCTACTTACTGCATGGAAGGACGCAGCTAAAAGCATGGGAATGGATGAGGCCGAGACTAGGGCTTACATTATGAGGGAACAGGACCGGCAGACGGAGAAAGAAGAGAGGGCCCGACTGGCAGAGATGGACCTGCGTAAACTGGAAGCGGAGAAAGAGGAGAGGCAGGCTGAGATGGAACTTCGGAAATTGGAAGCACAGGAGAGGGAGAAGGCAGCAGAGAGACAGCATGAACTTGCCATGCGTTCTCTGGAACTGCAGTACCGATCTTCGGAAGGCAGTTCGGCTAACGGAGATTCTCCCGGAGCAGGGGCGACAGACACCTCAGGAAACGGAGGGCCCCAGATGGCAGCCATGAATTTTCCCATGGACCCTTTTCCTAACGGGAATGAGAAAATTGAGGTATTTTTAGAAAAATTTGAACGGATGGCAAAGGCATACGGGCTGGATGGTAGTCTTTGGTGTCTCAAATTATCTCAATCTCTAAGAGGACATGCGTATGAGGTCTATAGCAAGATGCTGGTAGATGACCAAGGTAACTTTGAGGCTCTGCGGAACGCCCTGTTACAGCGATTCCAATGGACTCCTCGGAAGTGCCAGACAATGTTTCGGGGAAAGTCGTCTGGAGAAAGGTGAAAGTTTTCCCCAGTTCGCAGAGAGGCTGAGGAATTACCTCACTCGCTGGAGAGAGTTGTCGGGTTTGGCTAAATCGTTTGAAGGACTCGAAGAGCTCATCATGTGCGAACAGATAAAGGCCAACATGTCTCCGGACTTAAGGAAGTACCTGGCGGAGCAGGGCGCCCAGCAACTGGACCAGATAATTCTATTTGCAGAAAGGTTCCAGTCGGCACAGGCCGAAGTACTGGGCCAGAAAAGAAAACACCCTGACCTGCCAGCCCCGGACAAAGGAGCATCTTCATCGCATTCGCCTTCCTCTTCAGCTCACCAGCAGCAAGGGCCGTCTCGCAAGGAGCCCCCTCCCAGTCATAACATGCGCTCCCAGCCGCCTAACAGAACACAGGGGCCGACTTCTCATGAACCCGTCAGGAACCGGGGAGATAATGAGAGATATTTGTAGGTTCTGTCGGACTACTTCTCATTGGACAACACGGTGCCCAAACAAACAACCCGCTCATCAGGTGGCTTGTTTAAGGCCTGTGAGGGTGAAACAAGGGAAGAAGTGGAAACCCTTCCAGTCAGAGAAGTTGTTTTCCAACAGCGGACCAGCCGAAGTGAACGGGACGGGGACAACATGCTTATTTGACAGCGGGCTTACATACCCCAGCATAGTCGCCCGACATCTGGTGAAGCCTTGGCAGATGACTAAGGAAAAGGTCAATATTGGTGGAGTTTTAAGGAAAGGGACTTCACAGTGCTTTCCGGTAGCCAATATTGAGGTGAAATGTAAGTACGTGTCTGGCACCATCAAGGCAGCTGTAACGGCTCAGCCGGCCTACGACTTCATTCTCGGTAACCCATATTTAGTTTTGGGGAACCCGCCCACACCGATCCTTGCTGATGCAAGGGGGCCTACTGCAGGCCAGATAAGTGGAAAAGGAGAACCCCTAATTCACGGAGCCCCGAGCGAGCTCAAACATAGCTGTCGTGCCAAGGAGGGGTGCAACGCCTCTGACGACAGTGATATGTTATTTGCAGAGGCAAATTCGCCCGCCAGCCCTGTTCAGCCAACCGGCCAAACAGTGGTGACGACGCCTCTGATTCCGGAAGTACACTCTTTGTTGTCGGGAATTAGGCCCCCGATGGTATTAGCTCCTTCAAGTGAGGGACATACTGACAAGAGCGGTATTACATATGTCAACGACCAGCGCCATCTTCATAGGGCACAAGATAGCGGTCTGAGCGAGCATATAGTTCCAACCAGCCCTGGAGCCCCATCCGACCAGCACTTTACTCAAACGGAGGAGGACAGTGATCTGAGTGACCGTTTGCCTATAAACGGAGATGGGCCCCACAACTCTCGTATCTCGTTTACAGGAAACGACTCTTGTAACGAGGAGCCTGAAAAATTGGCTATATTTTCCAATTCGTTTCACGGAACATTGGAACCCGTCACTGAGAGCTTTATCTCAGATTCTCCGCGATCTAACGGGATCTTAAACCGTCAAGTGTCACTGCAGGACACATCCCAACTGACGCCAGTAACTCTTACAGGGGAGGGCAAGGTTGAAGGTAGAACCAGGGTGTTAGACGGAGAGCTCCCGTGGTCTACAGTTTCATCTCACCAACTTTTCAGGCCAGAAAAGAGTGAGAAAAGCGACCTTACGCATTTGCAAGGAGCTATATTGGAGAGCTCTGTCCCGCTTCAGATTGGTAGGGGAAGAGCGAATCCAGAACCACTGCCAGGGGCAGATCTTACCTACTTTTCTTCAAAGGTAGAAGCTATTGAGATCAGTGAGGACTCAATAGAAACCCAGCAAGAAATCGGAGGCTCTACACCAGAGGAACCCGAGACGTTGCATCGTTCTCGCACGGTACCAGCAGTCACAAACCCGCTGACGCGCAGCGAGGAAGTCGCCATCGCCAGGTCGCCACAGCGCCCGCCGGTCACATCAGCTGACCAGAACAGCCTTTTGACGGTCATAGCAAGGGAAAGTTCAGACCCGCCATTAGACGGCACAGGTCTGAAGAGAGATCAACTCTCCCAACGGAGCATAGGAGCTCATTCTAGGAGAGGAGGAAGGAGAAAACGCAAAAGAGGAAGGTCGAAGAACACTGAATAGGAGGGGTAAGGACAGACAGCCTTGTAGACAGGAATAAGGGCCAATGTGAAACACAGAGATTTCAGTAAGGAGATCGTTGCTCAATCTTTGAAAGGGGGGAGTGATGTGACGAAAGTACTGAGATTCTGTCTTTCAAATGGCCCATGTCTTTTTCTCCTTGCATTTTGTTCACTATATTTTAGGAGGGATTACAGGTAATCCTTCTCCATGTTTCTTCTCCTTCTATTATTTACGTTTTTTTTTTTCAAGATGAGATCACGATGGAGTTTGATCTATGTGTTTAGAATGGGGGTGTAGGGAATTAGACAGTATTTTTCTAGATTAAGATTATAGATGCTAGATCAGGATTGGCACCAGATTGTCTTTTTTTTAAAGATAGTGCGTGGCCATATACGCATTTTTCGGGAGTTAAATTATTTGCGGCCATTTTTGCTTCATTTCCGCAGTATAGGGCTAGGTTTAATCTCGTTTCTTTGTCTAAAACCCATGCACGTTACATCAGAACGATCTAAGGTTCTGATTGGCTGAGAGGTAACTGCAGTTGAAATGCAGAGCTCTCATTGGCTTTAGAACCACGCCGCGCATATGACGTCATGAAGTCGGCGCGTGGGGGTCTTGATTATAAAAAAGCCTATATTTCATAGCCTCTTTCTCTTTTAATGAAAAATTGCCAAAGCCGGGTTGCCAGAGTCAAGTCGATTGCCCTTCAGTTGGACATTCGAGATTTGGTAAGCATGAATTTTTGCGTGAGGACTTTATTTAATTTTTCTAGTCCTAGCCGATCATTTAAGTTTCTTGGGAAGTTTTAGTTTAATTTAATTCTTAACTCCAGAGCCATCAATTCGATCTTAGTGATAGACTTGAAACTTTATAGGTCCATTTAATTCCTTGTTGAAGGAATAGCGGCATGGTTTAAAAGTTGAGATATCACCGCTTTGTATTATTGCAAAGTCGGTCGGGAGAGAAACTCGCATCTGCGAATTTTATTTATTTACAGAATAGTCGGGAGCGTGTAATGTGTATTTTTATTTGTGATTTTAGTGAGAGTATTGATGCTCGCTATTTATATAGTTACGCATATATCTGTGGACGGAAGTGATAGAGGTATTAATTGGAGCACGTGTGTGCTATCAGTAATGAATGTATGCAGGAGCGCGTGGTTGAAAAACTGCGGCACCACGTGGCTGAACTACGGGGGTTTTCAATTTGATAATCGGGGGTTATGAATAACTTTTGACGGCAGGTAGATGCTAGCGTAAACAGGATTATATGTTATTGATTGTGCATTATTGTTCTGTGAATTCAGAAGATGGGAGAAGTAATTTTAAAGGGAATTATTTTGTATTACATTTTGAATGTGATTACTATTATTGACGGGAATTTTAGGAATTCCTAGAGAGGGCTAGTTTTAGTTGTGTTAAACATTACGGCATTAGTGTCAGCGTAAGAAGTAGGCCACAGTACGTCTGCCCAGACGGGCCAGTGAAAATATTGTTGTTGCTCGGAGTTAGTCAGGCAGAACAAGCGATCTGGGTTAGCCAATGTTTACTTTGTAGGCTCAGGAAGAGAGGGGAGTTACGTGTTGAAGAGTAAGGAAGTTAATTGTTATTTGAAATGTATTATTATGGTTTGTTTAGCTGTTGTTTTGTTTTGTCTAAAACAGCAGGTACCGGCTTTGTGGGAATGAGAGCGGAATTTTGAGACCACAAAATTTCTCCCACGGCAAAGTTGGGGCATTCGCAGAACCGCAAGGGTTTTACGTTAGTTGCCAGTAGTGGAAGGAGAGAGGAAGAAAATACGTTTTCCCAGCCAGGGGAAGACATTTTCCAGCGAATAGGATTTTTGTGGATAAATCCTGAGCTCTGACGCTCGTTACACACGCAGATTTGGCAGGCTGCCGCGTTGTGGTAATTTTATGTTCGCTTCTTCACGGCCATAATAAAGCCGACGGCCCAGTTATAGGTACTCGGGCAGGTAATTTCAGAGTGGTAGAAGTCCGCTACAGTTCCAGTCCAGAATCCAGTGGGGTTCTGTTAAACCTCAGTCATCAATTCCAGAGTTAGTGGAGAGAGAGAGGGTAAACATTCTCTCTACTGAAGTCAGCACAGATAGGCAGAACTGTTAGTTTTGGTGAATCATAGCAGAGGACAGCTGCTGAAGTTTAGAGGTGCAGTTAGTTGTGTTCAGGAGATTCCAGGATAGGCTGTGTAGAACCGAAGTCTGTGCAGAGATTGTGTAGTCACTTCGCCGTCGTTCCAGCTATCAGTGGACTTAGAGTTAGAGTTAGAATTTAGAACAGCTAGTTTGGAGTGTAGGCGACATCAAGTGCAGTATAGTTCATTTCAGTTAACCTTACCTTCTTTCTCCATACAGGTTGCAATTGTGGGAGAAGGGTTGGGGTTGATGCATTTTTTAACTGTGCTTGATTTTGTTTTCAGGTGTGCATCCTCGCACTTTATGTATATGAGTTGTTTATAGGTGTATAATAAACTTGTATAAATTGTAGCTGGCATCAGTCATTTCCTTTAGTACAGTAGCTATATGTTGTCTGTACCTTGGTGTTTGTGAATCTTAATTGAACCTTATCCCATAGGGTAGTTAGAGGTGGTTCGAGGCCATAGCAATTTAAACGTCCGAAGTGGCGAGGAAAGAATCAACCTCGGTTCTCAACCTCGGAGCCAATGGTCTCAACTTTCACATTTTGCACTATATTTCTATCTGAATCTATCATTTCAGTCTTTCTTCTTACTATTGTCTTGTCACTATATGTAGACAGTCTCTAGTCTTAAATCCATTTCGTGACAAAGTGGGTGCTATCGTCCGGTGAATCATCTTTGTTACGTTCAATTCTGTGATCTTGACAAAGTGGGTGGCGTCGTCCTTGGGATCATCTTTGTTGGGATCAATTCTAGATTCATAGATTGTCTCTGTAGAAAGTTCTGGAAATAGATTCTTTATAAAATATCCCCTAGACTTGAGCTATATTAAGACTGATCCAGCTATAAGTTTTTTTCCACAGGTTACAGTTAGTTAGATGATAGTTGTAGTAAGGTTGTTTATGACTTAGAGGTAATTGATGGCTAATTGAATTTTTTTTTCTTAACAGGAAAGTAAATTCGGGTTTTGGGTAGCTGGATAACTTGAATTTTTTTCAGGTAGTTATTAGTCAGACTTGGTGCTAGTCTGAGTGCTGGTTTTTGCGACAGCATATTCCTAGTAGGTAACAGTAAATTTTTCTTGTTCCTTTTTTGTCATTTCCCCTCGTGGCGAGTTACTGCTGATTTGTCAGGTAAGATGGCTGAATTGGTCAAGCTACTTACTGCATGGAAGGACGCAGCTAAAAGCATGGGAATGGATGAGGCCGAGACTAGGGCTTACATTATGAGGGAACAGGACCGGCAGACGGAGAAAGAAGAGAGGGCCCGACTGGCAGAGATGGACCTGCGTAAATTGGAAGCGGAGAAAGAGGAGAGGCAGGCTGAGATGGAACTTCGGAAATTGGAAGCACAGGAGAGGGAGAAGGCAGCAGAGAGACAGCATGAACTTGCCATGCGTTCTCTGGAACTGCAGTACCGATCTTCGGAAGGCAGTTCGGCTAACGGAGATTCTCCCGGAGCAGGGGCGACAGACACCTCAGGAAACGGAGGGCCCCGGATGGCAGCCATGAATTTTCCAATGGACCCTTTTCCTAACGGGAATGAGAAAATTGAGGTATTTTTAGAAAAATTTGAACGGATGGCAAAGGCATACGGGCTGGATGGTAGTCTTTGGTGTCTCAAATTATCTCAATCTCTAAGAGGACATGCGTATGAGGTCTATAGCAAGATGCTGGTAGATGACCAAGGTAACTTTGAGGCTCTGCGGAACGCCCTGTTACAGCGATTCCAATGGACTCCTCGGAAGTGCCAGACAATGTTTTGGGAGGGAAAGTCGTCTGGAGAAAGGTGAAAGTTTTCCCCAGTTCGCAGAGAGGCTGAGGAATTACCTCACTCGCTGGAGAGAGTTGTCGGGTTTGGCTAAATCGTTTGAAGGACTCGAAGAGCTCATCATGTGCGAACAGATAAAGGCCAACATGTCTCCGGACTTAAGGAAGTACCTGGCGGAGCAGGGCGCCCAGCAACTGGACCAGATAATTCTATTTGCAGAAAGGTTCCAGTCGGCACAGGCCGAAGTACTGGGCCAGAAAAGAAAACACCCTGACCTGCCAGCCCCGGACAAAGGAGCATCTTCATCGCATTCGCCTTCCTCTTCAGCTCACCAGCAGCAAGGGCCGTCTCGCAAGGAGCCCCCTCCCAGTCATAACATGCGCTCCCAGCCGCCTAACAGAACACAGGGGCCGACTTCTCATGAACCCGTCAGGAACCGGGGAGATAATGAGAGATATTGTAGGTTCTGTCGGACTACTTCTCATTGGACAACACGGTGCCCAAACAAACAACCCGCTCATCAGGTGGCTTGTTTAAGGCCTGTGAGGGTGAAACAAGGGAAGAAGTGGAAACCCTTCCAGTCAGAGAAGTTGTTTTCCAACAGCGGACCAGCCGAAGTGAACGGGACGGGGGACAACATGCTTATTTGACAGCGGGCTTACATACCCCAGCATAGTCGCCCGACATCTGGTGAAGCCTTGGCAGATGACTAAGGAAAAGGTCAATATTGGTGGAGTTTTAAGGAAAGGGACTTCACAGTGCTTTCCGGTAGCCAATATTGAGGTGAAATGTAAGTACGTGTCTGGCACCATCAAGGCAGCTGTAACGGCTCAGCCGGCCTACGACTTCATTCTCGGTAACCCATATTTAGTTTTGGGGAACCCGCCCACACCGATCCTTGCTGATGCAAGGGGGCCTACTGCAGGCCAGATAAGTGGAAAAGGAGAACCCCTAATTCACGGAGCCCCGAGCGAGCTCAAACATAGCTGTCGTGCCAAGGAGGGGTGCAACGCCTCTGACGACAGTGATATGTTATTTGCAGAGGCAAATTCGCCCGCCAGCCCTGTTCAGCCAACCGGCCAAACAGTGGTGACGACGCCTCTGATTCCGGAAGTACACTCTTTGTTGTCGGGAATTAGGCCCCCGATGGTATTAGCTCCTTCAAGTGAGGGACATACTGACAAGAGCGGTATTACATATGTCAACGACCAGCGCCATCTTCATAGGGCACAAGATAGCGGTCTGAGCGAGCATATAGTTCCAACCAGCCCTGGAGCCCCATCCGACCAGCACTTTACTCAAACGGAGGAGGACAGTGATCTGAGTGACCGTTTGCCTATAAACGGAGATGGGCCCCACAACTCTCGTATCTCGTTTACAGGAAACGACTCTTGTAACGAGGAGCCTGAAAAATTGGCTATATTTTCCAATTCGTTTCACGGAACATTGGAACCCGTCACTGAGAGCTTTATCTCAGATTCTCCGCGATCTAACGGGATCTTAAACCGTCAAGTGTCACTGCAGGACACATCCCAACTGACGCCAGTAACTCTTACAGGGGAGGGCAAGGTTGAAGGTAGAACCAGGGTGTTAGACGGAGAGCTCCCGTGGTCTACAGTTTCATCTCACCAACTTTTCAGGCCAGAAAAGAGTGAGAAAAGCGACCTTACGCATTTGCAAGGAGCTATATTGGAGAGCTCTGTCCCGCTTCAGATTGGTAGGGGAAGAGCGAATCCAGAACCACTGCCAGGGGCAGATCTTACCTACTTTTCTTCAAAGGTAGAAGCTATTGAGATCAGTGAGGACTCAATAGAAACCCAGCAAGAAATCGGAGGCTCTACACCAGAGGAACCCGAGACGTTGCATCGTTCTCGCACGGTACCAGCAGTCACAAACCCGCTGACGCGCAGCGAGGAAGTCGCCATCGCCAGGTCGCCACAGCGCCCGCCGGTCACATCAGCTGACCAGAACAGCCTTTTGACGGTCATAGCAAGGGAAAGTTCAGACCCGCCATTAGACGGCACAGGTCTGAAGAGAGATCAACTCTCCCAACGGAGCATAGGAGCTCATTCTAGGAGAGGAGGAAGGAGGAAACGCAAAAGAGGAAGGTCGAAGAACACTGAATAGGAGGGGTAAGGACAGACAGCCTTGTAGACAGGAATAAGGGCCAATGTGAAACACAGAGATTTCAGTAAGGAGATCGTTGCTCAATCTTTGAAAGGGGGGAGTGATGTGACGAAAGTACTGAGATTCTGTCTTTCAAATGGCCCATGTCTTTTTCTCCTTGCATTTTGTTCACTATTTTTTGGAGGGATTACAGAAAAATCCTTCTCCATGTTTCTTCTCCTTCTATTATTTACGTTTTTTTTTTCAAGATGAGATCACGATGGAGTTTGATCTATGTGTTTAGAATGGGGGTGTAGGGAATGAGACAGTATTTTTCTAGATTAAGATTATAGATGCTAGATCAGGATTGGCACCAGATTGTCTTTTTTTTAAAGATAGTGCGTGGCCATATACGCATTTTTCGGGAGTTAAATTATTTGCGGCCATTTTTGCTTCATTTCCGCAGTATAGGGCTAGGTTTAATCTCGTTTCTTTGTCTAAAACCCATGCACGTTACATCAGAACGATCTAAGGTTCTGATTGGCTGAGAGGTAACTGCAGTTGAAATGCAGAGCTCTCATTGGCTTTAGAACCACGCCGCGCATATGACGTCATGAAGTCGGCGCGTGGGGGTCTTGATTATAAAAGGCCTATATTTCATAGCCTCTTTCTCTTTAATGAAAAATTGCCAAAGCCGGGTTGCCAGAGTCAAGTCGATTGCCCTTCAGTTGGACATTCGAGATTTGGTAAGCATGAATTTTTGCGTGAGGACTTTATTTAATTTTTCTAGTCCTAGCCGATCATTTAAGTTTCTTGGGAAGTTTTAGTTTAATTTAATTCTTAACTCCAGAGCCATCAATTCGATCTTAGTGATAGACTTGAAACTTTATAGGTCCATTTAATTCCTTGTTGAAGGAATAGCGGCATGGTTTAAAAGTTGAGATATCACCGCTTTGTATTATTGCAAAGTCGGTCGGGAGAGAAACTCGCATCTGCGAATCATATTTATTTACAGAATAGTCGGGAGCGTGTGTAATGTGTGTTTTTATTTGTGATTTTAGTGAGAGTATTGATGCTCGCTATTTATATAGTTACGCATATATCTGTGGACGGAAGTGATAGAGGTATTAATTGGAGCACGTGTGTGCTATCAGTAATGAATGTATGCAGGAGCGCGTGGTTGAAAAACTGCGGCACCACGTGGCTGAACTACGGGGTTTTCAATTTGATAATCGGGGGTTATGAATAACTTTTGACGGCAGGTAGATGCTAGCGTAAACAGGATTATATGTTATTGATTGTGCATTATTGTTCTGTGAATTCAGAAGATGGGAGAAGTAATTTTAAAGGGAATTATTTTGTATTACATTTTGAATGTGATTACTATTATTGACGGGAATTTTAGGAATTCCTAGAGAGGGCTAGTTTTAGTTGTGTTAAACATTACGGCATTAGTGTCAGCGTAAGAAGTAGGCCACAGTACGTCTGCCCAGACGGGCCAGTGAAAATATTGTTGTTGCTCGGAGTTAGTCAGGCAGAACAAGCGATCTGGGTTAGCCAATGTTTACTTTGTAGGCTCAGGTAGAGAGGGGAGTTACGTGGTGAAGAGTAAGGAAGTTAATTGTTATTTGAAATGTATTATTATGGTTTGTTTAGCTGTTGTTTTGTTTTGTCTAAAACAGCAGGTACCGGCTTTGTGGGAATGAGAGCGGAATTTTGAGACCACAAAATTTCTCCCACGGCAAAGTTGGGGCATTCGCAGAACCGCAAGGGTTTTACGTTAGTTGCCAGTAGTGGAAGGAGAGGAAGAAAATACGTTTTCCCAGCCAGGGGAAGACATTTTCCAGCGAATAGGATTTTTGTGGATAAATCCTGAGCTCTGACGCTCGTTACACACGCAGATTTGGCAGGCTGCCGCGTTGTGGTAATTTTATGTTCGCTTCTTCACGGCCATAATAAAGCCGACGGCCCAGTTATAGGTACTCGGGCAGGTAATTTCAGAGTGGTAGAAGTCCGCTACAGTTCCAGTCCAGAATCCAGTGGGGTTCTGTTAAACCTCAGTCATCAATTCCAGAGTTAGTGGAGAGAGAGAGGGTAAACATTCTCTCTACTGAAGTCAGCACAGATAGGCAGAACTGTTAGTTTTGGTGAATCATAGCAGAGGACAGCTGCTGAAGTTTAGAGGTGCAGTTAGTTGTGTTCAGGAGATTCCAGGATAGGCTGTGTAGAACCGAAGTCTGTGCAGAGATTGTGTAGTCACTTCGCCGTCGTTCCAGCTATCAGTGGACTTAGAGTTAGAGTTAGAATTTAGAACAGCTAGTTTGGAGTGTAGGCGACATCAAGTGCAGTATAGTTCATTTCAGTTAACCTTACCTTCTTTCTCCATACAGGTTGCAATTGTGGGAGAAGGGTTGGGGTTGATGCATTTTTAACTGTGCTTGATTTTGTTTTCAGGTGTGCATCCTCGCACTTTATGTATATGAGTTTGTTTATAGGTGTATAATAAACTTGTATAAATTGTAGCTGGCATCAGTCATTTCCTTTAGTACAGTAGCTATATGTTGTCTGTACCTTGGTGTTTGTGAATCTTAATTGAACCTTATCCCATAGGGTAGTTAGAGGTGGTTCGAGGCCATAGCAATTTAAAAACGTCCGAAGTGGCGAGGAAAGAATCAACCTCGGTTCTCAACCTCGGAGCCAATGGTCTCAACTTTCACATTTTGCACTATATTTCTATCTGAATCTATCATTTCAGTCTTTCTTCTTACTATTGTCTTGTCACTATATGTAGACAGTCTCTAGTCTTAAATCCATTTCGTGACAAAGTGGGTGCTATCGTCCGGTGAATCATCTTTGTTACGTTCAATTCTGTGATCTTGACAAAGTGGGTGGCGTCGTCCTTGGGATCATCTTTGTTGGGATCAATTCTAGATTCATAGATTGTCTCTGTAGAAAGTTCTGGAAATAGATTCTTTATAAAATATCCCCTAGACTTGAGCTATATTAAGACTGATCCAGCTATAAGTTTTTTTTCCACAGGTTACAGTTAGTTAGATGATAGTTGTAGTAAGGTTGTTTATGACTTAGAGGTAATTGATGGCTAATTGAATTTTTTTTTTCTTAACAGGAAAGTAAATTCGGGTTTTGGGTAGCTGGATAACTTGAATTTTTTTCAGGTAGTTATTAGTCAGACTTGGTGCTAGTCTGAGTGCTGGTTTTTGCGACAGCATATTCCTAGTAGGTAACAGTAAATTTTTCTTGTTCCTTTTTTGTCATTTCCCCTCGTGGCGAGTTACTGCTGATTTGTCAGGTAAGATGGCTGAATTAGTCAAGCTACTTACTGCATGGAAGGACGCAGCTAAAAGCATGGGAATGGATGAGGCCGAGACTAGGGCTTACATTATGAGGGAACAGGACCGGCAGACGGAGAAAGAAGAGAGGGCCCGACTGGCAGAGATGGACCTGCGTAAATTGGAAGCGGAGAAAGAGGAGAGGCAGGCTGAGATGGAACTTCGGAAATTGGAAGCACAGGAGAGGGAGAAGGCAGCAGAGAGACAGCATGAACTTGCCATGCGTTCTCTGGAACTGCAGTACCGATCTTCGGAAGGCAGTTCGGCTAACGGAGATTCTCCCGGAGCAGGGGCGACAGACACCTCAGGAAACGGAGGGCCCCGGATGGCAGCCATGAATTTTCCCATGGACCCTTTTCCTAACGGGAATGAGAAAATTGAGGTATTTTTAGAAAAATTTGAACGGATGGCAAAGGCATACGGGCTGGATGGTAGTCTTTGGTGTCTCAAATTATCTCAATCTCTAAGAGGACATGCGTATGAGGTCTATAGCAAGATGCTGGTAGATGACCAAGGTAACTTTGAGGCTCTGCGGAACGCCCTGTTACAGCGATTCCAATGGACTCCTCGGAAGTGCCAGACAATGTTTCGGGAAAGTCGTCTGGAGAAAGGTGAAAGTTTTCCCCAGTTCGCAGAGAGGCTGAGGAATTACCTCACTCGCTGGAGAGAGTTGTCGGGTTTGGCTAAATCGTTTGAAGGACTCGAAGAGCTCATCATGTGCGAACAGATAAAGGCCAACATGTCTCCGGACTTAAGGAAGTACCTGGCGGAGCAGGGCGCCCAGCAACTGGACCAGATAATTCTATTTGCAGAAAGGTTCCAGTCGGCACAGGCCGAAGTACTGGGCCAGAAAAGAAAACACCCTGACCTGCCAGCCCCGGACAAAGGAGCATCTTCATCGCATTCGCCTTCCTCTTCAGCTCACCAGCAGCAAGGGCCGTCTCGCAAGGAGCCCCCTCCCAGTCATAACATGCGCTCCCAGCCGCCTAACAGAACACAGGGGCCGACTTCTCATGAACCCGTCAGGAACCGGGGAGATAATGAGAGATATTGTAGGTTCTGTCGGACTACTTCTCATTGGACAACACGGTGCCCAAACAAACAACCCGCTCATCAGGTGGCTTGTTTAAGGCCTGTGAGGGTGAAACAAGGGAAGAAGTGGAAACCCTTCCAGTCAGAGAAGTTGTTTTCCAACAGCGGACCAGCCGAAGTGAACGGGACGGGGACAACATGCTTATTTGACAGCGGGCTTACATACCCCAGCATAGTCGCCCGACATCTGGTGAAGCCTTGGCAGATGACTAAGGAAAAGGTCAATATTGGTGGAGTTTTAAGGAAAGGGACTTCACAGTGCTTTCCGGTAGCCAATATTGAGGTGAAATGTAAGTACGTGTCTGGCACCATCAAGGCAGCTGTAACGGCTCAGCCGGCCTACGACTTCATTCTCGGTAACCCATATTTAGTTTTGGGGAACCCGCCCACACCGATCCTTGCTGATGCAAGGGGGGCCTACTGCAGGCCAGATAAGTGGAAAAGGAGAACCCCTAATTCACGGAGCCCCGAGCGAGCTCAAACATAGCTGTCGTGCCAAGGAGGGGTGCAACGCCTCTGACGACAGTGATATGTTATTTGCAGAGGCAAATTCGCCCGCCAGCCCTGTTCAGCCAACCGGCCAAACAGTGGTGACGACGCCTCTGATTCCGGAAGTAC
The DNA here is from genome assembly GCA_024509875.1 of Oreohelix idahoensis. Classification (NCBI taxonomy): domain Eukaryota; kingdom Metazoa; phylum Mollusca; class Gastropoda; order Stylommatophora; family Oreohelicidae; genus Oreohelix; species Oreohelix idahoensis. Next base: position 695,658 of record JAMPIV010005706.1, on the reverse strand, counting down.
ACTCTTTGTTGTCGGGAATTAGGCCCCCGATGGTATTAGCTCCTTCAAGTGAGGGACATACTGACAAGAGCGGTATTACATATGTCAACGACCAGCGCCATCTTCATAGGGCACAAGATAGCGGTCTGAGCGAGCATATAGTTCCAACCAGCCCTGGAGCCCCATCCGACCAGCACTTTACTCAAACGGAGGAGGACAGTGATCTGAGTGACCGTTTGCCTATAAACGGAGATGGGCCCCACAACTCTCGTATCTCGTTTACAGGAAACGACTCTTGTAACGAGGAGCCTGAAAAAATTGGCTATATTTTCCAATTCGTTTCACGGAACATTGGAACCCGTCACTGAGAGCTTTATCTCAGATTCTCCGCGATCTAACGGGATCTTAAACCGTCAAGTGTCACTGCAGGACACATCCCAACTGACGCCAGTAACTCTTACAGGGGAGGGCAAGGTTGAAGGTAGAACCAGGGTGTTAGACGGAGAGCTCCCGTGGTCTACAGTTTCATCTCACCAACTTTTCAGGCCAGAAAAGAGTGAGAAAAGCGACCTTGCGCATTTGCAAGGAGCTATATTGGAGAGCTCTGTCCCGCTTCAGATTGGTAGGGGAAGAGCGAATCCAGAACCACTGCCAGGGGCAGATCTTACCTACTTTTCTTCAAAGGTAGAAGCTATTGAGATCAGTGAGGACTCAATAGAAACCCAGCAAGAAATCGGAGGCTCTACACCAGAGGAACCCGAGACGTTGCATCGTTCTCGCACGGTACCAGCAGTCACAAACCCGCTGACGCGCAGCGAGGAAGTCGCCATCGCCAGGTCGCCACAGCGCCCGCCGGTCACATCAGCTGACCAGAACAGCCTTTTGACGGTCATAGCAAGGGAAAGTTCAGACCCGCCATTAGACGGCACAGGTCTGAAAGAGAGATCAACTCTCCCAACGGAGCATAGGAGCTCATTCTAGGAGAGGAGGAAGGAGGAAACGCAAAAGAGGAAGGTCGAAGAACACTGAATAGGAGGGGTAAGGACAGACAGCCTTGTAGACAGGAATAAGGGCCAATGTGAAACACAGAGATTTCAGTAAGGAGATCGTTGCTCAATCTTTGAAAGGGGGGAGTGATGTGACGAAAGTACTGAGATTCTGTCTTTCAAGTGGCCCATGTCTTTTTCTCCTTGCATTTTGTTCACTATATTTTAGGAGGGATTACAGGTAATCCTTCTCCATGTTTCTTCTCCTTCAATTATTTACGTTTTTTCAAGATGAGATCAGGATGGAGTTTGATCTATGTGTTTAGAATGGGGGTGTAGGGAATTGGACAGTATTATTCTAGATTAAGATTATAGATGCTAGATCAGGATTGGCACCAGATTGTCTTTTTTTAAAGATAGTGCGTGGCCATATACGCATTTTTCGGGAGTTAAATTATTTGCGGCCATTTTTGCTTCATTTCCGCAGTATAGGGCTAGGTTTAATCTCGTTTCTTTGTCTAAAACCCATGCACGTTACATCAGAACGATCTAAGGTTCTGATTGGCTGAGAGGTAACTGCAGTTGAAATGCAGAGCTCTCATTGGCTTTAGAACCACGCCGCGCATATGACGTCATGAAGTCGGCGCGTGGGGGTCTTGATTATAAATTTAATGAAAAATTGCCAAAGCCGGGTTGCCAGAGTCAAGTCGATTGCCCTTCAGTTGGACATTCGAAATTTGGTAAGCATGAATTTTTGCGTGAGGACTTTATTTAATTTTTCTAGTCCTAGCCGATCATTTAAGTTTCTTGGGAAGTTTTAGTTTAATTTAATTCTTAACTCCAGAGCCATCAATTCGATCTTAGTGATAGACTTGAAACTTTATAGGTCCATTTAATTCCTTGTTGAAGGAATAGCGGCATGGTTTAAAAGTTGAGATATCACCGCTTTGTATTATTGCAAAGTCGGTCGGGAGAGAAACTCGCATCTGCGAATCATATGTATTTACAGAATAGTCGGGAGCGTGTGTAATGTGTATTTTTATTTGTGATTTTAGTGAGAGTATTGATGCTCGCTATTTATATAGTTACGCATATATCTGTGGACGGAAGTGATAGAGGTATTAATTGGAGCACGTGTGTGCTATCAGTAATGAATGTATGCAGGAGCGCGTGGTTGAAAAACTGCGGCACCACGTGGCTGAACTACGGGGTTTTCAATTTGATAATCGGGGGTTATGAATAACTTTTGACGGCAGGTAGATGCTAGCGTAAACAGGATTATATGTTATTGATTGTGCATTATTGTTCTGTGAATTCAGAAGATGGGAGAAGTAATTTTAAAGGGAATTATTTTGTATTACATTTTGAATGTGATTACTATTATTGACGGGAATTTTAGGAATTCTTAGAGAGGGCTAGTTTTAGTTGTGTTAAACATTACGGCATTAGTGTCAGCGTAAGAAGTAGGCCACAGTACGTCTGCCCAGACGGGCCAGTGAAAATATGGTTGTTGCTCGGAGTTAGTCAGGCAGAACAAGCGATCTGGGTTAGCCAATGTTTACTTTGTAGGCTCAGGTAGAGAGGGGAGTTACGTGGTGAAGAGTAAGGAAGTTAATTGTTTCACGAAAGAGGGGTAGGAATGTTGATAAAGAAGGAGTTAGAAAAATACGTATGTGGATACTGGACACACAATGACAGAATGATGTTACTAAAGATGAGAGCAAAGCCATTCGACATATCAATCTTACAAACTTATGCACCAACTAAAGATTACAGCGAGGAAGAAATAGAAGAATACTATGAAGAGCTACAACACACACTTAAACCAGTCAAATCTACAGATGTGTTGATAGTAATGGGTGATATGAATGCAAAAGTAGGAAAAGGAAAATACAAGAAAATAGTAGGACAGTATGGATTAGGGACAAGAAATGATAGAGGAGACAGACTTATCCAGTTCTGTGAAGAAAACCAGCTGGTCATATGTAACACCTTTTTTGAACATCACCCAAGGAAATTATACACATGGAAAAGCCCAGGAGATGTAACACGTAATCAAATCGACTATATCATGATAAAACATAGATTTAAGAACAGTGTCACAAGTGCAAAGACACATCCTGGCGCCGACATAAATTCAGATCACAATCCAGTTGTCATCAAAGTAAATATAAAGCTGAAAAGAGCAGGAAAACAGAAGACAGGAGGAACCCCAGATAGAAATATCAGCGCTGAAACAACCAGATATAAAACAGAAATATTTAATCGAAGTCAAAAATAAATACCAACAGTTATTGACAGAAAGCATGGAGCAGTATAGAAGAGAAAACCCAGAAGAAAAAGCAACCGCAAAATGGGAATGCTTAAAAACAAGCATAACAATCAGCAAATGCAAATTTACCTAAAAAGGAGTCTAAGAAAAATCAAATTTGGATGACAGATGACATCTTGAATAAAATGGCAGAAAGAAAAAAAGAAAGCAAAAAAAAACTCCAGAATATAAAACAATAGACAATGACATACGTACTATGTGTAGAGAAGCAAAAGAACGGTGGATAGAAACAAAATGTAAGGAAATAGAAGACTTGGAAGCGAAGCACATGACAAGAGATATGCATGAAGAAATAAAGAAATTATCAAATCGGTCGCGGTTTGCACAAGGAGGAAGCTGTATCAAGAACAAAAATGGTGTAATATTACTTGATGAGAAAGACATATCAAACAGATGGGCAGAATACGTAAAAGAACTATTCGAGGACAACAGAGGTAAAAAACCATCACCAGATTCTAATGAAGGCCCACACATTCTCAGATCAGAAGTAGAGAATGCCATTCATATGATACAAAAAGGAAGATCAGCAGGCATGGATAACATAAACATTGAAATGATAGAAGCTCTGGAGAGCTTTGGTATAGATACAATCACAGAAATATGCAATGATATATACAATACAGGATATTTACCACACGACATGAAGACATCAGTTTTTATAACATTGCCCAAAAAACCAAATGCAACAGAATGTTCAGACTTCAGAACAATCAGCCTGATGAGTCATGCAATTAAGATACTGCTCAAAATCATACAGGAAAGAATAAAAAGTAAAGTAGACAGCGAAATCCAAGAAGAACAGTTTGGTTTTAGACGGAACAGTGGAACAAGAGAGGCAATATTTTGCCTAAGAAGATTAGCAGAAAAATATACAGAGGTCCAAAAAAGTATGTATATGTGCTTCATTGACTATAAGAAGGCTTTTGACAGAATCCATCATGAGAAAATAATTGAATGCCTCAAAGACATAGGTATTGATGGAAAAGATATAAGAATACTCAGTAACCTTTATTGGGAGCAAACTGCCACAGTAAGATCGGGAAGGAATTATTCACCATACATAGACATAAAAAGAGGTGTCAGACAAGGTTGTGTGCTGTCCCCCTGCCTATTTAATTTATACACCGAAAAAATTTTCAAACAGATACAGGAAATACCAGGACTGAACATCAGTGGAAGATCAATAAACAACCTTAGATATGCAGATGATACCGTGTTGTTAGCTGAAAGCGAACAGGAGTTACAAGAACTAGTGAAGCAAGTGAACAGTATAAGTCATGAATATGGACTCGACATTAATATTGAGAAAACTAAAACTATGATAATTAGCAAAACAGATGATAAACCCACATTAAAGATAAGCGTAAATGGGAAAATCCTGGAACAAGTCAAGAGCTACGTATATCTTGGTCATATAATAACAGAAGATGGCAGATGTGAAACAGAAATCAAGAAGAGAATAGGAATGGCCAAAGCTACATTCAACAACATGAAACATATACTGACATCCAAACAGTTATCTCATAAATTAAAACTGAGAATCATAAAGTGTTATATATATTCTGCATTTCTGTATGGTGCAGAAACATGGACGATGAATAAGCATTTGGAAGAAAGAATTGAGGCTCTTGAAATGTGGATATATAGAAGAATGGGGCGTATCTCATGGAAAGAGATGAAAAACAAATAAGGAGGTCCTAGAAAATCTAGGTATGAAAAGAGAACTAATGAGAGAGGTCAAAGTTCGGCAGCTAAAATACTTTGGCCACATAAAAAGGCATAACACCTTGCAGAAGACCATAACAGAAGGGAGAGTTGAAGGTAAACGTGCAAGGGGAAGACAGCGCTATAAGTGGGAAGATAACATCAAGAGATGGACGGGAAAGAGTCTATCAGAGTGTACCACCAAGACAAGAGACAGAAGACGTTGGAGATCCATTACAGCCAACCTCCGTTGTGGAGATGGCAACTGATGATGATGATTATGGTTTGTTTAGCTGTTGTTTTGTTTTGTCTAAAACAGCAGGTACCGGCTTTGTGGGAATGAGAGCGGAATTTTGAGACCACAAAATTTCTCCCACGGCAAAGTTGGGGCATTCGCAGAACCGCAAGGGTTTTACGTTAGTTGCCAGTAGTGGAAGGAGAGGAAGAAAATACGTTTTCCCAGCCAGGGGAAGACATTTTCCAGCGAATAGGATTTTTGTGGATAAATCCTGAGCTCTAACGCTCGTTACACACGCAGATTTGGCAGGCTGCCGCGTTGTGGTAATTTTATGTTCGCTTCTTCACGGCCATAATAAAGCCGACGGCCCAGTTATAGGTACTCGGGCAGGTAATTTCAGAGTGGTAGAAGTCCGCTACAGTTCCAGTCCAGAATCCAGTGGGGTTCTGTTAAACCTCAGTCATCAATTCCAGAGTTAGTGGAGAGAGAGAGGGTAAACATTCTCTCTACTGAAGTCAGCACAGATAGGCAGAACTGTTAGTTTTGGTGAATCATAGCAGAGGACAGCTGCTGAAGTTTAGAGGTGCAGTTAGTTGTGTTCAGGAGATTCCAGGATAGGCTGTGTAGAACCGAAGTCTGTGCAGAGATTGTGTAGTCACTTCGCCGTCGTTCCAGCTATCAGTGGACTTAGAGTTAGAGTTAGAATTTAGAACAGCTAGTTTGGAGTGTAGGCAACATCAAGTGCAGTATAGTTCATTTCAGTTAACCTTACCTTCTTTCTCCATACAGGTTGCAATTGTGGGAGAAGGGTTGGGGTTGATGCATTTTTAACTGCTTGATTTTGTTTTCAGGTGTGCATCCTCGCACTTTATGTATATGAGTTGTTTATAGGTGTATAATAAACTTGTATAAATTGTAGCTGGCATCAGTCATTTCCTTTAGTACAGTAGCTATATGTTGTCTGTACCTTGGTGTTTGTGAATCTTAATTGAACCTTATCACATAGGGTAGTTAGAGGTGGTTCGAGGCCATAGCAATTTAAACGTCCGAAGTGGCGAGGAAAGAATCAACCTCGGTTCTCAACCTCGGAGCCAATGCTCTCAACTTTCACATTTTGCACTATATTTCTATCTGAATCTATCATTTCAGTCTTTCTTCTTACTATTGTCTTGTCACTATATATAGACAGTCTCTAGTCTTAAATCCATTTCGTGACAAACACCTGGAGCTCAAAGACCCATCTTTCTTGCTCTGATGCTTGCAAATTCATCAATAACTCTACAAAAATGTAATATCATCTCATGAGGCATTAAAAGACCACAAGTGAATGAGATTTAGCAAAGTCAAGAAGGAATGTCATATAGAGTGAACTGGATCTCATAGCAATGTAGCATATGTTCTATATTGCAAGCTGTGTTACAGTCTACATGGTGCTTCTTCTTCTTCTTCTTGCGATCGCATCTTTGATGATTACACCATCAGACGAGTTCTCATGATGAATTCGACTGTTGTTTGAAGTTCCTCTTTAACTCCATATAGCTTTGAGTTTAGTGTTGAGTCATTCGGCCAGTATATCTTTCTTAACTGGTCATACAGAGGACAGTCCTGTAGAACATGCTCAGCAGTTTGTTCGTTTAATCCACATGTGCACAGTGGTGAAGCAGACAATCGTAGCTTGTGCATGTGTTTATTCAGTTTGTTATGCCCTGTCCTGAGTCGAAAAATAGTTATCTGTCTCTGCCGGTCGAGAGTGTGATAGTCGTCTTTGGGTTGGTTCTGTTCTCTTCTGATAGTCTGGATAGCTCTCTTTTTCTCAAAGTATGTGACTTCATTATCTTCTTGTTCACATTCTCCTCCCTTTTTTGCAAGTTTATCTGCCTTTTCATTTCCGGGTACACCACAATGAGATGGTACCCACTGAAGTATGGTTCTCTTTTTGGCAGCTACCTTGTTTAGTTCATTTCTCAGATGCGGGAGTTTACCACCCTTGAGAGCTTGCAGGACAGACAGTGCATCTGTGAGGATGACTACCTGGTGGCAGTCAGAGTTGGTGTTATAAATCATATTTGCAGCTTGCTCTAGAGCTTGAACCTCAGCTGTATAGTTGGAACAGAATTTACCAGTGGGTACATGGTGCTGACTGCCAATGATATAATTTTTCCCAAATGATTCACTTGATGTGCTGCTGAGTTTTCTTCAACGTTGAGCACATTTTATTTTGATGAATCCTCCTAAAAAACCTTTACATTCACTTTTATGCGGAATAAACTCCCTAATCATCGAGGCATCTTTTGTAATTCAGCTGGTTATCACTGTCACGCACAGTATACAACATAACTAAATTCATCAGCGGAAAACGAGGTGCAAACAATATTACATTAGTAAGAGATAAGCAAGGAAATCTCATCACGACAGCAGAGGGACAGGAAACAAGATGGGCAGAGCACTTCAGAGAAACTCTGAACAAGGAACCACCAGAGACACAATCGAATGTTCCTGAGGCTGAAAACGATCTAGATGTAAATACATACATTCCACGAAAAGAAGAAATCATCACAGCAATCAAAGGGTTAAAGAACGTAAAAGCTCCTGGCCATGATAACTTAAATGCAGATCAATTTAAGACAGACCCTGAGCTAGCAGCAGAACTATTAGAACCACTATTTGCACAAGTCTGGAAAATGGGGACAACACCATCAGAGTGGAACAAAGGAATAATTCTCAAATTGCCCAAGAAGGGAGATCTTGCAGACTGCAATAATTGGAGAGGAATCACTCTTCTCTCAGTTCCCAACAAAATACTAGGCAGGATAATTATACAGAGAATTTCAAAAGCAGTAGACCACAAACTGAGGAAAGAACAAGCAGGATTTAGAAAGAACAGAAGATGTGTAGATCATATATTCACTCTCAGGAACATTATAGAGCAGTGCTCAGAATGGCAAAGACAGCTGTACATTAATTTCGTTGATTTTGAAAAGGCTTTTGACAGCATACATAGGGACAGTTTATGGAAAATACTGAGGGCTTATGGAATTCAAAGCTGCATAGTGTCAATCATAAAAAGCCTCTATGCCAACTTTACGTGTAGTGTTGGGTAGAGCAACCTAACCTTTGAGGTGAAGACAGGAGTACGACAGGGATGCCCCTTATCAACCACTCTATTTTTAACAGTCATAGATTGGGTGATGCGCCAGACAACAGAGGGCAGTCCAAGAGGAATAAGATGGACTACATTTTCTACATTGGAAGATCTGGAATATGCAGATGACATTGCACTACTAGCACATTCACATCAACACATCCAGAAAAAACCTATAGAGTTAATAAATATAGCCAGCAGGTGGGCTTGAACATTAATTTAAAGAAGTCAGAGGTCATGACGCTCAATGTGAGCAACCCTGAGCCCATATCAGTAAGGAATCAGCAACTGGTACAGACAGACACCTTCACATACCTAGGATGCATAGTAACACCAGACGGCGGGGCAGGCAAAGACATCAACATCAGAATGAATAAGGCAAGAACAGCCTTTTTTAGCCTAAACAACATCTGGAAGTCCTCTCAATACAGCACAAGCACAAAATTAAGATTATATCAGAGCTGTGTGCTTTCTGTGCTTCTCTATGGTGCGGAATGCTGGAGAGTTACAGAGAAGGAAATGTCGAAATTGTCCTCTTTTCACACAACATGCCTAAGAAAAATTCACCGAATCTTTTGGCCGAATACCATCACCAACCAAGATCTGGTTACTCGGAGCAAGCAAGAGGACATGCACACCATCATAGATGGCAGACGCTGGAGCTGGGTTGGCCATGTCCTCAGAAGAGACCCAGATGCCATCACAAGAACAGCTATGCTTTGGACCCCTGAAGGAAAACGAAAGAGAGGCCGACCAAAAACAACCTGGCGGAGGACTGTGGAGGCTGAGATGCAAAGAATGAACCAGAGCTGGGGCACTGTACGAAGGATGGCCGCCGACCGAGCAAAGTGGAATCAATTTGTTGTTGCCCTACAAGACGCCACTAGGCGTGATGGCCACTGACTGCTTTGATGGTCGACAGCTAAGGATCAAAGAAGAAGAATCACTGTCACCTGTTGTGACCACCAGAATGCATTTTTGTTGTCTACTCATTTGTTAAATGGACAGGTTCGCCAGCAACAGCCACTCGTTCGATTTTATCAGTATTTCCTCACTCTCTGTGTGGTTCTTCAATCCACTGATCTTTTGAATGTAATTTTCGACCATTAGTTTTGGTGCCAATCAAGTGTGAACAAAAAATAAATTAGACTATCTACTTGATGAAGATAGAGGAGTCTATCTACTTTCATCAGTAGAGCGCCCACTTAAACATTAATATCATTGATGCGTGTCGTTTATTATAAATATTCCGGAGAGGGTCTCCGTGGCCAAAGTAGACTCTAAGGGTAGTCACACAACACGGATCAGCATAACTGCAGTGAGCTGCCAAACACGTCCTTCACAATTTCACAAATATGCAGTTTATTAATCTTCACACAAAGCTCCATGAAATTAGTTCTCGCCAAAAGGCAAATGCAGTAGTTAGTAGTAGTCCAGTCTGTTTACTATCAAACGCTGGTCAATGGCAATCATACAAACTTTATTATTCATCGTCCACTGGACATCTTAATGAATAGGCATACATTTCTTGCATCTAGTAAACCAGGGATACCTCATCTAAGTATATTGATGTCCTGGTGATGGAATGATGCAGGAAAAACCCAGTGTACTGCAGGAGCTCAATACATATACGTCCGCTCACATTCAAACACAGGCCGCATCTCTTTTGCAGACGATCACCCCACTTCTGCTTCAAAGTTCGCGCTGCCTTTCCACTATATCGGCACGACATCACTTCCTTTATTAATAAGTAAGTCTGTATACAATTATCAGAAAAGCGCTGCATATTTTATACGTCACCAGTTGTCAATGACGTAATGCGTTTGCACTAATTTATTCTAACGGCTAATATTCGTGGCCTTTCGTTACTTCAAGTCGTCCTAGTAAGACATGTTTTTTCAAGCTCCAAGAATTGCGGAGGAAGATATCTATTTAAGTGGCATAACTAACTTCGAAGGCCGCCACTATGTTTTCTAAGATGGTCCTGATCTTATATAGAAGTTCCACCTCTTATTGAGAAATATAAATCAAGTGATTGTAATATTCACGTCATCTGGTCCACATTACTAGGGTGTTCATGGTAATGCATGCACCTCTAGTACAGCGGCCAGGACTGAATGATTGAGACGAGACATATGGAATATTAACTACTATGTATGCCTTGTATGTACATTGACCATGAAGATGTTTTCCTGAAGTAAATAAATGTTGAAGATTTTGTGGACCCTCTACCCGACGTCTTGTGTTCTTCGGCCAGTGATGTCCTGTGATGACCATACCCGTATCCATTCGTTTTGTCAGCATGATGCATGAACGTTTATAATTCTGTATTGTACTTAAACCCAAACAACAAAGAGGAAAACCACACGTAACAAATCTTGTTATTATTTTATTTTTCGACTTAGAAATTTTATCGCTCCGTCTCAAAGTGAAAATGGGCCATCTTTGACATCACCAAACGATCACAAATAACATGTATATGCACATTTAAGGTCATGTTTGTGTTAAAAACTACTTGTAATTTAAGAAATTAAGAAATGGATGGCATGGAGGACATAAAAAGGCCAATATGCTCTTTTCAAATTTAAAGAAAATCAGGTTAGTCATGTGTTTTTGGTTACAAAATCAGCTCGACACACATTTTTAAAGTGTCAATGCTCAAAATCTATTCGCTGTAGACACTCTATATCTATGATATCCAATGTCATAGTCATACTAAGTAAGCCCAATTTTTTTCTGAACATGTCACATTATTCTGAACAAGGTTATTATGAGTTGAAAATGAAAAAAAAAGCCGGAAAAAAAAACCGATTTCCGCAGAAACCGTTCAATTCATCAAGATTTCTACATGTTTACAAAGAACAGAAAAAATTTACTAATGAAGTTACAGTAATGATCCATGTATCATTTTAAAGCTTTTTTCAAGCACTTTCCAACAGTACAGAAATAAGCACATTTACTTTGACTTGTTAAACAAAGTATAGACTCAAAGATGCCTTGTTTAAGAAAATGCACAATTTTTCATATTCTTTTTTCCCCCACAAAAAATTGAACAAAAATTAACCATTTAAGGTAAATTTATATATCATACATCATTTTAAAGCCTTTTTACAGCTCTTTGCAATGGAATTCAAATCAACTATGTTTACATGACATATTCTGCTATGTGGCACCTTTTGGAAATGTCATTATTCGCAATCTCGTTAAGAAAGAATCCTACAGTATAATATATTTATAGCTTAATTCAACTTCACTTTCGCTCCCTGTTTCATCTGGACTGTAACGTCCTCTTATTGGACAAGGCAATCCAGAGTCTTCTGTTACACACTGGCACAAAGTTTTATAAAGTTCCTTCCTTGATCCAGTAACTCTTAGATGACTCTCATTTAGAAAAATTCTCACATGAAATTATGTAAGAACAAGATTACATAATGATGACATTCAGACAATCCACTTTCCTTGCTAGTGAAACATTGATTGTACCATTATTTTTGGTTCAAGTGAAAAAAAAATCATTGAATAAAATGTATTTGATTTAGGTCTAACATTTATGGGTGAACTTGGGCTGACAATGACTTAAATTTCTGAAATACAAAAATAAGAGCTAAGAGAGAATTGTGGACCTGCATACCTCATCCCAAGTAGCATTTCCATTTTCTTTCAACAGGAATAGTTGAACCATAAGCCTGTTGGTAGGTGCTGATATTGATGGCAGGGCTGGTCTTCTACCTTTTCCCTTCTTTAAGAAATGCTCATGTAAAGCTCGATATGTATCATCACATACACTGTCACCTGCAGACAGATTGTAACAAATACATGTACTATGTAGATGGGCCTAGTCTATAGTATGAATAAATATAATATAAACAACACTTGAAAGAAGAACTAGTATATCCAGATTCTAAATTCTAGGCCCTAACTAACATTAATTCATAATGCCAGTGCATATTCTTCTTCTTCTTCCATCCTTAGCCACCGACCGTCAAAGCAGTCAGTGGCCATTACGCCTAGTGGCGTCTTAGGGCAACAGCAGATAGGTTTTCTTTGCCATTGTTTCCCATCACGCCTAGTGGCGTCTTTAGGGCAACAGCAAATCAATCCATTTGCTGTTGTTTCCGTAATCGAAGTGACTGGCAAACGGGTGATCAGCCCGTTGCTGCCAGTGCATATATAAATAATCTATTTGGCAGATGAAAGCAACTGCCGCGATTGCTTACAATACATTGAATGAGGTCACCAAACTGACCAAAGTTATTGAGCGATTTTTGGGGCATTAATCATGATTAAAAAGTATCTCAATACCACATTCAATGTGCATGACGCTTTTGAAACTCTGCCAACGATATTAAAATCGCCCTCAAATAATTAAATTGACAAAACAAAAGCTAAGTCGAGTGAATGACATTTTCGCTGTTCCAACCTTGAATCTACTCCCTGCACTCCCCTTGGTTTTATTTTAGTTATCAGTCGTACTTATTTCAATATAAATTAAATGTTATCAATTTTCAAAAATATATATTAACTTACGCAGGTAGTTTCTCTCATTCGTGTGCTCAGTAGAATCTGCCCAATAGTTTTTCATTCGCATCATGCTTGGGGAGGGTGGGGGGTGGTGTTGATCTTTCCGGTGGAACAGCCATCATAACTGGACACAAGTGTGGTGGGTTTGATGTTAATACAGTTTGTTGTTAAGAAATCTTAGTGTACTGAATGAGGTCAGCTGTGAAGGTCCCTGAATATAATAAATATTAGAGTAAATTTCCAGGGCACCTTTCTACTACCACCACTATGATCTCATTCAGACTTATTCTAGATAGACTGTAAGATGACTACGTTTGGTGTCTAGGGTTATGAAATGTTAGTGTAAGGTTGCATTAACCAACTAAACACATAAACAATTATTTTATTATCTAATACAACACAACAGTACCACAACAATCACATACGAACTACACTTTAAAAGACTATCTTTAGTAAGTCAGTGGTTGAAAGTTTGGTAAAGTTAATGTTTTTTCAATTTATTGTCCTGAATCTAATTTATTTGGAATCAGGACTGTCAATCAAAAGTGAAATCATAGAAATTAATTACATCAATCAATTTATACAATGGATCTTCTGTCCATAATACACATATTATTATTATATAAGGGTGTAGTGTATTTTCTAACTGAGGTGATTTCTAGTATACACTGGTAGATTGTTTATTATCATCATCTCTGCATGTTGTTTGTAAGTTTCTGTGGACACTGATGGAATGTTTATATCACTATTCCCAGTCTCTTATTTTTAATATAATGTTAGTTGAGCGATCAGGTGCCGAACATGCACCTATCTTTGTAATATGATGTAGGAATCTTCCTGCACTTCGCTGAACGACAACCTTCAGCTCCCACTTCTTCAAGAATGATGGTGGTTTACAGTTGTCTCCGAAAAAGGCAAGACTGTGGCATGAATATATCGGCCCACTGTAGTCTGGCACCAGTTATTGACAGCAACCAAAAACCTCTGAAATCAGAAGGATATGCCTCCTTCGTAATCAACAGCCTACACTAATATTCAACAACCAGTACAGGCACATTACAAACAAAACATGTAACATCAGCTCTTTACGACAATCCCTTTCACCAGTTTCTTTTGATGTGACCAGGTATACCAGTATTCCTCTCCCCTAATAGTTACAACGCCTCTGCAATTCCAGCAATAATCTGTTTTCCATACAATAGGATAGGTATTATGCTCCTGATGATAATCATATATAATTTAGTTGGTCTACACCTCTCTGATAGTCTTTCATATGCTGGATCAATCTCTAGACTCTGTTTTGAGTCTGCCATAGACTCACTTACTTACAGTCGTATGTTAGTATCTCACATTCAAATTTTATTTTAAAAAAAAATGTTAAGAAAATCAATCTTACCACAGATGCAAGGAAATAACACAAGTAAACGATGACTAGGCAATAGAATATGGCACATTTTCGATCTGCCCTATGTCCAGGCTTTTCCTATGTTAGAAAATTCTCCGCCTGCTCTCATCGATCTTGCTTTACACAAAATTTTCTTGAAATGGCAGTGAACAGTCCCCGTTTCGTGCCAATATCTACTGCTTTGTCCAATGGGACCATGTTTACATTTATTTTTGAATCTATCGTTTCAAATAACAACTCCCAATATGTTTCCAAGGCAAATATATTTTTAGTTTTAGGTCAACCAATCATACTTCGCCTTCCTTTAAAATCCAACCAATCAAATATCCCGTACCTTTTAACCTCATTTACCCAAAGTCGTTTTTTTCAAAACATGCCATAAAAAATTATAAGCAGGCATGATCTTTCCTGACAGTCTGGTCGGATCCACTATAGTATTATGGCTATAATTAGTTAATTAATGGACTATTTGCGTAACTACTACCATATTCTTTGTCAGCAAGTCCTAAGGTACACGAATATACAATTTATATGGGACTAGTTGGCTTGGTTCAGAAGTACAGTTTTTTTTTTCTATGTTAGTTTTTTTATTTTTAGTCTACTACACGTTCAATTCTTTTCCATGTGCTGTCCTCTCTATTTACGTGATAATTACGTCCTTTGAAATAAGAGCTAAGGTTGTTTTTGTGACACGAGTTGTCTACATGTTCTAACTTTTTCCTCGTATTTTGGGAATCGCCCTAGGCAAGGCTTTTGCGCGTTGGTTTTATTTTTAGAAACGATGTTAGTCGCGATTAGCATTTGAGGCCATTTATCACCCTCTCTCTCCCCCTTTTACTATATATTCTATCACCGAGGCAATTATTGTTTGAACCTTGGGAAAAAGTGTTAGGTTTTATCCAAGGTCAAATTTGAAAAATACAGTACCCTCCATTCGGCTATAAGGCTTAGCAAAACCCGCATATTAACTGGCGTGGGCGAACAAGATGCTGGACTCAATTTTTATTTTCTATCTTATTTTGACTTTACGCACTATCTTGTTAAATTATAATTTAGATATTGTATTTAGAATTTCGTCACACATCTCCCCAATTTAGAACAGACTACCTAATGTCAGTTCATAATTCGAAATACACATAGATAAATTTATTCAGCATGCCTAGTGACTATTCTGATTTTCATCGTACGGGTGTCTACTTAAAAAGTCTGCACCGACATTGGTTTTTCCGGGAATATATTCTATGCTAAACTGGTATGGCTGTAGGAGCAATGACCAACGTAATAATCTAGCATTTTCATGCTTAGCTTGTGACAGAAATACGAGTGGTTTATGATCTGTCTGGAGCTTAAATGATTTTCCATAGAGATAGATCTGGAACTTTTTTATACCCCAGATGACAGCGAGACATTCTTTTTCACTTGTTGAATATTTTTGTTCTGCTGTATTCAACTTACGGCTAGCATAAGCAACTGGGGTTAATTCCCCATCAAGTGCATTTGACCTTTGTAATAGAGCTGCCCCCAATCCGACGTTACTCGCATCCGTTCTTAAAACAAACTCTTGACTTAAGTCAGGCAATTTCAAGATAGGCCTGCTTGTGAGCCTTTCCTTCAATTCTTGGTATGCTAATTCACACTGCGCTGTCCACGTAATTCTATCAGAATTTCCTTTGCGCGTTAAATCAGTCAACGGAGCACATATGGAGTGAAAGTTTTTAATATACTTTTGGTAGAAACCACATAATGAGACGAAAGATCGCACATCTTTTTTTGTCTGTGGTCTCGGAGCTTTTTTCAATTTCTCCAAGTTCTTGGGGTCAGGGGTCATGTTTCCCCGAGATACTGTGTGTCCCAAGAATTCAAGCTCTTTACATCCAACACAACATTTGGTCGGTCTAGCGGTCTAATTTGCCTCTCTAAGTCGATCAAACAACATATTCAGAGAGTTAATGTGTTCCTCAAATGTTTCAGTAGCTATTAGAATATCATCCATGAAATTTGTGATGCATGGATTATTCAGGGGATCCAACAATTTTCTCATCATTCTAGAGAACACACTCGGAGCATTTTTCAATCCAAATGGCAACATATTAAATTCATAATGTCCGTCCGAGGTGCTAAAGGCTAAATAAGGTCTAACCTCAGGCTTTACTGGAATCTGATAGTAGCCTTTGCTCAGATCCACCTTAGAGAAATATTTAGCTTTATTCAGCCTGGCAAACAGCTGATTTGTATCCGGTAACTGATCCACCTGACCTTCTGTGACAGCATTCAGTTTCCTGTAATCTATACACAGCCTGTGTTCTCCAGGCGCATTGAAAAACCCGATATACTGATGTATTTCGTTGCAATTTTTCTATCATTTACAAAATACATTCCGTTTTCAAGTTTACATATTTTGAGAGAGCAAAGAATACAGAATTATCTTGTGTAAATTTTATTACAATACATACAAAGATGCAAGAGCAGCAAAACAACAAAGAAGACCTAGTTTCCCCTTTCTGCCACGTGAAGGACATTTTTCCAGTGCAAAATCTGGGCGGTTTGTGGTACCTACTAATTAGGCAGTCTAGGACAAACGACAGGTATTTTGTCTCTGAGTTGTGCATTTCTTGATGTATAAAACTGCAACATTATTTGCCTATTGTTTGTTGTTGTCACTAATGGAGGATTTTCTTGAAACTTTTCTCTATACTTGTTCCACTGTAAAACGAGCATACGGGATACGTTAAATTTTGTCTCAAAGTCCTTATTAGTTTTACAGCAGCACTAGTTTATCTGATCACAGAAGCTCACAAGCCTAAAAAAAAGGAAAGATCACACATAAGGCAACAGCTACACTCAAGAAAATTCACAGCTGTGGACAGGTATTAGAAAACAGCAGTAAAGTCAAGACACAATCTTTTTGTATACATTATTGCATTTGATTTTTTTAAAATTTCCATTGCCGTATAACAAGAATAAAATCTGCTAAAATGTCAGGTCATGTTAACTCAGAATTAGCACAAATAATGGACTGCACTGGGCCCAAGCAGCAGCTTTTTTACCCTTGTATCTTCATTATGTGTCTATTTTTTTCTATGTCATTATTACCCAATTTAAAAAACCTGGGAAGGTTAGTCATCAACCGCAAAAACTGCCACACAAAAAAAAGTATTAATCTATTTAATGTTTTAATAAATTTTATTTTTTCACACATTTTAATTACCTTGTTCACATATTTACAACATTACTGTAGATGATTAATTATCACAGTAAAGAACAAGGATATCAATCTAGTTCAATATTCTGATGAACTAACTATGAATAACACTTAAGTCATTCCTCTTCTGCCCTGGAGTGTTGAGGTTATCCATGGAGGGCACCACACGATCCTAACAGCTGTATTCTTTATTGCCTGGTTCCAGTCCAGTCCTGGGTGTGAATAACCACACATCAGTGAATATATAATGCTATCAACAGGTTTTTTTTCTCAATGTGTGTCCTATCCATCACCAGCATCATCTTCTCATCTCCTGTTCCACTGGTACTTATCTGGGTCTTGTAATCAGTTCAACATTGGTAATCTTGTCATACCATTCCAATCCTTTTATTCTAAGCAAACACTCATTCATGAAAGTCTGTAGCTTCATGGTTGTTGTTGTGAAGATCAATTATTATATGCAGCACATGAAGGCACCTGTGACTCTTACATTCTGACTTATTCCGTGTTTTTCAGACCAAATTGTTATAATATATATCGGGACTTTCCGTAATAATTAACCAGTCTTACATACAGTACAAATAAACTCTCCCTGGTGTTCAAATATAGTAGGAATCTGTGGCATAAGCATCTCATGATTCCATTTTCTATAATGCCTGATCAGTCTACACTGCACTGGACCAAATGGCTTGTCAATAAATCAATAATAGCTACTGTATGTGATGATATATTTAAGAAAAATTACCCATTTGTCATCTCTTTAATCTACAGAATGAATACATTACATTTAATATAATACAGCTAAATTATTAATAAATGAACCGGATGCCCACTTTAGTGGAGAAAAATTCCACTTGATGTCAAATTGAAAATCCCAATTCGAACATGTGGAATGGCACATTGTTTATAAAGTGTTACACAACACTAATCTTGAGGGAAGAAGTTCTATTTTCTGACTAATTTAACAGTGCATAAGATGTCAATGTAATGCAGCATTCTCATAATTCCGTTGTTTTCTGTGACTAAATATGAATGGTTCAAACACTGTCAGTTAGGACATCCGTTTGCCCAGTGACCTCGCATGCCTGTGGAAGACAAAAAACATTTAAAAAGCATTAATCTGTAACTTAAATAAAGTGAAATTAATCAAAGTACTGTATGCAGATCAAAGATAAGCCAACATTATCACAATATGCAAAAGATCTTCTTCCTTTAAGTATCATGCCTCGTGGCGTAGGCAACGTCTTTCAAAAACTTCCTGTCTCCAGCACTATTCTGTTGTGACATCTTTCCATGCCATGATGTCAAACTGCCCATTATCTTCTCTCGTTGTCATCCTCTATTTTTCCTTCAATCCTTCCTGATGTCATGATACATTCCAGCTTTACTCTCACAATATGCCCAACGCAAGTGGACTGCTTCCTTCTAACACAAGGAATAAGCTTCCTTTGCGCATTGGCCTCATGGAAAAGGTACTTCATAACTATTAGATTTTAAAAGCATCACATTCATTACCACTCTGAAAACATGAGGTGCTAAAGTTTGTCAAAAAATACAGAACACTTACAAGACAACTTTCTTCTTTTCCCATTTTGCTTTTTATGGAGCACAGAGCAACCACTGTAACTGGTTCCCTTGTAGGAAGTCTCCATCAAAACATTCACATACTACTGCAGCAGAAGTGGTTTCTGTAGCAATCTGTTTTACGTGAGGTTGCTAGCCCCATACACAACCTCATATTAGTTGCCTCTTATGATGTGCCTTAGGGAGTACATCATTCATTTTCTCCTCAGAGACCCCTGCCTGGGAACTATATGGTGAAAAATACAACTTTGGAGCTTTCTTAATTCAAGACAGAAAAATCATATTTAAATATAGTCTATTTTTGGATTGTTGGTTTTATTAAAAACACATGGAGAAATCTGTGATTCTTGATTGCTCCTTTGACATACTCTCAAGTAAAAAGCAACAGGTATAAGCAGGCATGCTCCAGACTGGAATCCACAGGGAAGAGAAGACTGGGAAGCCAGAGAATATATGTAGAAGAAAGGTTAAAGTGAAAGGCTATGCAACCAGGATTGCATGGGCACAAATGACAAAGAAAACCCAAAATAGAAAATGGTGGTGAGGAACAGTTCTAGATGAAACATATGGTAACAGGGAAGATGAAATTTCAATAAAAACATCGCAACCAACATTTTAAACCCAGATCAATGTTTTTCACAAATTTTTTCTTCAAATCAGGCAAATAAACATAGCCCCAATTTTATGGGAATGTTCACATATAATGAACAGCTACCGTTTCTTTCAATGCTCACCACAGTTGAAGCATCTGCCATATCCACCAAAGTAAACCTCAGGATCTCCTTCCACTGAATCAGTATCATATTCATCTGATGACATGCCATACATGTCATAAACATCATCACTGTCTGAAAATGTATCACTACTAAGTTCAATGACATCTGGTGCTATGACTTCTGTTGGTGCTACTGATGCTGGTGTTGTGGCTGACAATGTTGCTGCTGTGAAGTAGATGGAAATAAGATCAAGCCAGCTGAAACTCATGAAGTTATTTATTTTTTTCATGATTAACTAGAACAAATTAAGAAACTAAGCTTCTGATCAGAATAATGTAGTAAATTGTTGTGTGTTATGAACATAAGGTACCATGGTACTAGCTACTCAATGCTGAGCATGGGATAGGATTAAAATACTGGAGCAGCATAAAGAAGCTATTGTATAGTCCTGAGAAATAGAGAACAATTAAAACAACAACCAAGAAGTTAGGCTTTCATAAATGGGTTAAAAGGAAAGAAATGGTACGACAAGATCGTCAATGTGGATCTCATGACAAGAATCGGTGGAACAATAAGAAGATGGATAGGACAGATAGGACACACGCTGAGAAAACTTGTTGAAAGCAATACAAGTAGTCCTTCTTCTGGAACTCCTAGATAACAGTGGTAGAGATAGACCAAAAAACCTGTTGAGAAGAGAGCTGGAGACCTATGAAATGGAAGAGGAAAAGCATGGAAAGACCTTGAGTAGATGAAATGGAACAGGAGGACTTGGCATAAGTTTCCTGATAGTCTATGCTCCTCGGGGAGCTAAAGGTAATAAATGAATGAATAAAGAAGCAGATCCCTTGTGGATAATGGGGCACTAGAAGGAAACAAGAAAGAGAAAGACAGGATAACTGATCCCACAAATGCATTTCATATGAGGTGACTGAGCTCAGGTTCTGAATTGGACAGCAACCTCAACATTTAAAAGAAAATGCTATAGAAATCAGCTCTGCAAGTACACATGAAGTGCTTGGACTCAGGCATATTGCACATAGGTCAACTGTAGTGCCAGCACCACGTTCCTTAAGGAACATTCATTCAAAAGGAAAGAGACACATTCTAATTTGAAATAATATAAAATGCACAGCTAGAAATAAATCCGACATAATACACTTTCATATCATAATACTTCTTTATGCTAAAAAGATACTACAGGTTTATTTTATTCAAACACCCAAAAACTGAAATATTCTTAAAACGAAAAGTTTCTTTGGGCCAATATGGACTACTTTGTTATCACAATTTGGGAAATTTTTGACTGGGTTATTTTTTGAACGACATCTGAAAAAAATCCAGTTTCCAAAACAAAGATGTCCACGAGGATATCAGATAAAGATACGTGTTAGCACAGGAAAATGAAAACAGACCTCTAGATTTAATCGTTCTAGTCACAGCTTCTGTTTGCTTGGCTGGTGAATGATGAAGGATGCATAAATCACGATCATCTACTTTTTTACCCCTTATGGAACATGAAGCCACCATTGCAGATGGCCCGCTTGAGGAAGCTTATGCTACTGCACAAAATTTTGCTGCAATGATTTCTGTGGCAACTAGTTTTACGTGATGATGTTGCCATCCCAATGCACCTCATATAAGTCTCCATGTACGACATACCAGACGGAGTAACAGTTCTATTCTTTCTCTGTCTCCTCACAGTAGTAGCATTCTTTCTTTGTTTTCTCATAGACTGCTAGGAACTACATGGGGCAGTATGCATAATTACATACATTTTATTTCATTAAATTATTTTCCCATTATTTCATTTATATGAAATGTGACTACTTTTTATATTAAAAAAATAAAACAAACTGATTAAAAATATCCATATATATTTAATTATCCAATAATGTATTTAAAAACGTTTTTACCTTCAAAGATGATACTTCTACCAAAGAAAACATAACTAACCTGCTGACCTTGTGCCTGTCACTGCTCCTCTGCTTCTGCCTCTCCTAGTTGTTCTCCTAGTTGTTCTTCTATTTCTGGTTCTCCTTGATGTACTAGCTGCATCTGCTGTTGCTGTTACTGGTGTGACAGTTGTTGATGGTCCAGCAACTGTACCATCAAACTTGTCTTGCTCAACTAAAGTAGACAGAAATCATTACATCTCTATATGGATGAAACATTTTTTGTTGTTCATGAATTTCTCACGTGTGTTTCACAACTCCAAACTTTGAAAATAACATGTGATTTTTATATCATTTCCCTTTGTGCTCCTTACACAGCATGGAGTCATCATTGCAGCTGGTCCCCTTGCAGGAAGCCTGAACCACGCTGCCACATGCTCTTGCAGCGGTAATTTATGTGGCATTTTGTTTTACATGATGAAGTTGCCCTCCCTGTACATGATCTCATACTAGTCACCTTGTACAAAATGGCATGCCTGAGACTGTTGTAATCTATTCTTTCTTGCCTCTTTAGAGAATCCCGGGAACAACACAGTGCAATTTTTATATAGGGTGTCCGAACAAGAACAGGTAGATTTTGTTTTTGAATAACTAGTCTAAAAGTGAAACAATTGTCAATTTTATGTTACGTATGTTTTATTTAGACCTGGCAGTTATGTGTGGAACACTATATCATTTAAATGGCCGCCTCTGCTAGCCATACAGATGTGCACCCTTTGGAGCACATTTTGCATGACATTTTCGCATGTTTCAACTTGTATAGCGGCAATATCCTCTCGAATATTGACTTTGAGTTGCTCAATAGTCTGTGGCTTGTTGGTATAGACCTTCCCTTTCAAAAAACCCCATTAAAAAAAGTCTAATGGAGTTAAATCTGGCGATCTTGGAGGCCAGTCGATGTCGCCAAATTTCGAAATTAATTTGTCCGGAAACATCCTATTCAAAATTTCTCTTGTGTCGCATGCTATGTGCGACGTGGCGCCATCTTGTTGAAACCACACGTCACGTAGGTCCAAATCCTCCAATTGCGGACCGAAAAAGTTGTTAATCATGTCCCGATAGCGTTCACCATTGACCGTAACAGCATTGCCATGAGCATTCTCAAAAAAGTATGGACCAATCACACCTCCAGCCCACATAGCACACCAGACGTCACTCGCCGAGGATGTAGAGGCTTCTCGTGTATCTCTCGTGGATTTTCGCTTCCCCAAATACGGCTATTTTGATTGTTTACGAAGCCACTGAGGTGGAAGTGAGCCTCATCACTCATGATGATTTTCTTCCAAAATTCAGGGTCATTTTCAATGGCTTCTAACATCAAATTACTGTAATTACGACGTCGTTCGTGGTCTGCAGGTTGAAGAGCTTGCGTCAGCTGGATCTTATATGGGAGTAGGTGTAGATCTTTACGCAAAATTGTGTGTAAAGATGACCGAGATAGGCCAAGTTCTTGTGAACGGTGTCTGATGGAGGTGCCCGGCATTTCAGCTACACTTTCACGCACAGCAGCAATGTTTTTCAATGAACGAGCGCTCTGAGGTGCTGGAGGCCTTGAGCGATTCACCACTAAACCAGTTTCTTCAAATACCGCCACTAAATGCTGAATTGTGCATACTGCAAGCACATGATTATGACTCAAAATTTCACGTAATTTACGCAGAGTCACCGCAATTGAACACTGATTTTGATAAGTTTTAACTATTGAAACGCGTTGTTCATATGTGTACCTCTCCATAATGAATTTGCCACGTCTCTATTTGACGTCTGCCAAATATGAAGTGAGAGAAACAAAATCCACAGAAATGGCGGGCAATTCAAATCTACCTGCTCTCGTTCGGACACCCTGTATAATGCTGACTATATACTAAATTCTGCATATCTAAATGATCAGTGCTGGATGTAGGATTGGTTTGGTTTTAAGGACTATCTTCGTTGCGCATGGACAACGCTATCAGTGCTCCGATCTCCTCACTTAGATCACACAAGGAGGATCTCAGCACAGTACACGAACTCCGTAGCACCGGCGAGAATCCCAATGTGTGTTTATAGGAATCACACATTCTATAAATATTTTTGTGGTGGGTAGGTTTCTACTTTTTTATTTTTGCCACCGCAGCAGCCTTACGGCCTACTCTTTACGATGTCCAACTACCATGGGATTTTTTACTTGCACACGGGACCTCCTATTTTTTCGCCATGATCCGAGAAGGCTAGGCATTCGATTTCACTACCCAGGAGGCCAGGGGGGAGTATGACATCAAATGGAGCACTGGTTCTGAAAAGGATTAATTTCCACAAATTATATTCCCTCTACTGGTAATCGAACCTGACATATTTAGAATTCGAGGCAGACACCAAATCTCTTAGCCCCATTCTTCTATGTAGTTATGTTGCATGGGTCTCAATTCTTTCTTATTATTGCTTGTCCATTGTCCATGTGTCTGCATCTTACAGTAATGAAGGGTATATATAGCACCTGATGGCTCTTATTTTTAGGGTTGGAAATATAAAAAAAAGAGAGAATACAGATAGTGAAATGACGTCCACATTATTTAGTTTGTGATTGTCTGGTTGGTTTGTAAGTGCAGAGGAGAGAAGGACTAGTCATTTTATTGCAACTGCACACTTCTCTCTGTCTCTCCCTCTAAAACAAACCTAGTAAAGCAAACATCTACTCTGAAAGTGAGTTATAAAAAATATAGTACTTCATCAAAATGTTCTGGGTATGTAATCGACATTTAATTAACGTCTTCACATTTTTTAGTCTGAACATTCAAGATATCTTTACCATAGAGAATTTAATTTTGGTATGTGACGCAGTGAATTCAACACAGGCAATGAGAGGAAGTTAAGTCCACGGTGACAGAGGTGGAGGTAACCTCATGGTTATCACACCAGCTAGCCACAAGGCGAAAAGGGTGCAGTGTCATAAGTCTATCAATGCTTGTTTCTATGGAATTTCATGCAAAACTTCTGCCATACATCCTCGTTGTGCACCACGGCCCGGTCTGAACTAAACTAGCAGAGGATCTTGAAGCCAGTGGAGCCCTAAAGATGTGGTGTGCAGAACTCACTGATAAGGTGTATAGGCTCTGACACCCATCAATCCACTCCCAAATCATGGGTTAAATGATAACTGAGTCATCAGTGAATGACCCCAAGTCTAAGGTGGACCAATTAGCCGAGAGACTGAATGGCTGCTGGGTATGCAGTCGCGAACATTGGCTGTCTGGCGGCGAGCGAGGCAGCACTAGGGAGATGGACTCCTTAAGGACATCCCTTGCCTCTTCCCTCGTATGGTGGCTCTATCAAGGTGACCGAATATTTCCATCATTTATTGCAAATACACCATGAGTATTTTAACTATCCAGAATCATCGCGGGAGCTACAGAGATCATGCTCTGTCGTCGATACCTGCAGCAAATGAAATGAGGAAATACAAATGCAGAAGGAGAGGTAGGGGTGAGAAGAGAAAAAGAAGGGCAGGAAAGAGAAAGTTCAGAAAGAAAGCAGATCACCTCTCGATGAAATATGTGTGTATAGGATACTGAAATTGTCGAAGTGCCAATCAACAGGCAGCCAATGTACAAACAATCATCGACAATTTCGATATCCTCATGATCCAGGAGACAAATTTAAAAGCCAATAATGTTATCAACTGCCCAGGCTACAGATGTTACACCAATCCATGTGGGCCTGGTAGACGAGGGCAAGCTATATATGTCCAACATGAGCTCCCTCATACGTGGGTGGATACAAGTTCCCAAACTAATGAGGATGTGGAATTGCAGTGGATTGCTGTGAATATAGGCGGTCAGGAGTGGCGAGTCTACAATTTATATGCCCATGTCGACCATCTTACAGAAAAGAGTAGTTGGAATTTTCTGACGGATTTGTCTGAAGATTCTAACATAAGGTATTTAATTGCTGGCAATTTCAATGCTAGTTCCAAGGATTGGTGGAACATCACGGAAAATAGGCAGGGTATAGCTTTGAGCCAGGCATTACTTAACATGAACCTTACCATCATGAATGATGGAGGCCCAACTAGACTGGCAACTAAACCTGGATATACAAATGGTGTCATAGATCTGGCATTCATCTATAGTGCTGCCACCACCATGGCACATTGGGATGTATTAGCTGCACAGGAAAGTGATCACCTACCTTGCGTCATACTTATTGCATAGGGTAGGACGACTAGACACAGGAAACCTAAACAGACCTTCAAGTATCCTACAGGCCCACTCGACTGTAACAACCCTTTACACACACTGCGTCAAAATGCCAAACAAAAGACAGCGAGAACACCTTTCACCCAACCTCCCTGGTGGAATAAGACAGCGGAGGAAGCATGGATAGAAAAGGAAAGAGCAACAAAGGAATGGCGTAAAGCACAAAACAGAAGAATGATGAATGCGGGAGAGGTTGAAGAGGTGAAGGAGAAAAAGCAAAGAGCCGTTAACACTCTTCGGACCGGAAATACAAAAAAATCGTTCCGAACGTAACGATGACTTTTGAAGTAAAAAAAAAGCACATTTATTGTTTAATTTGGACTTCAAATCAATGTTTTATATTAAGAATACATGTTAACAATTATATCTGTGCTAAAAAATATACAGCTTTCACTTATTTTGACTTTGAAATTACACGCAGAAAAACGTAAATACCGCAGTTGTCCGTCCGCCATTTTGGATATTTTCCGAACAACTCGACTTAACAGATCGTAAACAAAATGCAGTCTGATAATGACTACAATGCATCTAGTGGTGTAGATTCCTGTTCTAATGATTATTCAGAGGACTTGGAAATGTCTGATGAGTCGGATGGTGAAAATACAGCTCAGAACAACTTAAATCACCAGCTGTACATGCAAAGGTAATGTTATGTCGTTAACGAAATGATAACAGCTGATTTGGAAAAGCAGTAAAACAGTCATGTTAGTGGGCTACTGTAGTCAGTATAGCTGCTTTCTGTTTGTTTTTGAAAAAAAGAAACAAATATTTCACCTTTCAAACAGTTAACAAAGAAATCATGGCACCAGGAAATAAATATAAAGTGGGTCGGACGTAACTTCTGAATCAGCTGATTTTTCTGACCTCATTTGCCCTGTGTCTCTGCTTTTAAAAATTATTATTTACTTTATACAAGGGGATTGACATAAGTCTTGGGCCTGACCATGAAGGAGTCACAGCAGGAAGATGAAACTTGGCACATTTAAAGTTCATCATATTTGCACTGAATGTGTAAAGTACGCTTTTGTTTCTTCAATGGGTTTTCCCGCTACGGTGCACGGCTCAATGTATCCTATTGACCGGATCTGCTGCTCCAAAGATTTGACAAAACAATGGAAAAGAAGGAGACCAGAGCTGTGATAAAATTTCTGATGTTTCAGGGAAAAACACCTACAGAAACACACAGGGAGATGGAACCAGTGTTTCGTGAGTCTTGTCCTTCATATACTTCGGTAAAGAACTGGTGTCAACAGTTTAAGTGCAGCCGCTCAAATGTTGCTGATCTGCCAAGATCTGGTAGACCAGCCTCAGAGTGCAACGATGAAAATGCAACAAGAGTGAAGAAAATCATTGACCAGGATCGAAAAATGACAATTGTGGAGATAGCTAGTAGAGTAAAACTAAATGAAAGAACAGTTGATAGAATTTTACACAACAGCCTGAATGTGAGAAAAGTGTGTGCACTCTGGGTTCCGCGACTGTTGACACGTGAACAGAAGCAAACGAGGGTAAATTGCTGTCAACAGTTGCTCAAAAAGTGTCAGTCAAAAAATTTTTTGGAGACCATGGTGACAGTAGATGAGACTTGCGTACACCATTATGACCCTGAATCCAAAATTGCCAGCATGCAATGGAAAACCCCGGGCTCCCCAACACCTGTCAAGCCGAGAGCGCAGAAATCTGCAGGAAAAGTGATGCTGACTGTTTTTTGGGACGGCAAAGGTGTCCTTTTGAAAGATTATCTGCCTCGTGGCAACACAGTTAATGGACAGTACTATGCAGATCTTCTCACCAAACTAAGAAAGGTCATGACCAGGAAATGAGGGATAACGCGCACTCAAAATCTTCCTTTGCTTCAAGACAACGCGCCCTCTCACAAAGCACGGCTTGTGCAGCTAGCAGCCAACGATTTGAATATTGAAATTCTTCCACACCCACCATATTCTCCAGATTTGGCTCCATCAGACTTTTTTCTATTCCCAAATCTTAAAAAACAGCTAAAAGGAAATCATTTTGACAGCGATGAAGAGGTTATACTGGCATGTGATGACTGGTTTAGTTTGAAAAATAGGGTGTTCTACTCCCAAGGTCTTTTCAAGGTCAAGCAGAGATGGCAGACGTGTGTCAATTCAGATGGTGGCTATATTGAAAAGGAATAAACACTATACAAAATTTCAGCTCTCTGTGACATGTCCTTCATGGTCAGGCCCAAGACTTATGTCAATCCCCTTGTATGACTTTATGATTGACAGTATTCTTTTGTACGGAAAATGTAATGTGTCAATTTTCCTGTGTACACTAAACTGTAACTTTGAATTCTATTGTTGATCTGTAAAAATTAATTTTAAATTGTTCTTCTTGCAGATGTTTTGGTTATGATGGACTTGATGAAGGCCCACCTTCCAACCCTCCACCCTTTTTGCCTGAGAGGGTTCCAGGTCTGCAACTGTCAGAGGTAAGGACCAGAGAAAATACAAAGCAGTTTTTGAGACCCATTGACTTCTTCAAACTGTAATTTTATGAAAGAATGGTTATAAGAAAAGGGTGTTTTCTTTGTGACAGTATATTAGAGACAAGCCAACAAAATGGGGGATGAAGTTGTGGGTTCTTGCTGATGCTGTTAGTGGATATACTTTGATGTTTATTTAGGTAGGAACACTGCATATGGACCATTTGGTTTAGCTTATACTGTAGTTAGTTATGAATCTTATGAAATCTTTGGTGAGTCAAGGATATAGGGTTTATTTTGATAATTTTTAAACATCCAATCAGTTACTGAAGGACTTGTGGAAGTTAGGGGATTGGAGCTTGTGGCACATTTCTTAGAAACAGAAAGAAATATAAAGGAATTTGAAAAAAATAGTATCAGAGGTGCAATGAGGTGGGTTAGACATGAAGAATTACTAGCACTGCAGTGGAATGGTAACAAAACTATAACACTGGTTTCAAGCATTCACAATGCAAATGGCCATAGGTTCGCTAAACGTAGAACTAAGGTTAATTGGAATTTTCAAGAACTTAATGTTAGACAGCCAAATCTTGTAAGGGCTTGCAATATATACATGAAAGGAATGGACAAGAGTGACCAGCTGATTAACAAGTACAATGTTTTGAGAAAGACCAATAAATATTGGAAAACTCTTTTTTTAACTTTCTGGATATTGCTAAGGTAAATGCTTACATTTTATTTCAAGACTGGCAGAAAAAACACCCAGATGTTGAAGACCAGCTAGATATGGTCAGCTAGATTTTACAGAAGAACTAATCCAGGAATTGGGGAACATAAATTTGTATGAAAATGCACTATTCACTTCAAAGCCACCAATTTTTTCTTGGCACACCATGGACCCCGAGTTTACAGAAACAAAAAGAAATTGTAAGCTTTGCTATCAGACTGTTAATTATTTTGAGGAAGACAGCCGATAGGATAGTCTGGCGCTCTCTCTTCCAAACCTCTACACCTTATGGTAGAAGGGGAACGACTAAGTAAGTAAGCTATCAGACTGTAAAGATTGAAAGAAAAACAAAAGTTAAATGTAAAGTTTGTGATATTTTTTAATGTTTTCATGCAGGTAGGAATTGTCTGTCAGAATACCGCAAGCCTTAGTAGGAAATATATAAAGATGTGTTGAGTCTTTATTATGTCACCCTCATAACTGATTTTACTTATGTGTTAGTGATCATACAGTGTTACATTAGAAATATGTCTAATGAAGTCATATTTCATTATTTTAGCTAAGATGTTGCAGCTACCTATAATAACTGTAATGTATTCAGTGAAAGATTTTTTTTTTGAATATTTTTTGTTAAAAGCCTAGTTATGTAACATTTCAAAAATGTGCATAATTTTATTATTTAATGTTGAATTGTTTTGGAAATGTAACATATAATGCAGAAATGGTCAGACTACAATAAAATAAGACTGTTGTTACTTGTTCTGACAATACTTTTTTTTTTTGTCTTCTTTGTGAAATATCATGTTTATAATTTTTGTGTATTTTTCCTGTTGACTTTCCTTCAATTTTTTAAAACTCACATCAATACAAATTTTTAAAATATTAATTTTACATGTAAATATGGTAGTCTGTTCAATTACAAAAAATTTGATGTATAACACTCTTGGGTAGACTTCAAATTAAAATGTATCAAGGAACATTAGAAGTCACATATGTCAGAGTATGAGAAAATGATACAAAATATCAGTTCTGAAGAGAGTTAATAGATTCAAGAGCTTGGTAAGGGAGGCCAAGGATAAAGTATGGGAAGACTTTGTGACACGGGTGGGCACGGAAAAAACCCTACAGAAATTCTGGTCCTTACATTGAAGAATGAATAGGAAAAGTGCAAGTCAACCCATCGCTAATATCAAAAGCTCCATTGGACTAAGCCTGAAGACGGACAAAAAGAAGGGAGGAGCCTTATTCAATCAATATGTGGAGCAAACAGATAAAGGTGACAAAAGTGCCCACATGAAAATAAAGGACAGTGTTCTGGAAAATACCCTAAGGGGCCAGATTTACTTTGATTTAATTTCTTAAGAGGACGTGGTGTATCCATTTAAAACCAGCAGAAACACTGCTCCGTGTCCTGATGGAGTACAGTACCACCACATTAAAAAGCTCGAAGACATAGCCATTATAAATATGGTGAGCGATTTCAATACCAGCATACAGAATGCTGAGGTGGCGAAAGACTGGCTACAGTTACCTTTGGCCACTTCCTAAACCTGGCAAAGACCGCACATTGCTCAGCAGCTTTTGAATTATCACACTACAGAATGTCTATGGTAAATTACTTGAAAAGACAGTTGCAAGACAAGTAATGAGCCACCTCGAAAATGCACACATCCTTCCTGATACCCTGGGTAGCTATAAGCCTATGAAAACATGGGGTAATGCAGGAACGTTTGCGTACAATGTGTACGAGAGATTCCAGGGTAAAAGAGAAACGATGGCTGTCGTAATTGACCTAAAGGATGCTTATAACAGTGTGGACTTTGCAACCCTAGTAGACGGTATAATGGCATGTGGTGTAAACCCTTGGATAACAAGATGGATAGCAGCTGCCTTAATGGAGAGATCAGTTGCATTTCGCTTGGGAACATGGACATCGGAACCAATGCGCATTAGCCTGGGACAACAGCAAGGTTCTCCACTATCACCAGTGCTGTTTAACATCTACACAGCAAAAGTAGCAGCCTTTCAACCAACAGGACTGAGGCGAACATTAACTTTTGCTGATGACATACCCATGTACAGAACTGGCTCAGACAGACAGGAAATGGTCTAAGGCATACAAGAGACACTATAGGCAGTTTCTAAATGGTGTGAGGAAAGCGGATCAAAGGTCAATCCCAACAAGGCCTGTGTGATGTCATGCTCTTTGAACAAATCCACAGTGAAACAGACCTTCCAGACATCACTTTCAATGGGCAGAACATTGAAAGGCAAGACAAGCTGAAGTATCTGGGAGTAACGTTTGATCGTGGGCTATCGTTCAAGTATCATGTCGAGCTGATCATAATACAGAAGTGCAAGCCAGGATTGGCAGCCTTAAAAACAATGGCTGCTGCGCGCTTGGAACAGAGACTACTGTTTCTCCTGTATCTTCAGCTCGTGATTCCAGTAATCGAGTATGGGCTAGGAATACTCACACTGCCAATGTCACAATGTGAACGACTGGAACGCATTCAAAATGAACGGATGCTACTAGTTTCGGTCTGTACTCGCAATACCCCATTGTGACAATGAGATACATGCTCGGATTGATGTCGATTAGATCCAATTATGTGATGGCCCAGGCGCAAAAGCCTATATGTGGGTTAACCACTGATAAAAGACACCCCCTACATGAGAACGTAGCTGATATCAAAGGAGCAAGAATAAAGAGGGGGATGTCATGGATGGCTCAGGCAGAGGCTACGATTGGTCAGGTGACCAGGGTTGAAAATTTATCTAAAGGGGAAGAGTGGAGTAAGTCAGGGGAGAACTGGATAAACTACCATCAGGTCATCATTAGCCTTGGCAAAGAGTGCAGATCTTGGGGCAATGGAAAAGCAGAGCTGGAGATTAATCACCTGATAAGTGATCATGCTAGGGATGATGACGCCATTGTGTACACTGATGGGTCTGTAGTGCGTGGTGAGAAATCAGGATGGGGCTTCTCTGCTAGAGTAAAGGGCAGGGTCATTGCTTAACAGAGTGGAGCCTACATGACAACAACCTCCAGCATGAGAATGGAGGTAGAGGTAGTTACTGCAGCACTGAGGTGGCTGTCTGAAACTCCATCAACCAGGGCAGTTATATTGTCAGACTCTCAAGCCATGCTTCGCAAAGTTCAGAACGGATGGCTGTGGCAGGAATGGAAAACATCAATAGATTCCTCAAGTCTTCGAGAACTGGTGTGGATCTACTGTCCTGGTCATGCAGGGGTACGTGGCAATGAGAGAGCTGACAGACTGGTCTCGAGAGCACCCATAGAGGGGACACTGGACATGGATAAGGGAGAGATACTAAGGGCAATTAATGATCGGCTGCTAGATAATGACACTGCAATGGATGATCAACAAGGCTGAGACTGTTGGAGTTTAGCATCAAACGTGGGACTAGCAGAGATGGACGTGAGAGAGGATGCATCCGTCGTATGTACAACTAGCGTGCTACTGGTATAATTAGCATTCATACTCTTCGACATTTGCTGAGGGAGACTGAGCACCTATGGGTTTGCCCAGAGTGCAGTGAGGTCGATTCTGATTAACAATAACAATTTTGGTACACTTTAAGGAAAGGAGCGACATTGGATTTTACAATAAAAATAAATAAAATATGAAATTGAGATTTGTCTATTTTCTGATAATTTAGAATTTCTAAGTCTATTTATGTCAAAATCAATTGTCAGTTCCCTTGGGTTCCCAAATTTCTGCTACGTACCATGCCCCCAGGCAAAACGAAGTAAAAACTGTAGTGCCAGATAACAAATTTTATCAGGAAAACAGTCTACTTTAAAGAAAAAAAATAACTGCAACTCTGTATCACCAACTGCGAGCTGATGTAAAAGGTTCGCGTTACATGCCCATTGAGGCATATTGGGAATATGGTGTTAGGCCCATATTTTCTTGACCATCGGCACACTAGGGGTGATGTGGTCAGCATCACGCCGGCCGCCTTAACCTTCCCAGAGTTGCTCTGGTACCCAATTGGGGCTGGGTCGACCCAGGAGCCGTTTGTGGCCTAAAAAAAAACCCACCTCATCTGGGGATCAAACCATAGACCACTGAGCTAGGAAGCCAGTGCACTAACCACTATGCTACCGCGGCTCCCAGCTGATGTAAAGAATAAGTATAAATTCACCACAGCACTGGCTTGAATGTATTTCCACTTCATGGGCTACATAATTACAGTAGTTTATGACAATCCATGAGATTGCAAAACCATGATGACAGGAGTTAACATAATGTAATTAATGAAAACAAGACTTTCAAATGTACCGTACTTTTTCTTTGTTCTACTAAGGCTGCCCTTCGTTGTTTCATTTCGTCGTTAAGCTGTTCCACCATTCTGTCTATGTAGCTGTCCAAAGCAATAGCCTGCATTTGGGAGGTTATGGGACTGCGGCAGTTTGGACACTCCTTTTTAACCTTCATCCACTGGCCAATGCATAACTTGCAAAATGCATGTGCACAGTTTAATGAAGTTGCCTGAAAAATAATATTTCATCTGCTGCAGACATGTAGTTCAGAAAGTGTGTTAAACAATGTTCCACTATAAGGCAGTGCTCCTTCTGATCAGACCAAGACAGCTATCAGTTGCTAGAACACACATACCAAGAGTAAGAAGGCATATCATAAACATACTTGTAAAGAAGAATGTTTTGCTACTATATAGTTAACTAAATTTTCTGTGAAAAATCTAAATGAACATACTTGAAATGAAATCAGGCTCTGCTTTGTGTAACTGCTAAAGCTTGGGGGAAAAACCCCACATTTTAATGTCCTGTAAATCTCACTTTGACATGTCCACAAGTTTTTGTGACAAAGGAATTTACGAAGCTCTTAGTGACTTCCAGAGTTGACCATTAACCAAGCTAACCCTAAAGCTCCTCCATGCAGTGCATCCTGGAAACACACAACCTTTGAATTCTGCCAATTCCTGTCAAATGTGCAAGGATTAAGCAGACACTCCAGAGAGGACCAGCACCACAGTTTCCATGCTGAAAATTCAGAACTGCACACTAAGCATGGGGGAATCAACTGAGTCCAGGACTTAACCTTATTTACTGGCTGACTGCGTGCAGGAGAAGCTGAAATGTGGCTCTGTGCGAGATCTGGCAATTCCTTGGTAGATCCCAGTATACTGGCCCGGTGCTGTTGAAGAGTTTCACTGGATGGCATGGAATTCACAGTATGCCAGTCCTCTTTTTCCCTTCGCCTAACACCAGATGTGAGATTCCCATAAATATGTACTGAACCAGGATAAAACACATTAGAAGGAACTGGTTCCCATGGCTCTAAATGATTAAGTCGTAGAATGGCAAAAGCAACAGGAAAAGTCTTGATGTTTAACACAGATCACACTAAGAAAAACCATCTTTTCACCAAATCAGCATAGGTGTCACTTCTGTAAACTAAGTATAGCTAACCCAAGCAGAGCCAAATTGAACCTCTACCACAACAGCTATGTCCTACAGTTTTTGGAAACTAAAAATACCCCCCCCCCCCGGCATGTAAACAATGAGCAAAACCACACAGACAAAACCACACGTAGTCCAAAATCAAGCAATTAAGCTCATATAAGGAGGCATGATTCTAATGCCAACTGCTGTTTGTTAATTCAATGCAAACATATAATCTCTGTAAATTTACTACCCAGGATGCAGCTGGGCAATATACAAGAATAAGACAAGGACCACCCATGCAAAAAACTGGAAGCCTATCAGATTAAAACAAAAATTCCCACTACAGGAAGCAAACAAACTATTCAAGACCAACAATACCTCCCACAGATGTGGGGGAAAAAAAAACCCCCCACTCCTTTTCTGTCTTTTGTCTTACTGATGGTTTCTGTTGTTGCTGAAGGGTGATGATGATGAGCCAGTCCTCTATTCTGGACACAAATTAAAAATACCCATAATAAATTCCTCTGCTGTCGCGATGAGATTTTCGACAGCAGAGGGACGGGAAACAAGATGGGCAGAGCATTTCAGAGACTCTGGGGGGGGGGGGCGGCCACCAGAGACACAGTTGAATGTTCCTGGGGCTGAAGATGATCTGGATGTTAATACAGACATTCCACGGAGGGAAGAAATCATCACGGCAATCGAGGGGTTGGGGAATGGAGGAGCTCCTGGCCATGATGGCTTAAATGCAGAGCTATTTGAGACAGACCCTGAGCTAGCAGCAGAACTATTAGAACCACTGTTTGCACGGGTCTGGAATGCGGGGACAACACCAGCGGAGTGGAACGGGGGAATGGTTGTCAAATTGCCCGGGAGGGGAGATCTTGCAGACTGCAATAGTTGGAAAGGAGTGGCTCTCTCGGTTCCCGGCAAGATACTGGGCAGGATAATTGTACAGAGAATTTCAAAAGTTGTGGACCACGGGCTGAGGAAAGAACAGGCAGGATTTGGAGGGGACAGAAGATGTGTAGCTCATATATTTACCCTCGGGAGCATTGTAGAGGAGTGCTCGGAGTGGCATGGACAGCTGTACATTAATTTCGTTGATTTTAAGGAGGCTTTTGACGGTATGCATAGGGACAGTTTATGGAGAGTACTGAGGGCTTGTGGAATTCCAGGCTGCATAGTGTCAATCATAAAAAGCCTATATGCCAACTTTACGTGTGGCGTTGGGCAGATCTACCTAACCTTTGTGGTGAAGGCGGGAGTACAACAGGGAAGCCCCTTGTCAACCACTCTGTTTTTGGCAGTCATGGAATGTGTGATGCGCTGGATGGCAGAGGGCGGTCCAAGAGGAATGGGATGGACTGCATTTTTTACATTGGAGGATCTGGGGTGTGCAGATGGCATTGCACTACTAGCACATTTGCATCAACACATCCAGGAAAAAAACAGATAGACTTGATAAGTGTGGCCAGCGGGTGGGCTTGAACATCAATCTAAAGAAGACGGAGGTCATGACGCTCAATGTGAGCGGCCCTGGGCCCATGTCAGTAAGGAGTCGGCAACTGGAATGGACAGACGCCTTCACATACCTAGGATGCATGGTGGCACCAGACGGCGGAGCAGGCAGGGACATCAACGGCAGAGTGAACAAAGCAAGAACAGCCTTTTTTGGTCTAGACAACATCTGGGGGGGTCCTCTCAGTACAGCACAAGCACAGAATTAGGATTGTGTCAGAGCTGTGTGCTTTCTGTGCTTCTCTGTGGTGTGGAATGCTGGAGAGTTGCAGAGAGGGAGATGTCGAAATTGTCCTCTTTTCACATAACATGCCTAAGAGAGATTCTCCTAGCCTTTTGGCCGAATGCCATCGCCGACCAAGATCTGCTTACTCGGAGTGAGCAAAAGGACATGCACACCGTCGTGGCTGGCGGACGCTGGGGCTGGGCTGGCCATGTCCTCAGAGGAGACCCCGATGCCATCACAGGAACAGCTATGCTATGGACCCCTGAGGGAAGGTGAAGGAGAGACCAACCAAGGACAGCTTGGTGGAGGACTGTGGAGGCTGAGATGCAGGGGGTGAACCAGAGTTGGGGCACTGTATGAAGGATGGCCACCGACCGAGCAAAGTGGAATCAATTTGTTGTTGCCTTACAAGACGCCACCAGGCGTGATGGCCACTGACTGCTTTGACGGTCAGTGGCTAAGGATCAAAGAAGAAGAAGATAAATAAATTCCACACCCCTGTAAAGCACACTAACAAGAGAGACCTACCCAACAGTACCAAAGGCAGCTTCTATGAATATTACAGACAGCTAACCTAACATTGCAATACATGCATAAACAGATGGCTCTGCATTGAAGGCCATCACATATGCTGGACTCAGATTATGCAAAGAACCCAATTGGTGACATATCAGAAATAAATAAACCATGTGAAAGATTCCATAGCAATTATCATTAGCAGAAAGTATGGCAATAAACAGCACCCTAAAAAATATTCATTCAATTGAAACTAGAAATCTGAAACCCTCAAACATCCTAAGACACTGGAAGATTACTTCAAACTGAAAGCAAAGAAATAATGCAGCTGGCTGAAATGACAGTCTGCTAACAGCATACGACATCAAAGTCCCTCTCCAATGAATGTCAGGACAAACCAGGCAATAAAAAAGCAGACAAATTAGCAAAACTAGGAGCAAGCATGGTTCTAATATTCTGGCCAACATGCAGAAGTATTAATACTCCAAAAAAATTTCAAAGAGGAATGACTGAATCGACATGCAAAAGGGTCTAGAACATGTCACCTTCACACAAAATTGACAACATCAATAAACTGCAAAGCATGCAGTAAGTCATAATCGTCAAAACCAAGAACAGAGCTTATTGAACTCAGGAAGCAATTTCAACAGATTAGACTCCTGACATGAGTCCAACTGCTGTAATTGGACCCCTACATAATGAGAGAGTTCAACACATGCTACTTGCATGCCGAGGACTCATCATAGATAGAAGCTACTGCCAGGATCCCTAACAATCACAAACACTCTTTATGGGACCTCCTGACAGCTACATAACACACTTACTTACTTAGTCATTCCTCTTCTACCGTGTTGGGTTTTTAGGCCTTGATTTATCATCTGGTTGCGGACCATGTCTCTTCTTGTAGCTTCAACCACCTTCCTCAGATACCTCATTTCTGAGGTTTGGATCTGGCTTTTATGGGTTGTAGTCATTGCCCATGATTCGCATCCATACGTCAAGACTGGGACATAGGTGGAGCGGTATGCAGCCATCTTCATCTTCTTACCAACTTCTCTTTTGCTGAGGAATCCTCGATTTATGGCTTGAAAAAGTCTCCCAGCTGCTGCTCTTCGGGTAGCCAACTCTTCTTTGATGCCTCCCTTCCGGTCTATAACAGCTCCAAGGTATTTAAAGTGGTCGACCTGCTCCAGGACCTGTTCTCCCAGCTTAATCTGATGTCTTCTTTCATCTCGTGATATCACCATGGTTTTTGTTTTTGAGCTGCTTATGATCATCCCTCTCTTCTCCAGCTCTTCCTTCCAGACTTGCAGGTTGGATTGAAGATGTGCCTCTGATTTAGCAATCATACATAACACACACAAACTCTTAAACTTAGCAATGGCTGCCAAAGAGCTCAAAGTATAGCAACTCTAGTTACCTGCACCAACAACAAATCCACAAGCTCATATTAGATAATTTTACATCATCATCTCAATGAATTAAAGTGCAGATTTCCAAACTTAAGAAAAAACAACTTCTGAAAACAACATGAAATAACACCAACCTTAACAAAAAGTTCATTGCAAATAGAGCATTGTAATTCCATTTCCAGGAGATCTACAAAATTTGACAGAACATCCTCTCTTGCCTTCAGAGCTTGAAGTTTAGCAGTTGCACTTTCTTGTTTTATTTCACTTAACTGGCTTTCCAACAGTTTCTGTTCCATGTCCTTCTTCTCGAGAACCTGTTAAATAAATAAAAAAAGTGCTCCCTGAACTGTCTACACACTATGATGAAGAAGAAAATAAGAAGTATTAAATCTGTTGGAAAAATAATCATTTAATCATTTTCACTGATTATACACATATTATTTTTTAAAGTTGAAGAAATAGCCAATTTCTGTTACCTTTTCCCCCTGAATAAAAATTTAAAGTCTAAGAAGTGAACGTGTAAAACAGCTGATGGTTCTAAATTCTACCATTGCTCAATCAATTTCCACTGATGACTGATTAAATAAATGCAGTTACAAAGGAATGAATGTAATGAAATATCACTCAACAGAAGAATGCTGCATTTCTTCATGAATGATTGAATTCCTTTTCTTTTTCACTTCCACCAATGCAACTAGCCCCAGTATTGAAGCCTGCACCAAAGGAATTCATGTGCATTTGCAAGGCTGGTTTCTACAAAGCTTTGTTTTATACTGTGACGGTCTTCGCTGATGCTGAAAACAATAAAATTTTGCTGTGAAGAACTAGAACGTTTAAAAAAAGAAAACCAGAGACATAAGAAGTATGTATTTTCTGGAACAGATAAAGATAAAAATGCTTAGAGCTTGAAGTCTAGACTAGTAAAATTAGAAGGACAGAAAGCCTTAGGCCACAAGCACTACTTATACCGCTGCGCAGGTTAACACATTCACTACCGAATTGAAAAACACACTGTGGCCGAATTAAATTTTGTTCCCATTTTCATCCTGTAGGTGATTGCACAAAGTAAGCTGTAGTTTTTGTAATTGTTTACAGATTTTTATGAATTACACGTCATTTTAAAGATAAATGAATGTACTATTACAATAAACACCGGTTGTAACTCTAATAGAGGTTGTTGCTATTTAACGGCCCTCCGATGGCCGAGGACTTGCAATATTTTCACAATTATAACTGCTTGCGCCCCATCTCTATCAAAATCACAATTTCAATCAATGTGCACACCATTTTCACTCTTGTCCTCGTCGATAGATCTATCAGTCAATTGTTGAAACACGTTTCTATCCTATTCAGCCTCTAGACGAGATGTACATGCATTTTTTGTAGTCCTATCACTAGTTGCCACGGTAAACAGTTTTACACGATTTGGTAACTAACCCAAAACGCTGAAAAATATGAACATAATATAAATTTTCCAGTGTTCTACAACAACCATGCTTTAGGAATATGTTTTCCGGTGGCAACTTAAAATCTCGAACCAGATCAGAAAGTGCTTCAGTACATTTTTCATTCGTTTTATTACTAAAATTAGATTGGCGCTCTGAGCGGCTTGCGGTCCAAATGTGATTATTTTGTGAGCCGCTGACAGCGGCTTGCGGTAGTTAATGTGTTAATGATACAAATAGTCATAGTTGGTGTGGCTAAACTTTCTGAAATACTGTCTACCAATGTCTGCCACACATAAGGCAACTTGACCACGATTAACACACATCTCACCTTTTCAAGTTTCTGCTTTTGATTAAGTAACTGTTGTTCAAGCTCCTTGTTTTTTTCTTCCAATGCCTTTTCCATTTCAGTCTGTAAGCTCTCTTCTATCTAGAAACACAAGCAAACATTCACTTGGAAACTGAGAAAGAACTTGTTTAAAGATATTCAAATTTTGTTTACTCAATAAACTATTTTTACTCACACAGGCATACAAATGCATTATTACTTACTGTGAATTGACATCAAAAGAAATCATTTTTCTATTCTGAGCTACTAATGTTGATATCTTTAAAAAGAAAATACTAAAATGATAAAGACTTAATTTTAACATACAAATGAGAGACAAGAGCCCCTAATGATAAGCAGCACTTTCCCACCATGGAGGAAAACAAGGTTCCCCAAGTTGATTGACAAAAAAAAAAAGGCAACCAAATAGAAGCAGAGAGGTATAGAATAGAGGTATACAGGTATAGAATAGAAAGACATCTATACACAGATGAATCAGCAATACGAGAGCTACAACAAATGGAGGTGGAGATGTATAACAAAATTAAAGAATGGACAGGAAATCTATACACCAGTGAACACTGGAAAATTCTTGAAAAATTTCAGAGCTGATGCAGAATTACTAACAACAGCTGCAATAACCATTGTGGAAAAAGAAGATTATGAAAATGGTTTATAAAAATAAAAAAAAGTAAAGGGTCCTGTCACATGCCCATTGAGGCATATTGGGAATATGGTGTTAGGCCCATCGGCACACTAGGGGTGACGTGGATCAGTTTCACGGCGGCCACCTTAACCCTCCTAGAGTTGCTGTGGTACCCAATTCATGAGGCTGGGTTGACCCCGAAGACATCTGCAGTCTAAAAAAAAATCTCACCTCAACTGGGGATCGAACCAGAACCGCCAAGCTGGGAAGCCAGTACACTAACTACTGCCCTAGTGGCTTTAAGCCAAGGTAGTGTTCCTCAAAGATTTTCAACCAGTTATAACTGCCCTCACTCATCGCCAATTCAACTCCCAAAGGAGCATATGCCTTCAACAAATTTATACAAAGTCTTCCTGCCCCTGCCATTAGCTCAAGGTCTTGACTTCTTCATCCCCCTCATGTCTGTCTTCAGTTCTGTTCTCCACGTGTTCCTTGGTCTCTCTCTCTCTACCTCAATTACCCTGGGGATGCCAAAACAAGGACTGCCTATAACTGCTCTAAGGAACCATAAATACAGCGAATAAGACAGCTCCTTAGAAGCACTAATGGAAAGCTGCTATAAATTCAACAGAGTGAAAGTACAGTTCATTCCTCAACCTCAGACCTAAGGGTCTTTTATGTTTGGACATGCGCCCTAATATAACCGACAAGGCTGAACGGGACCTTGCCTCGCCAAAACAAGGCAAAACTTTATTTTTAAAAAAAAAAATTCATTCCTGCCCACCTTAAGATATATGGATATGAGAAGAAAGAGAGACTTGAAAAAGAAGGAGTAAGCAAAATCGAAAGAAATAAAAGAAATAATAAGAAATAAACTTCAAAGAAATACATCACAGTGAACACCCAGTTATAAGTAACAGAAGCCTTCTACTCCATACCAACAAGAAATCAAGTGATAATTTCCAGACTAAGATATATGCACTGCAGACTCAAGTGCTCTCTGTTCAAATTTGAAAAAAAAAAATGGACAGACGTGTCCATGTGGGGAAGACAAGCAAACAGTAGAACATGTCCTTCAGGATTATCAGCTCCAAGGGGGAAGCAGACACAGGCTAGCCTTCATCAGCTCATTAGAGGGAGACATTTTATGGCAATAAGAGAAGCCCAAGACAGACTGCCAACTTAAGAGAGAACAGGTGAAGATATATGAGCACAAACAAACAAGACCATTACACATAATGTCAGTATTTCATCTGTCACCCAAGGTCTGAACTTTCTACATTAATAATATCAATATAACGTGGCTATGCCATTAACATTTGGTACAAATATGAAAGTGATAGTTAAATATTTGACAAAGTCACAGTGTAATTCTTTCTTACACCTTCCTCATTATTAACACTTGTATATGAACTAATCTGATAAATTTTCACTCAGCAATTAACCACTTACAGGCTGGGATAATCTGAAGTTGTGTTTTTAAATGTTCTTTCTTATAATGTAACCCGCCATGTACTAAAAACTGGCTAATATTTTTTTCTTCTCTGTCTCTGTATCTGACTCGTTCTGTTCTAGTTTGTTACTAAATTCAGCACATTTAGGTGCAGGACATATAAATTTGGTTTGGTTTGGTTTGATTGCACATGGACTATTCCATAAGTGCTCCAATCTCCTCCCTTAGATCACACAAGGAGGATCTCAGCACAGTGCTTGTACTCCAAAGCACCGGTGATGATCCCAATGTGTGTATACAGGAATCATACATTCTATAAATATTTTTTGTGGTGGGTAGGGTTTCTAATTTTAAAATTTTGCCCGGCAGTGGCCATATGGCTACTCTTTACGATTTCCAACTGCAGTGGAATTTTTAATGTGTGCAACTTGCACACGGGACCTCCTATTTTTCACCCTAATCCGAGAAGGCTAGGCCTCTGATCTCACTACCCAGGAGATCGGAGGGAGTATGACATCATTAGGAACCATTGGTACTGAAAAAAATTTCCTTCAATTATTCCCTGTGCTGAGAGTGAACCCAGTACCTTTAGCACATGTCTGAGGTAGACCTCCGTCGATTTATCGACTATGTTGGTAATTTCAATCCTGCCATCAAATTCACTTCTGAAATTTCTACGACCTCAGTGAATTTCCTTGACATCACTGTGACTATTAGCCCTATTGGTCTTAAAACGTCTGTCTATTATAAGGCTACTGACGCTCATGGTTTCCTTCTTTATACTTCATCGCATCCTCTTAGCTGTAAAAATTCCATTCCCTTTTCTCAACTTCTTCGCTTGCGTCGGTTATGTCACGATGACGATGATTTTCATCAGCGAGCTCAAGAGATGCTTGAGTTCTTTCGCCGACGTCTTTATCCAGAACATGTGTTATCTGATGCCCTTAATCGTATCACACGCGTCACTCGTCAGACGGCACTCACTACTAAACCTTCTGTCCAATCTGACAGACTCAAACTGGTTCTAACTTTCCATCCTCACTGCCTGGCGGTAAAGAGAATTCTGTTTCGACATCTGCCTATTCTCAACTCTGATCCTGATACCAAAGAGTTATTTCGTGATACACCTTTGGTAGCTTATCGTAAGGATAGGAATTTTAGGGATATTCTTGTACACAGTCGCTTGCGACATTCTAGCCCATCTTACTTTGGTACTAAACCGTGCCAACGCCGGATATGCAAGACCTGTCC
The DNA here is from genome assembly GCA_024509875.1 of Oreohelix idahoensis. Taxonomy (NCBI): domain Eukaryota; kingdom Metazoa; phylum Mollusca; class Gastropoda; order Stylommatophora; family Oreohelicidae; genus Oreohelix; species Oreohelix idahoensis. The sequence continues at coordinate 652,248 of JAMPIV010005706.1, read as the reverse complement.
GTTTGTACTCCAAGCTCAGACAGTCACTTTTCCTAAAGGAATATTTATTATTAGAGAGTCTTTTACGTGCGAATCCAGAAACCTGATTTATGCTATCATCTGCAAGAGATGTGGCATGACCTATATTGGTGAAACTGGTAGGCGTTTGGCAGACAGGTTTCGTGAGCACTTGAATGACATCTATCAGGACAAACATTTACCGGTGGCCCTTCATTTCAATAGACCGGACCATTCAGGTAATTCCGATATACATGTCACTGCCCTGCGTTCATGTGCCGGTAATGACAAGACTCGCTTTTCGTTGGAGAACCGCCTTATTTTTAAAATGGGCGTTCTAGCTCCCGGCGGTTTAAATATACAACATCATTTTGCATAAATTCTGGTAGCTTTTCTCTTTTTCATTCTTTATTCGTTGTCTTTATGATCTATCTTTTGTGTTTTTGCTTTGGTTCGTTTCGTATCTTTTTATATCTCTTGTTTTGTCGCTATCGCACGTCACTTCCTTGCGTATCCTGTGACAAGAGACTACCGTTTTCTTCCACGGATTATTTGCATCGAGCTAAGCTAACTTTAACTAGTTCCACAGTTTTGTTTATTCTTCTTTTTTTCGTTTCGTTGGATTATTTACTTTCTTGTTTCAGTATTTCTTTTCTTTTAGATTTTACGATCGCCCATTTGTTGTTTGTTTCTCATCATCGTATAGTTTTGTAGTACCTATATGTAATTTTTGTCTTTGTCACCTGTTTGTGGCTGACGAAGGGTAAAACCCGAAACGTCCCTTGTCTCATGTGAACTGTTATTAGTAAAACTGATTAAATACCGTTTTATTAGTTTATAAACTTATATTCCTTACCAGTTTTACTGCAGCCCCTTAATTTATTTACTTATACTATACTACAATTATTGCTGCTACCCTGTTTCCGTTTCGTGACTACTATATTTTGTGTGCATCTCTTGTTTCATATTTTTACATTTGTTCATTATGCCTTATCAGAAACATTTGATTTCTTCTCTTCATTCGTTTATCACCCATTCATTTTCTCTCATGCCTTCTGATATATCTCGTACTGCTTGTGACTTAGCCTTTACTATATACAAGAAGACACGCTGTACATGTCACATTAATTTTCTCACGAACTGTCTCCATGCTAGAGTTATTCCCAAAGGGTTTGTCTCTAGCTTCCATCTATCGGCGGGACTTCCTCATCTTGCCGACCAGCATCGCTTACAACAAGTTGAGAAGAAATGTTCCTTCCAACGTATGAGGTGCGTCATTGCTATACATAAACGCCAGCTGACTGAGTTTGAACTTTCGAAATCCAACCTTACACAACAGCTACGTCTACTGACTTCTTTGTGCCCGGCAGCGTTCCCTCTTATTCGCACTATAATCCATGACACGAATAGGGAGCTGTATACTCGTTTGTGCACGCATAAAAAAGAGAAATTGCGCCGCCTCCGTCCGCAACCTCCTTTAGGGTCCTCTATTCAGTCTTCTACCCAAGCTAAAGTTATTTGCATTCCTCCAGATTTGCATCTGTCTCCTGATGAATTGTCTGTCTTGAGCAAAGGTCTTAAGTTTGTTCCTCTTCGTTCTAATTTTGACAAATATTCTCTGCTTCAGGATGTTCACAGCTTCCATCGCCGCATGCGTCTCAAATATTACCATCGTAATGGTAATGATTCTACCAGGGTTTCTGATACTGATGATATCTTTCGTCGTTTCGGCAAACGTAAACTAGACTGGACTCCAGCTCCAGGAGCTTCTCGTGCTCTGGATTTATATATTGCCAATACTTTACATGACATTGACCAGCTCAATCTACGCCGTCTCCGTCGATCTAACCTCACGTCTTCTGAATGGCGGGCATTGTCACGCCTTAAAAACCGTGATGATATTGTTATCAAGCCGGCTGACAAAGGTGGTGCTGTGGTTGTTTGGCGTAAGGACTTATACATTCACGAAGGAGTTACGCAGCTAGGTAACACCACCTTTTACTCACCTTGTTCTGGTGATGCTACAGTCCGGAATAATCATACTGTTTATGAGACTATCCGGGGCCTTGTCCATGATGATCATCTCCCTTCTGGTGCTTTATCTCTCCATATTTTTGATAGTAGTCTTGGTAAGCCTTCCTTCTACATGCTTCCTAAGGTGCATAAAATTGCTAACCCTGGTAGGCCTATTGTTTCAGCCTGCTCTTGTCCCACTGAACGTATTTCTGAATTCCTTGATAGTATTTTCCAGCCTTTGGTCGCCAATCTGCCTTCTTATTTGAAAGACACTACTCATGCTATCACTACCTTTGATTCTATCAGATTCACGCCTGATCGTACTTACCGTCTTTTCCTTCTAGATGTTTGTTCCCTTTATACTTCTATTCCACATGCTGATGGTCTTAAGGCACTCCAATTTTTTCTCGCCAGCGTACTGATCTTACTATAAGTACAGGTCCGCTTCTTCGCCTTGCTGAGTTGGTTCTTAATCTCAACTCTTTTGAGTTTAATGGCCAATTCTTCAACCAAATCAGTGGCGTTGCTATGGGGACTAAGATGGGCCCTAGTTACGCTTGCCTTTTTATGGGCCACTTTGAATATTTGGTCTTTCAAAATTATGATGGGCCAATACCCGAGTTTTACCGCCGCTACATTGATGATGGTATTGGCATTACTTACATGTCTGAGGTAGACCTCCGTCGATTTATCGACTATGTTGGTAATTTCAATCCTGCCATCAAATTCACTTCTGAAATTTCTACGACCTCAGTGAACTTCCTTGACATCACTGTGACTATTAGCCCTATTGGTCTTAAAACGTCTGTCTATTATAAGGCTACTGACGCTCATGGTTTCCTTCTTTATACTTCATCGCATCCTCTTAGCTGTAAAAATTCCATTCCCTTTTCTCAACTTCTTCGCTTGCGTCGGTTATGTCACGATGACGATGATTTTCATCAGCGAGCTCAAGAGATGCTTGAGTTCTTTCGCCGACGTCTTTATCCAGAACATGTGTTATCTGATGCCCTTAATCGTATCACACGCGTCACTCGTCAGACGGCACTCACTACTAAACCTTCTGTCCAATCTGACAGACTCAAACTGGTTCTAACTTTCCATCCTCACTGCCTGGCGGTAAAGAGAATTCTGTTTCGACATCTGCCTATTCTCAACTCTGATCCTGATACCAAAGAGTTATTTCGTGATACACCTTTGGTAGCTTATCGTAAGGATAGGAATTTTAGGGATATTCTTGTACACAGTCGCTTGCGACATTCTAGCCCATCTTACTTTGGTACTAAACCGTGCCAACGCCGGATATGCAAGACCTGTCCGTTTGTACTCCAAGCTCAGACAGTCACTTTTCCTAAAGGAAAATTTATTATTAGAGAGTCTTTTACGTGCGAATCCAGAAACCTGATTTATGCTATCATCTGCAAGAGATGTGGCATGACCTATATTGGTGAAACTGGTAGGCGTTTGGCAGACAGGTTTCGTGAGCACTTGAATGACATCTATCAGGACAAACATTTACCGGTGGCCCTTCATTTCAATAGACCGGACCATTCAGGTAATTCCGATATACATGTCACTGCCCTGCGTTCATGTGCCGGTAATGACAAGACTCGCTTTTCGTTGGAGAACCGCCTTTTTTTTTTAAAATGGGCGTTCTAGCTCCCGGCGGTTTAAATATACAACATCATTTTGCATAAATTCTGGTAGCTTTTCTCTTTTTCATTCTTTATTCGTTGTCTTTATGATCTATCTTTTTGTGTTTTTGCTTTGGTTCGTTTCGTATCTTTTTATATCTCTTGTTTTGTCGCTATCGCACGTCACTTCCTTGCGTATCCTGTGACAAGAGACTACCGCTTTCTTCCACGGATTATTTGCATCGAGCTAAGCTAACTTTAACTAGTTCCACAGTTTTGTTTATTCTTCTTTTTTTCGTTTCGTTGGATTATTTACTTTCTTGTTTCAGTATTTCTTTTCTTTTGGATTTTACGATCGCCCATTTGTTGTTTGTTTCTCATCATCGTATAGTTTTGTAGTACCTATATGTAATTTTTGTCTTTGTCACCTGTTTGTGGCTGACGAAGGGTAAAACCCGAAACGTCCCTTGTCTCATGTGAACTGTTATTAGTAAAACTGATTAAATACCGTTTTATTAGTTTATAAACTTATATTCCTTACCAGTTTTACTGCAGCCCCTTAATTTATTTACTTATACTATACTACAATTATTGCTGCTACCCTGTTTCCGTTTCGTGACTACTATATTTTGTGTGCATCTCTTGTTTCATATTTTTACATTTGTTCATTATGCCTTATCAGAAACATTTGATTTCTTCTCTTCATTCGTTTATCACCCATTCATTTTCTCTCATGCCTTCTGATATATCTCGTACTGCTTGTGACTTAGCCTTTACTATATACAAGAAGACACGCTGTACATGTCACATTAATTTTCTCACGAACTGTCTCCATGCTAGAGTTATTCCCAAAGGGTTTGTCTCTAGCTTCCATCTATCGGCGGGACTTCCTCATCTTGCCGACCAGCATCGCTTACAACAAGTTGAGAAGAAATGTTCCTTCCAACGTATGAGGTGCGTCATTGCTATACATAAACGCCAGCTGACTGAGTTTGAACTTTCGAAATCCAACCTTACACAACAGCTACGTCTACTGACTTCTTTGTGCCCGGCAGCGTTCCCTCTTATTCGCACTATAATCCATGACACGAATAGGGAGCTGTATACTCGTTTGTGCACGCATAAAAAAGAGAAATTGCGCCGCCTCCGTCCGCAACCTCCTTTAGGGTCCTCTATTCAGTCTTCTACCCAAGCTAAAGTTATTTGCATTCCTCCAGATTTGCATCTGTCTCCTGATGAATTGTCTGTCCTGAGCAAAGGTCTTAAGTTTGTTCCTCTTCGTTCTAATTTTGACAAATATTCTCTGCTTCAGGATGTTCACAGCTTCCATCGCCGCATGCGTCTCAAATATTACCATCGTAATGGTAATGATTCTACCAGGGTTTCTGATACTGATGATATCTTTCGTCGTTTCGGCAAACGTAAACTAGACTGGACTCCAGCTCCAGGAGCTTCTCGTGCTCTGGATTTATATATTGCCAATACTTTACATGACATTGACCAGCTCAATCTACGCCGTCTCCGTCGATCTAACCTCACGTCTTCTGAATGGCGGGCATTGTCACGCCTTAAAAACCGTGATGATATTGTTATCAAGCCGGCTGACAAAGGTGGTGCTGTGGTTGTTTGGCGTAAGGACTTATACATTCACGAAGGAGTTACGCAGCTAGGTAACACCACCTTTTACTCACCTTGTTCTGGTGATGCTACAGTCCGGAATAATCATACTGTTTATGAGACTATCCGGGGCCTTGTCCATGATGATCATCTCCCTTCTGGTGCTTTATCTCTCCATATTTTTGATAGTAGTCTTGGTAAGCCTTCCTTCTACATGCTTCCTAAGGTGCATAAAATTGCTAACCCTGGTAGGCCTATTGTTTCAGCCTGCTCTTGTCCCACTGAACGTATTTCTGAATTCCTTGATAGTATTTTCCAGCCTTTGGTCGCCACTCTGCCTTCTTATTTGAAAGACACTACTCATGCTATCACTACCTTTGATTCTATCAGATTCACGCCTGATCGTACTTACCGTCTTTTCCTTCTAGATGTTTGTTCCCTTTATACTTCTATTCCACATGCTGATGGTCTTAAGGCACTCCAATTTTTTCTCGACCAGCGTACTGATCTTACTATAAGTACAGGTCCGCTTCTTCGCCTTGCTGAGTTGGTTCTTAATCTCAACTCTTTTGAGTTTAATGGCCAATTCTTCAACCAAATCAGTGGCGTTGCTATGGGGACTAAGATGGGCCCTAGTTACGCTTGCCTTTTTATGGGCCACTTTGAATATTTGGTCTTTCAAAATTATGATGGGCCAATACCCGAGTTTTACCGCCGCTACATTGATGATGGTATTGGCATTACTTACATGTCTGAGGTAGACCTCCGTCGATTTATCGACTATGTTGGTAATTTCAATCCTGCCATCAAATTCACTTCTGAAATTTCTACGACCTCAGTGAACTTCCTTGACATCACTGTGACTATTAGCCCTATTGGTCTTAAAACGTCTGTCTATTATAAGGCTACTGACGCTCATGGTTTCCTTCTTTATACTTCATCGCATCCTCTTAGCTGTAAAAATTCCATTCCCTTTTCTCAACTTCTTCGCTTGCGTCGGTTATGTCACGATGACGATGATTTTCATCAGCGAGCTCAAGAGATGCTTGAGTTCTTTCGCCGACGTCTTTATCCAGAACATGTGTTATCTGATGCCCTTAATCGTATCACACGCGTCACTCGTCAGACGGCACTCACTACTAAACCTTCTGTCCAATCTGACAGACTCAAACTGGTTCTAACTTTCCATCCTCACTGCCTGGCGGTAAAGAGAATTCTGTTTCGACATCTGCCTATTCTCAACTCTGATCCTGATACCAAAGAGTTATTTCGTGATACACCTTTGGTAGCTTATCGTAAGGATAGGAATTTTAGGGATATTCTTGTACACAGTCGCTTGCGACATTCTAGCCCATCTTACTTTGGTACTAAACCGTGCCAACGCCGGATATGCAAGACCTGTCCGTTTGTACTCCAAGCTCAGACAGTCACTTTTCCTAAAGGAATATTTATTATTAGAGAGTCTTTTACGTGCGAATCCAGAAACCTGATTTATGCTATCATCTGCAAGAGATGTGGCATGACCTATATTGGTGAAACTGGTAGGCGTTTGGCAGACAGGTTTCGTGAGCACTTGAATGACATCTATCAGGACAAACATTTACCGGTGGCCCTTCATTTCAATAGACCGGACCATTCAGGTAATTCCGATATACATGTCACTGCCCTGCGTTCATGTGCCGGTAATGACAAGACTCGCTTTTCGTTGGAGAACCGCCTTATTTTTAAAATGGGCGTTCTAGCTCCCGGCGGTTTAAATATACAACATCATTTTGCATAAATTCTGGTAGCTTTTCTCTTTTTCATTCTTTATTCGTTGTCTTTATGATCTATCTTTTTGTGTTTTTGCTTTGGTTCGTTTCGTATCTTTTTATATCTCTTGTTTTGTCGCTATCGCACGTCACTTCCTTGCGTATCCTGTGACAAGAGACTACCGTTTTCTTCCACGGATTATTTTCATCGAGCTAAGCTAACTTTAACTAGTTCCACAGTTTTGTTTATTCTTCTTTTTTTCGTTTCGTTGGATTATTTACTTTCTTGTTTCAGTATTTCTTTTCTTTTAGATTTTACGATCGCCCATTTGTTGTTTGTTTCTCATCATCGTATAGTTTTGTAGTACCTATATGTAATTTTTGTCTTTGTCACCTGTTTGTGGCTGATGAAGGGTAAAACCCGAAACGTCCCTTGTCTCATGTGAACTGTTATTAGTAAAACTGATTAAATACCGTTTTATTAGTTTATAAACTTATATTCCTTACCAGTTTTACTGGTACCTTTAGGATTAGAGGCGGACGCCATACCTCTGAGCCACTCCGCCCCCATATACATTTACCAGGTCTAAATACATATCTATTAACCCCTAAAATGCTAATAACTCTTTCTAATGGTTTTCTTTCTTCTCTGATCCTTAGACGCCGACTGCCAAAGCAGTCAGTGAATATCATGCCTGGTGGTGTCTTGTAGGACAGCAACAAACTGCTTCCACTTTGTTCGGTCGGTGGCCATCCTTCGTGCAGTGCCCCAGATCTGGTTCATTCTTTGCATCTCGGCCTCCACACTTCTCCGCCAAATTGTTTTTCGTCTGCCTCTCTTTCTCTTTCCTTCAGGGGTCCATAGTACAGCTGTTCTTGTGATGGCATCAGAATCTCTTCTGAGGACGTGGCCAACCCAACTCCAGCATCTGCCAGCTATGATGGTGTGCGTGTCCTCTTGGTTGCTCCAAGTAAGCAGTTCTTGGTTGGTGATAGTATTCGAGCAAAAGATTCTGAGAATTTCTTTCTAATGGTAGCACGAGAGTATTTTGAGAAAAATGCTGAGAATGAACATGGTCAATTAATATAATTAAAAAAATTATAAACATATTCCTGAGTGTGGAAAGATTACATACCACTGCTCTGTACTCGAGTCTGCAGTCCCTGAATCTCAGTCCAAAAAATTATCACTTGATCTTTACTTGGTAAGGAGTAGAATTACAAACCATTGTTCTGTATCTTATATACCTCTGAACATAAGCTATGCGAAATTTCATTTCAGTGCCTCATTTCTCAACTCCACAGTACGAATCTTGTCACACGTCACTTTCAGCAACATAAACCTCTATTATCATTCTCTAATGTAGTGACCCTGAGTTTATGCTGAAAAACAGCAAAATCTATGTCCTACCTGTTTCTTTTCAGTTAGCAGCCCTTCCCGCTGAGCAGCTAACTGGGCCAATAGTGCTGCCTCGCGCTCTTTAACATGTGCCTCAAGTTCTGTCTGCATTTTCTTTTTCAAATCCTCCTTCTCCCTTTCTAATTTTTCCTGACAAATAAACAACGCATCTGGTTAATAAAGAAGTTACTGGTAAAATACAGAAGTGGTAACTATGAACACAAGTGACAACTATGAATATAAATACAGCTTTTGCATTTAATGTAAGGATTATTATAAAGAATGTAAATTAGCCACGATCAAAAATAAACATTACAATGGCAACATCGCCACAATGACAAGGGTAATGACAGAACTTAATGTAATTTGCTCCTTATGGAGAACATAAAAGTGAGCGAGGACTTGAAAACAGCAAGGAAAAAAAATCAGTATAGTATACTATAAACGGAACACCAGCATGAGAAACAACAAAGCAATTAAAATATCAAATATATACCCACAGATATTTAACAAGACTAATAATATTAATAAATGTTACAATACACTGAACTAACTCACGTGTGTAAATTTTTTGATAAAATTATATTACATTTATTTTGTTCTGGATCAATTTTTTAGGTTGACCAGAACTTAAAAGGATTAGAGATTATGAAAGAAATGCATGGAATATTATATCATAAATGCAATAGTGTACATATATATGTACTATACTAGTTAGTTTTATTAAAATGTTCTAGTAGTCATCTACTTGGGAGGATAGTTACTGTTTGTGCTGTTGGGGTGGCCTCATCACACCTGTCTATATTGACTACACAGTGTCCAGAAAATGGTGGGAATTTTTATGGGGGTATTAGTAACTAAACTGCGTTGGTGAATGTCCAGCAGACCAGAGGCTCACTCATCTTGTCGTTGTAGCTCTGGTGCTGAAAACTGATGGTCCCACCTCTCCGTGCTGGCGGGCAATAATGGTGGTCTCTGTCACAAGTACTGCACAGATACACTCGAGTAAAGTCACCAACTGAATAGTCACTGCTTTGTTGACAACAGAAACTCGCAGCTCTGCAATCAAAGTATGGGCCATGTGTCAAAATCTATTCTCTACCCACGTCTGGACACAACACTGACACAACAACCACATCATACAGACAGGTCAGATCTCTCTGACCAAACAGCACATTTACCATGGTGGTTTTACATCAGATAGATCCTCCCAGACTATAGATTCTGAAAAATATTTATTAGTTTTCTGCTCTAAAAGAGGATAGGTAATATGTTTCATTATTCTCAACACTTGATCTGTCTTGCATAATCCTTGTTGGAGTTTATGTACATTGTTGGTCCCTAGACCCTGACTAGGGCGGGGGGTCTAGAGCAAATCCCTACTTGTTTGTAAGGCTAGATTTCGATATGGCAGTATCAAATCACTCGAACATGAAACAATATTCAAAATATACAAAGAAATAATTTCAATCTTACCAGATTATGAATAAATAACACAGAATTGCTAGCAAAACTCAGCTGAGCTGCTGGCTATAGTATGGCGTCCCTAACTTTCTTTCACTTTCTTTCATATGGAAATCACCACACTTTAAAATCTGTGTCTATCACTGAACAACTATTGAAGAATGGCCCCACTTTCGCGTCTGAGCGCTAATGATATGATTGTCTGTGGCCAATCACTGCCTAGGTTTATTTTAAATTTCAAATTTCCTACCATAAAGTCATTTCAGTCATGCTTCAGTCAAGTATGGATGGTTATCTGTTAGTCTGTCCGTCTCTACTTGTGTTTCTACAAAATGTACTCGATTTTTGAACCAACCTTTCTCTCCCCTCCAAAATTTTGTCGTTAAAAGTTATATTTAGACACAGCCACCACAAATATCCCTTCTCTTCCATACTACGTAGATTTGAACACCTGCGTTTCGAGGTCGTGTTTTTTTTGTGCAATTAGCGACACTTTTAGATTCCATACAGTCTGTCGATGATGTGAACAACACTGTCTTTTGTCATTATCTTCAATATTATCTATCCGTCTGTAAAAGTAAGAACATATTAGTTCACTGCTCAGAATAGGCCATCCGGCCAGCTAATTTTTATATTCCTAACATTAATATTAAGAAAAAAATACTTTTTAAATTTTGTAATATTCCAAACATCTGCGTTTTAGCCGCTGAATTCAAATCAAGGGCTTGGTATTGCAAAAGCGTCCAATAAATGACTGTGGCGTATTATATCTAAGGTCCCTTCTGTCGAGTTGCTTACTTTTTATGTCAACTTGGGAAACGTGACTTTTCTCCGTTTCCCCCCCAATTGCGTCTCCTTAGCCTTTCTAGTCTCACGCAATCGTTCCAGTCATATTTTTTTCCTTTTTGATCCGCCGTTCCCCTCCTGTTTAGCAAGTCAATTATTATGGAGGATGATGACCCGCGGTCTAGGCGATCATGTACTATTCGCAGCCTACGCATTATGTTTTTATCCTTAAATGTTATCTTTGGAGATATTTTACCGTTGTATCTCTGTCAATTTCACTACAACATCCAACATAGCATTAACACTACCATTAGAACACCTATATAAGAACATGAAAATAGTAAGACACCAATATTACATTGAAAACATCCAACATAGCATTAACACTACCATTAGAACACCTATATAAGAACATGACCATGACAAAATTCCACAACTTGCACTTCTTATTACTGGTCATGATTAAAGTGAGTGTCTGACTGGCAGAGTGGTTAGATCATTTGCCTCTTGCGGCACAGTTACTGGGTTCTGGGTTCAAAACCTGGTAGAACCATGTTCCAGTCTACCCAAGTATAAATTAGTACTGTACCTGGACTTGCTCTTGAGTTAGGGAAGGCAAAGGGAGAGAAAGAGATCTGGTCACACCACTTCAAAAAGCTGGACTTAGTACAGTGAAGACTTTAACATTTCATTTCCCTGCGGCAGTGTCTGCTAAGAGACTACTTTGACCTGTTTTACACGATCAAAGTATAGATGCCCGTATCATAATACATAAGCAGAAAATAACAAACTACAGCAATGCTCAGCAATCAGTGTGCTGCGGCACAATGGTGTGCTGTGACACCAGGCAGATTACGCCACATAATGGTATATAATATATAAATGTTACTGTAAAATATTATGAAAGAAGCTGACACGTAACAATTCCACACTAATAAGTTGAGTTTTCATCATTCACAAATCCATTGCAAAGAAATTAGCGTTCTCTTATGATTGCAGCAAATTTTAAAATATTTACCATACCCACCTATTTAAATATTGTGGTGTGCCGTGGAATCGTGAGGGCACTTAAGTGTGCCGTGAAGTAAAAAAAGGTTGCGGAGCACTGTACTAAGGAACTGTGTCTAGCACATCATATTTACCAACCTGTTTCTCTTGCATCTCCTGTAAAATAGCTTGTTCCTTTAGTCTCAGCAGTTCCACTTCTTTAGTTTGGTTTTCTTTCTCTGTCCTTTCACGTTCTAATTCTATCTGGACCTAAATGACGATAAAAGATATGAACAGTAAAGGAAAAGAGAACAAGACCATCTTCATATCTTTAGATCCAAAAATTATATGCATAAACATTATTACTGACAATGCTAATTCTATATTCCATTAATTTATTGCTACTACCACAAGATGTATGTTTGACAACTATCTACTATAAACAAAATACAAAACATTAAGGGGCAATAGTAGTTCTAAAGTTAGTTCCATTTTAATGAAAATCACTGAAACACACGCAAACCCCCCTCAAGCTTAATGAAATGTCAAGTATCAGAAACCTGTCTCTGATATTCTTCTTTTTCTTGAAGCAGTCTCTCCATTTCTGCTAAACGAGACAGGTACTCTGCCTCCTTTGCTGCCTGTTCTTTCTGCGATTCTTCCAAGAGCTGCCGCACAACTTTGTTAGGGGAGCCACCTGTTCTAGCATCAGCTTGTAGCTGAAATTATACAGAACATATTTGCTACTGCAATAAAACAAAATACTGTTTCCTGACAAGGACATTATGACAGCTACAAGAGCAGACTGCAACAATAGTTTGACATAGTGCACATTTCAGGAAATAATGAAAAATGAGGCACTAATTATGTGACATAATTATGTGAAAATTGCTTTAAAATGTTTGATTATTTTAATTTAAAAAAAAAAAAAAATGAAAAGAAATATTAGTTATACTGAGACATCCTGTTTATTCCTTCTATTTTTTCCGCTAGTGTCTTGCCAGCAAGTGTAGACGATCATGTTTCTACATAACTTCATGTTGCTAGTACTGTGTATCAATTATGTTGCCTCTTTCACTTCATGCTATGAAGTTAATCTACCCAGTGTCATCTCTCTTTCTTTTTTTAAAAATTAATTTTTGTACTATGAATCTAATATTTCTCTTGTAAAACAACAATTAATTTCTTGTTGCCCTATAAACGCCACTAGACGTGACGGAACAACAACCAATTTCTTGTTGCCCTATGAGACGCCACGAGGCGTAATGGCCACGGACTGCTTTGTCGGTCGGTGGCTAAGGATGGAAGAAGAAGAAGAATATGTTCAAAAAGGTGGCTGCTTCTTTCTGATGTGTGTTACTTCCTTTACACACTCGCCTCTGTTAGGACATCATCATTAGTCTTTTAGCTGTCTGTGGTATTCTTGGCATTTGTCTGTAGTAATCTTATTTATTGACTGGCCATGGTTCACTGAGCAATGAAAAGAAAAACCAGGTCCAATACAAACATCAGAATGTTCAATAAATGTCAAGTCTCTATGGTTCTGAAACAAAGATAACATAACAAACACAAACAACAACCAAGAAGTTACAGACTATCATAACTGAGTGTTTGCTTAGAATAAAAGGATTGAAATGGTATGACAAGATCACCAATGTGGAACTGATTACCAGAACCAGATAAGTACCAGTGAATCTTGATGACAGCATGACAATGAAGTCCTTGTTCTGGAATCCAGAAGTTAAGAGAGGTAGAGGGAGACTAATAAGCACATGGAGAAGAGAACTGGAGACAGAAATTAAAGGAATTAGAAAGACCGTGACTGGATGGCATAAGACAGGAGGATTTGGCATAACTTTGTTGAAGGCTGATGCTCCTTGGGGAGCTGATGGCAATGAATTAATGATTCACTTCCATGGTACAAGATTTGGACTATTTAATGCTGAAGAACTCTTTCTTACTTCCACTGACAAAGAACTGCTGCCCAGGATGCTGTTCATTTTCTGGAATGTAGTTTTTCGCCTGTGCTATTCTTCTCCTTCTAAACTTTACCTTGCATCTGATGTTATTAGTAAGCCCAGGTAGTAAGATCTGTTTTAGAACTGTCCCAATTAGTCTGATGCTACATTCTGGGGAACTATCTATCTCAGATTTCACAGACATTCAAGAATGTTTCACCCAGCCTCATTCTCGTAATTAGGTTGGTTGCAGCATTGGTCTTGCATATTGCATAAGGAACGGAAACCATTCCTTATGCATTATGGTCTTGCATTAAACATTGGTCTTGCATAATGCTTTGGTGCAATTATCCATGGGCACACATTCTGACAAGATGCAGGAATTTAATACAGTATTTTTCAGGAAAGGTTTATAGTCCAGAAAACACTGATTGATTTGTTCAACTATCATAAATGTGCAGTTTCTCACTGCTATTGTGAAAGGATTAATCAATTAAAACAAAACATTAAAAAAAAACTATCAAACATTGTCAATCAATATTCTGTTTCTTTACCCTGTCACAGACTTTCTTCCTTCTCTTCTTGCTGTCTTCTTCCATTTCATAAGATTCTCCGGCACTTAAGGTATCTTTATCCTCACTGACTTTTGAATCCAATTTTAATTTTTTTGATCCCATCTTTTCCATGCGGACCTTAAGAAATAATGGGTATACTGAATTATTAGTCAGTCACTGAGTATATTGAATTTGCAACATACAACTAGCATTCTTTTAATGCAAGATTAAAAAGAAAACAAACAAAAATGAATCACAAGGGTGACAGAAGAAAGAAACAGATAGGCAAGAGAGATAAATAGGCAGCTTCAATCTAGTTTGTTGCACTGAACAGACCACAAAATCATGAATATGATCAAGTCATAACCTTTGCTTAAATCAGTTCAAAGGTTAAATAACTAGCATCATTGCCATCATCATCTCCTATTTAACTTCGTATGGAGCATAAAGCCATCACCGCAGACGGCCTCTAGAAGAAGCCTTCTTCTTCTGCGTTCAGTTTGTAGTCATGCTAAATCTGCAGGCCTGTCACCAGGATGAAGCCCAGTCTTAGAAGAAGCCTAAGCCAAAGAACAAACTCTTGCAGCTGTGGTTTTTGTAGCAATTTGTTTGACATGACGAGGCTATCAGGCACCATCCCATGCTGCACAATCTCATGCTGGTCACCTTTTATGACATGTATGAGGAAGAAGTAGTTCTATATGTGTTATGTTGGTCACCTCAGAGACCCCCAGGAACTACATGAAGCACTGAAATAACTAGCAAACAACAATAAAGAGTATTGAAAATGAGCAGCCACTGCCCACAGTGGCCTTTTAAATTTGTAATTCATTATTGACTACATTAAAGTAAAACTGCAATATGTCAAGAAATGCAAGATTTAATTCAAAGCCATGCGCCATATGGTTCCGGGGAGTCTTTGAGAAAAACCATGAAAGAACAGGATCACTGTTCCCATTATGCATGCTGTAAGAGGCAACTATGGTGAGGCTGTGCATTAGGCTGGCAACCTCAGCATGTAAAAAAACTGTTATAGAAACCATCACTGCCAAGGACATGTGTACAGCTTTTGGGACAGGCTTCTTGCAGGAGGGCCAACTGCAGTGGTGGGTCCATGCTCATTAGTACAAAAAAAAGGGAAGGGGAAGACAGTTAAAGATCATGTTCCGCACTTTAAATCTGGAAAGGTATGTTTTCAACCCAAGCTGACATGAAAAATCCTTAGTAATGTAGAACTCCTGCAAATGCACTGGAATGAAACAATGACTTAGTGACGTGGAAAATATAAATGAGTGAAAGAAAACCAAACTATCAGAAAATCAATAAATAAGTAGAATCAAAAGTAAAGAATGGCCTGTGTAGTTTACTACAGGTGCGTAACCCAGAATCTGAAATGCTAGGGGACAGTGTGTTTTGTAAATAGGATTTTTTCAGTTTCCAAATATCGCCCAAAGATATTTCAAGTCATCCCCCACAAGTCGCCCAAGTCGGTCAAAAAACTGGTTTGGAAAATGCTTGGATGTTTGGATTCTAGGTTATGCACCTGTACTGCTTCAGGCATCAAAGTTCATCTACACCCTCTGGCACTGTAGTTCTTCTACCCTCAATCAAAGTTCATCTACACCCTCAGGCACTGTAGTTCTTCTACCCTTTCAGGAATCAAAGTTCATCTACACCCTCTGGCACTGTAGTTCTTCTACCCTCAATCAAAGTTCATCTACACCCTCAGGCACTGTAGTTCTTCTACCCTTTCAGGAATCAAAGTTCATCTACACCCTCAGGCACTGTAGTTCTTCTATCCTTTCAGGAATCAAAGTTCATCTACACCCTCAGGCACTGTAGTTCTTCTACCCTTTCAGGAATCAAAGTTCATCTACACCCTCAGGCACTGTAGTTCTTCTACCCTTTCAGGAATCAAAGTTCATCTACACCCTCAGGCACTGTAGTTCTTCTACCCTTTCAGGAATCAAAGTTCATCTACACCCTCAGGCACTGTAGTTCTACTACCCTCTCAGGAATCACAGTTCTACTACTCCCTCTGGCATCACAGCTCTACTATTCCCTAAAGCATCACAGTTCTACTACTCCCTCAGGCATCACAGTTCTACTACCCCATTAGGCATCATAGTTCTTTTACTCTCTCAGGCATCACAGTTCTTTTACTCCCTCAGGCATCACAGTTCTACTACTCACTCAGGCATCACAGTTCTTTTACTCCTTCAGACATCACAGTTCTTTTACTCCCTCAGGCATCACAGTTCTACTACTCCCTCAGGCATCACAGTTCTACTACTCCCTCAGGCATCACAGTTCTACTACTCACTCAGGCATCACAGTTCTTTTACTCCCTCAGGCATCACAGTTCTTTTACTCCCTCAGGCATCACAGTTCTACTACTCCCTCAGGCATCACAGTTCTACTACTCCCTCAGGCATCACAGTTCTACTACTCCCTCAGGCATCACAGTTCTACTACTCTATCATGCATGCCAAAAGAGGCAACAAATATAGAGCTGTGCATATGGCGGGCAACCTCATTATGTTAAAAAAAAATGTTAAAGAAACCACAACTGAAAGAGTACACAAACACTTTGGCGAGTCTTTCTGCGAGTGGTGGCTCCATGCTCCGTGATCCAAAAAGGGAAATGATGAATAAAAATTAAGGAATGCACAACAAAATTTTTTTTGAGCATCAAGCTGAAGAACTTTGAAAGGCCTACCATATACTCAGCCTCTGTAAACAACTCAGCAGTTATACAAACATATCATTAAACTTCACATTAGAACACTAAAAAAAAGAATAAAATCTCAAGGACAAAACAACAAACAAGAAATCAGGTCTTGCAAGCCCCGAAAGAGAACCATGACTAGCTATTACCTGAAAGACCGGTGATGGATTTGTTTTACAATGTTAATAGATGCATCTAAGAATGCATATATAGAATAATTAAATTAGAAGCTGCAATCATTTTTAAATAATTAAATTAAAAGCTGCAATCATTTTTGCAATGGTTCCTTTGACTAAAGCATGCGGCTGAGGTGGCACTAGACATTGCAGTAAGCAATCTTTCTAATATGCTTACAATCTTCAATGAGAGATATTGAAAGAAACATTCTAATCTTCAAAAACTCTGCATCAGCACTAAATGATTTTGAAAATGAGAAATTAGCAGCGCTGAACAAAGGCACAACCAACGAACCCTGGGAATAAATGCTTTGTCTTTTATACCATATTAGTTATACAGGGAATTCTGACGTTTCAGGAAATTCATGTAGACTAACAATGTAGGGAATGGAACAGTCACAGCCAACAAATTAAGTGTAAACATTAAGCGGACACGTAAAAATGTACCTTCAGAGATGAGTAAAATTTATAAATAAACTCTGCTGGTGTGTTAGGGACGGTTGGAACACCAAATTGGACTAAATCTCCCTCTTGAAGAGTGTATGCAGTAAGTGGAATTAACTGCTGGCCATTCACATATGTACCATTCAAACTCTGCTCAAAAGAAAACATGAAAAAAATGTTTAAATATACACTTCCCAACACAAAATCAAAATTTTCAACTGAATTCTATATTTTATTAAAAGCAATGTTTCACTTAACATATTCAAACACTGCTGCAAACGAAAGATGCTGTTTCTAAATGTCTAATTACCTTTATTTGCATTCTAAAAGGATCAAATTATTACCTTGTTTTCAATAACTTACTTGTTCCTCTTCTACCCTGGGGTGTACAGGTTTGCCACAGAGAACACCATACCATCCTATCGGCTGTTTTTCTCCTGGCCTGGTTCCAATCTAGTCCTTGGTTCTTCAGGGATTGTCTAATGTTCTAATGTTGTCTTCCCAGCAGACTCTGGGTCGTCCTGTAGATCTGGATCCCTGGCTCTTAGTTTTTTATATTTGTCGAGGTAGCCAATCTTCCATTCTGCATACATGGCCACAACATTGTAATTTGGACTGTTCCACTTGGGTCCGCAGGGGCTGAGTTTTGAGGCCCTGACATATTGTCTGGTTGTTGACCATGTCCCTTCTTGTTACTTCAGCCGCCTTCATCGGATACCTCATTTCTGAGGTCTGGAGCTGGCTTTTGTGGGTTGCAGTCATTGCCAATGACTTGCATCCATATGTCAAGACTGGAACATAGGTGGAACGATATACAGTGATATATTGTGGCGTGATTTGTCAACACATGCTTCGTTTATCAAAGAGAGAAGGAACCCAATGCACACACTGCGTTAATTTTTTTTGCTTTGAAGGTTACCGCCAGGCAGCAAATATTAGCAAGCCTAGCCGGTTCGTTCGGGGAAAGGGTTGTAAGGAGAAACTGAAACATGGCGATATCGGAATCGTATCTGCTGGAAAGTAAATTTAAAGCTTCAAGCGCATGCAGTGTATAATACTATCAAAAGTGCCTTGATTCTCGAAAGGATATATGTATTAATGGAAATCTAGAAGGAAGATGCGAAGACATAAGTAGTATTGGAGAAATGTAAAGTTTTATTTAGTCTTCACATCTAGGACTATCAAGACGATAGACTTTAAAAAATCCTAGTAAATACTTGCTCTAACTGATTTTGATTAAAAGTATATAAAATGGAAGCACCTAACCAGGAAAATAAAAGTAGTTATATAAGAACGGGATGGATTGACGTGTTTAGTTGTACGGAGGAAAAGTTGTCAGGATATTTGCACATATGCACTCAGAACGATGAATTCTTGAGGCAAAATTGTACCAAATCGAGTAAGCTCTCCGATACGCCAGAGCTTGCACTATATAAAGAACCAGCGCTAGGTTTAAAAACACACACTAACACGAAGACAGGCCAGAGCGATAGACAAAAGAGAGCTGCCAAGGCTGATACTTTCCTAGATGTATGCCGTGCAGACTGCTTCATTAAACCAAGTCTAAATCTGTGCTTATATCGATACTAGAGGGTATGTAGGTTTGATAGAGATTTTTTTGTAAATAATATCAATTTTATTTCAGGTTTTGTTTAGAAATTTGAGTCTAACAGACCTAACATTGATTTATATGGGTAAAGCTTGATGAAGATTGAAACCAACCATATAACCTAACCAGTCCTTGTCAGGGCTAACCTACCCAGTCCTTGTCAGGACTATATAACCATGCTAGTACTTGTCTGGGATATTATAACCTACCAGCAAGTACATCATTAATGATCTAGATGTAAATACAGACATTCCACGAAAAGAAGAAATCATCACAGCAATCAAAGGGTTAAAGAACGGAAAAGCTCCTGGCCATGATAACTTAAATGCAGAGCTATTTAAGACTGACCCTGAGTTAGCAGCAGAACTATTAGAACCACTATTTGCACAAGTCTGGAAAACGGGGACAACACCATCAGAGTGGAACAAAGGAATAATTGTCAAATTGCCCAAGAAGGGAGATCTTGCAGACTGCAATAATTGGAGAGGAATCACTCTTCTCTCAGTTCCCAGCAAAATACTAGGCAGGATAATTATACAGAGAATTTCAAAAGCAGTAGACCACAAATTGAGGAAAGAACAAGCAGGATTTAGAAAGAACAGAAGATGTGTAGATCATATATTCACTCTCAGGAACATTATAGAGCAGTGCTCAGAATGGCAAAGACAGCTGTACATCAATTTCGTTGAATTTGAAAAGGCTTTTGACAGCATACATAGGGACAGTTTATGGAAAATACTGAGGGCTTATGGAATTCAAAGCTGCATAGTGTCAATCATAAAAAGCCTCTATGCCAACTTTACGTGTAGTGTTGGGCAGAGCAACCTAACCTTTGAGGTGAAGACAGGAGTACGACAGGGATGCCCCTTATCAACCACTCTATTTTTAAGTCATAGACTGGGTGATGCGCCAGACAACAGAGGGCAGTCCAAGAGGAATAAGATGGACTACATTTTCTACATTGGAAGATCTGGAATATGCAGATGACATTGCACTACTAGCACATTCACATCAACACATCCAGGAAAAAATGGATAGACTTAATAAGTTTAGCCAGCAGGTGGGCTTGAACATCAATTTAAAGAAGTCAGAGGTCATGACGCTCAATGTGAGCAACCCTGAGCCCATACCAGTAAGGAATCAGCAACTGGTACAGACAGACACCTTCACATACCTAGGATGCATTGTAACACCAGACGGCGGGGCAGGTAAAGACATCAACATCAGAATGAATAAGGCAAGAACAGCCTTTTTTTAGCCTAAACAACATCTGGAAGTCCTCTCAATACAGCACAAGCACAAAATTAAGATTATATCAGAGCTGTGTGCTTTCTGTGCTTCTCTATGGTGCGGAATGCTGGAGAGTTACAGATAAGGAAATGTCGAAATTGTCCTCTTTTCAAACAACTTGCCTAAGAAAAATTCACAGAATCTTTTGGCCGAATACCATCACCAACCAAGATCTGCTTGCTCGGAGCAAGCAAGAGGACATGCACACCATCATAGCTGGCAGACGCTGGAGCTGGGTTGGCCATGTCCTCAGAAGAGACCCCGATGCCATCACAAGAACAGCTATGCTTTGGATCCCTGAAGGAAAACGAAAGAGAGGCCGACCAAAAACAACCTAGCGGAGGACTGTGGAGGCTGAGATGCAAAGAATGAACCAGAGTTGGGGCACTGTACGAAGGATGGCCACCGACCGAGCAAAGCGGAATCAATTTGTTGTTTCCCTACAAGACGCCACTAGGCGTGATGGCCACTGACTGCTTTGACGGTCGATGGCTAAGGATCAAAGAAGAAGAAGCAAGTACATCACTGACTTGGCATGTATAGATGGAAGGCAAAGGTCACATTATACCCATGTAATCATAATATTTGATTTATTTATGTATTATCTGAAAAATGTTCCACAAGTAGACACTTGTCTTATCATACTATGTCTGACTACGCTGAACCATGTATCATTCATCAAATATACATACACTGAGACATCCTCGCCTCATGTACAATAGGAAATATGTGTGCTCCATACCAGAGAATAACCACATATTACTCCTTGTTCCAGGTTCATATATGAGTCTTTGAGCTGAAGCCAGAAGCTATTCAATCCCGCTGCCTATACCCCAAAGGAGCACAAGTTGAAGCTTTAACAGACCTTAGTCCCCCTCAGTTATTGAGCGGGCTGACAGACAAGACAAGGGAGTGTGTCACAACCTAAAAGGACATTGTTGTTTTCCAAAAGATGAGTAATATAGAACTCATTCCAGTGGCTTATGTGAGCAGTCAAAAGAGTTTATGATGAGAAAATTTCAGTATATGGCAGGATAGTTAAAAACTAGTGCCAGAAACTTTGTGGAATAACGCTAATTTCATTAATTCAATTTGGAAAAGCCAATATTATTTTTATTACGTTTTATATATATATATATATATATATATATATATATATATATATATATATATATATATATATATATATATATATATATACAGGGTGTCCATAAAGTCTCTTTACAATTTAACACATTTATTACAAAGGCAATTGATGAGATATCTTAATCAGATTTGTTCTATGTACTCAGTGGTTATCAAAGTTTTTAATCACATACCTTTATCGTATTTCAGGTACCCTGTTGATGAAAGAGGTACTGTTTAATCACCCCTACAAAAATGGCTACTCCTCAAGAGAAGGCACAATGTGTATCATGGTTTATTGAAACAAAATCGGATAGGCAGACTCAGCGAAACTACAGAACTAAGTATGGAAGAGATCCACCATCACGTCCGTCAATTCGTGCATAACACAAGAAATTTATGAAGACAGGGACAGTGTTGGATAAAGGGAGGAGTGGACGACCAAGAACATCTGAGGAAAACATTGAGCGTGTAAGACAAGCTTTTTATCATTCTCCCACAAAGTCCATCCATACTGCTGCCAGACAGTTAGAGCTACCACGTTCAACAGTGCACAAAGTCCTACACAATAACTTGCAATTCTACGCTTACAAAGTGCAACTCTTACAGGCACTCGAACCAAATGATAAACCAAGACGAAAGGAGTTTGCAGTTAACATACTGGAATGAATTTCTGAGGATGAAACGTTCCTCACCCGAGTTTGTTTTAGTGATGTGGCAACCTTTCATTTTTCAGGGAAACTGAACACACATAATGTGAGAATCTGGGGATCAGAACACCCCCATGTGACTAGGGAACTTCACCGAGATAGACCAAAGCTGAATGTGTGGTGTGGGATCATGATACACATTGTGCCTTCTCTTGAGGAGTAGCCATTTTTGTAGGGGTTCATTAAACAGTACCTCTTTCATCAACAGTGTACCTGACATACGATAAAGGTATGTGATTAAAAACTTTGATAACCACTGAGTACATAGAACAAATCTGATTAAGATATCTCATCAATTGCCTTTGTAATAAATTTGTTAAATTGTAAAGAGACTTTATGGACACCCTGTATATATATATATATATATATATATATATATATATATATATATATATATATATATATATATATATATATATATATATATATATATATATATATATATATATATATATATACACACACACACACACACACACAATCACTTGATGTAAATATACTTTTCCATTAATCATCATCTTCCAACGCCCATCATTCATTACAAAATTAGACAGTTGTACATAAAAAGGATATATAAATTGTATTCGACAGTTTTTTTCATTCCCTAAAGTTGAAGTGAAGTGTTGTTGAATTGTTATCACTTGTGGTCACACAGCAAGGTGGCGCAGTAAGTTCTGACTGTTCTATTTCAGTTTCAGATACTTTCACGGCCGTGACTATCGAGTGATACCAGTGTACTTCTCTGTCACTGGGACCTCACACTTTCTGGAGAGAAACCCTATTCTATTTCTTCTCCAACACTATCATCATACTTATAAAAACCCTTATGCTACATATCTTCATCTTCTTGCCAATCTCTCTTTTGCTGAGGAAGCCTTGATTTATGGCCTGAAAAAATCTCCCAGCCGCCGCTCTTCAGCTAGCTAACTCTTCTTTGATGCCTCCCTTCCAGTCTATGACAGCTCCAATATATTCCAGGTCTGTTCTCCCACAATAATCTGTTGCCTTTTTTCTTCTTATGAAATCCCCATGGTTTTTGTTTTGGAGCTGCTGATGACCATCCCTCTCTAATCCAGCTCTGCCTTCCAGACTTGCAGGTTGGACTGAAGATGTGCCTCTGATTATGGTTTGCTGTCCTCAAATAATTTCTACAAGTCTTGTAGAAGCTCTGTATAGCATGGATCAGAGATGCTGGAATGTTCTTCCTTGCCAAGTAGTCCCAAAGTTTGCTCCATGGGACCTTGCCAAACGCCTTCTTCAGATCCAAGAAACAAAGATGCATCTCACCTTTATACTTAAGTGCCATTTCACTCAGCTGTCTGAGTGTGAAGATAAGGTCCTGAGTACTTCGATTTGCTTGGAAGCCACACTGGACCTCATCCAGTTATGGCTCAGCCAGGCATCTGAGTCTCTGATCCAGTATTCTAGAGTAAATTCAACCAGGGGCACTAAGAAGGGATATGATTTCCACATTGTCGGTTGTCACCCTTTCTGAATATTAGTGTTTTGATGGCAGTCTTCCAATCTTTTGGTACGGTCTTGTGGTGTCAGGCTGCCTGTAGGACCCACAAGAGTAAAATGTTACCTGCTGCTCCAAAGTATTTAACCATTTCTGGTGTTATACCATCATGTCCTGCTGCTTTGACCACCTCCAGTGTTGCCTTCAGTTCTTCCATCTTTATGCCATCTTCATCATCATTGGTTTCCTCTTCTGTGATAGTGTTTATCATTTTATAAACTTGACCTTGCTCGCTGCTAAGGAGCTCTGAGAAATATTCTTTCCATTATTTTCTTTGCAGCAGTAAGCAATTTGTCTAACAATTTCTGGCTTTCTAGAGCATCTTTTTTCTAGCTTTTCTTCAAATGCTTCTCAGGATTTGTTTTGCTGCTAGGATCTTGTTCTTTGCTTCTGTTCTGAGTATCACATATTATTTATAGTTCTATGTTTTTCCTGCTGTGTTTTTAGCTCCTAAGTACTGTTTCCATGCCTTTTTCTTTTCTCTTATTTTTTTCTTTAACTTCTGTCCATCAAGGTGTCCTCTTTCCCTTCCCAAAGCAAACTTCACCACGTGTTTCTGCTGCAGCTGTTTTTATGACGTCCTAAAATTTAAGCCACAGGGTTTCCAGGTTATCTGATCGTTCTTCTAGGTTTCTCACTGCTGTCACAATAAGCTTCTGATACCTGGTCTTAACTTTCTGGCTCTTTTAGCATTTAGGCCTTAATCCTCTTGCATCTTGCTCGATTATTTATCTTCTTGCGTGATGATAGCCAGTCCCTAGGCAGAGCAACTCTTTCAGTTGCTCTTTCAATCATTAGCAGGTAGTGATCGCTTCCTTCTTTCTTCTTCTTCTTGCGATCGCATCTTTGATGATTACACCGTCAGACGAGTTCTCATGATGAATTCGACTGTTGTTTGAAGTTCCTCTTTAACTCCATATAGCTTTGAGTTTAGTGTTGAGTCATTGGGCCAGTATATCTTTCTTAACTGGTCATACAGAGGACAGTCCTGTAGAACATGCTCAGCAGTTTGTTCGTTTAATCCACATGTGCACAGTGGTGAAGCAGACAATCGTAGCTTGTGCATGTGTTTATTCAGTTTGTTATGCCCTGTCCTGAGTCGAAAAATAGTTATCTGTCCCTGCCGGTCAAGAGTGTGATAGTCGTCTTTGGGTTGGTTCTGTTCTCTTCTGATAGTCTGGATAGCTCTCTTTTTCTCAAAGTATGTGACTTCATTATCTTCTTGTTCACATTCTCCTCCCTTTTTTGCAAGTCTATCTGCCCTTTCATTTCCGGGTACACCACAATGAGATGGTACCCACTGAAGTATGGTTCTCTTTTTGGCAGCTACCTTGTTTAGTTCATTTCTCAGATGCGGGAGTATACCACCCTTGAGAGCTTGCAGGACAGACAGTGCATCTGTGAGGATGACTACCTGGTGGCAGTCAGAGTTGGTGTTATAAATCATATTTGCAGCTTGCTCTAGAGCTTGAACCTCAGCTCTATAGTTGGAACAGAATTTACCAGTGGGAATGTGCCTAGTCTCATAGTGGTTGTCAGGATATGAGATAAAGATACCGGCACCTCCATTCCTAACAGCATTAGTTGCTGATCCATCTGTATAGGCATGTATCCATGATTGATCGGGATAGCTTTCTTGGATCATACTCAATGTAGCAGTTCGTTTTTGCAGATCATTATACTCACATCCACTTGTGAGACCACTGACTGATGTATTAATTTGGAGGGCACTGCTGGCCTGCTCCCATGGTACAGGGTATAGGGTGGGCTTCAGTGGTGTTGTCTTCATGGATAGGTCTTCTTGATGCTGTCTTATAAGTCTTTTTCCCCGATGCACAAAGCTGCTACGCTTTAGACGTCCCAATGCCAGATCATCTAGTCTTGCCTTCATTGGGTGCGTTGGCATACTGTTGTACTTTTCCATCTGGATCATGGTTTTTGTGTCTCTTCTATGGGATAATGTCTGTAATCCAGCAACCTTCTGCATCTCTGTTATTGGTGTAGTTTTCATGGCTCCTGTAATGAGCCTGAGAGCTTGATTTTGCACCTTGTCCAAGGACTGCAGATGTGAGTTAGCAGCTGATGACCATGCTGCTGAGCTAAACTCTAAGTGTGGTCTTATTACTCCACTATAAATCTTCTTTAGATTTCGTTCATTTGCTCCCCAGTTGGTACCTGCTAATTTTCTGAGTATGCCTAGTCATCTTCGGGCCTTTCCTTCTGCATTTTCAATATGCTTATTCCATGTAAGCCTTTGGTCAAATGTCACCCCAAGATAGGTGGGGTAGCTTTCTTCCTTGATCACGGTTGTCCCTAGGTGTATGTTAGCTGATTTGTCCTTGGGGGCGAGGGAGAACAGTGTTGTGGAGGTTTTGTCTGTGTTTATTGTGATAAGCCATTTCTCTGCCCATGACACTAGCATGTCTGCTGCCCACTGCATTCTATAATTTGCTGTGGTGACGTTTTCATCAGCGCACCAGAGTACTAGGTCATCTGCATATAAGGCAGCTTTCACTCCTGCAGGGAGATCTTTCACCAGGTCATTGATGTAAACAAGGAAGAGTGTTGGGGAAATTACTCCTCCTTGAGGTACCCCCTGATGGAGCAACACTTTTCTGCTCTGCAGACCGTCAAGAGTGACTCTAGTTCTCCTGTTATGCAAGTATGACTGGATCCATTTCATCATGTTGCCTTGGATTCCACTTCTCCTAAGTTTTGCAATGAGGCCATCTTTCCACACCTTGTCAAAGGCCTGCTTGAAGTCGACCCAGATCGTTAGGACCTTTTTCTTCTCCTGGAAGGCATCTTCTATTGCTTGAGACAAGTAAGTAACTTGGTCTTCTATACTGTAGCATTCTCTAAATCCAGCTTGTTCCGGCACCAGGATCTGCTCAGACTCTAAATACCTTTTCAATCTGTGGTTGACTATTCGCTCCATAGTCTTC
Organism: Oreohelix idahoensis; assembly: GCA_024509875.1. Classification (NCBI taxonomy): domain Eukaryota; kingdom Metazoa; phylum Mollusca; class Gastropoda; order Stylommatophora; family Oreohelicidae; genus Oreohelix; species Oreohelix idahoensis. The sequence goes on along the minus strand of JAMPIV010005706.1, from coordinate 625,539 downwards.
CCAACACAGCTTGTGAGACTGATTGGCCGGTAACTTGCAGCCTCGGTCTTACATTTCCCTTTCTTTAGTATGGGTATTGTGATGGCTTCTCTCCATTCTTGGGGTACCGTTCCTTTCAACCAGCTGTGGTTGAATATCTCAAGCAGTTTTGTCTTTGCTGCTGAGCTCAGATTTACTAGCATTTCGTTGCTGATTTTGTCTGGGCCGGGTGACTTTTGAAACTTAAGCTTGGAAATAGCCTTCTGTAGTTCTCCTAGTGTGATGGGTTCCCTCATTGGGGCAGGAGTATCTGTCTGTCCCATGGTTGCCAGTATTTCTTTTCTTATCTCTCTCTGATGGTCTATGTTAATGGGTAAGTTGCTTTCTGAACTGTATCTTCTAGCAAACAAGTCTGCAGCTTGTTTTCCTCTGAAAAGTTTGCCACCTTCATCCAATGTGATAGTCTGCCTTGGTGAGGAACGCTCTTCATTTAGAGACTTGACTAATCTCCAAAGTTTCCTGCCGTCTTTCTCAAGGTTCAGCGATGCCGTTTTAGTTCTCCAGCTTTTCCGTTTTTCTTCTAGCTTTGTTCTCTGAAACTCTGCTACAGCCTTTTTCCATTTGTTGTGAGTTTCAAGTGAAGGCTGAGACTCTGCGTCCTTTCTAGCCTTGTCCATAGCTTCCTGACGTTCTTGGAGTGTGCTGGACCAGTATGGTATGTAGTTACGCCGGCATCCTTTGGGAATGGTTTCTTTTGCAGCTTGTAGTATGCATCTGTTGAAGTCTTTTACCACTTCATTAATGTCTCTGTTCTGTACCTTGAGGGTAGACAGCAGCGTGTTCACCTGATGCCTGAATAAACCCCAGTTGGCTTTTTTTTAGTTCCATCTTGTAATGGCTGGGCCTGTACTGAGAGTTGCACTCTGGACAGTAAGAAAGATTGGGCGATGGTCGCTTCCCCCTAGTTGGTCTCCTACTTCTCTACTAATAGATCCAGCTATATCTGGTGTGGAGAAGGCAAGATCTGGTGTTGAAGTTGTGTGCCATCCTCTGGAGTAGAAGGTAGGAGTATCTGTGGCATTATTGACTAGGATTAGGGAGTGATCATCTTGCCAAGTTTCAACCTCTTCACCTCTGTGATCCAGATGGTTATAGCCCCAGCTCTGGGAATGGCTATTAAAGTCTCCAACTGCTATAAAGTTGGTGGCTGGTACCTGTATAGAGCTGAGACTCAGGGGTTTGTTGTTCGGACAGTAATAGTTCAGGAGTTCTATTTCCATCTTGTCTACCTTTATCTGCAGCAGCTGATATTCTGCTCCATCCATGAAGGTTTTCCTTTCGTGTGCAGGAATGTTATTCCTTACAAGAGTAAGTACTCCACCTTTTCGTCTATCTTTTCTGTCGGATCTGAAGCATTGATATCCCCTTATTTTAAAGGTTTGATCTGCTTTCAAGTGAGTCTCTTGGATACAGCAAACACTGACTTGCTTCTCATACAAGATGTTTTCCAGCTCTGTCTTTTTGCTGTATCCAGCCTGCTTGCTGTTCACTCCCTCTGCATTCCAGTGCATTATGACAAGTGGCACTCTGGGTTTCTCTTTTTCTGTTTTGTTTTGGTCAGTAGTTCTCCTCCGCCGTCTGCTGACTCCACAAGACGGTCTAGAGGGTCCTCCAGTAGCTGAGGGTGGGCTCTGTCGAGGCTCAGAGCCCGGCACTGCACCTGCCTGGTGGAGCTCCACAGGGTGAGCACCAGAATGAGATTTATTTGACGGTGTACTCTCCATAGAAAAAAAAGCGAGTTGCATGATACTGTGGTTTCCGGTGCGCCTTCTGGCCCAGTATCTACGACTTTAGCACCTGTTCAACGGGAGAGTGGGCTCATCCCTAATCTGTTTATGTTCCCAGTAGTAGACTATTCGCAAGCAGCCTGGGGGTGTCACTGCTCTGCGCGGACCTTGTTTACCGAGGCGGCGTCCGAGCTCGTATGGTGAAAATATGGTTGCGTTATCTTCAAAATAGCCCTGTCTTTCCCGTGGCTTTTCTGCCATCCTGCAACTTTGAGTTAGGGAGTTCTGAGCTCCAGTCTCTTTCCCAGGCATTTTATCCTGGCCTGGCACGCATACAGAGGACCCCACTTCTGGTTCTAAGTTAGCAGTTGGGGATAGGTGGGGTAGCACACTGTGCATTCCCCGTCATCCAGGGGGCTCTCCAACTATGCAGAGCTTGCACAATGCTGTGCTCTGGTTCTGGGCTCTCCCAAGGAATCCTCACGTCCTGCAGAGCCACTTCCAGATACCCACCACCTGCCAACCCTCCATTGTAGAAATCTCCTGCATGCGGCCATCCAGTCAAGAGCCAGTATTAAGTCTGGTGCCCAAGTGATCCCCCCAAGCTCAGTGTGCAATGCTGGGTTCTCATCATGCTGCAACACAGGGGGGATTGTGATGCTCAGCCATCTCTCTCAATTCTGCACCGATAAGTGACATCGGGGACTTAACTGTGCCTCAGTACTGGGAGGCCCCGTTTCCGGGTACACCACACACAGCCAATTGAGGCAACGGTCGCCGTGGGCGAGATCGCTTCCAATCTCTGGCCCTCTCTAGACTCTAGGATCCTGCACATACTTGAATGAGATTTTCCTAACAATGGCATAGTCTATGACTGATTTCTCATTCTTTGTTGGTTCCCATCTGATGTATGAATGTATGCACATATGGGGGAATATGTTGTGTTCGTAATGACAAGGTTTTGCTCAGTGCAGAATCTAAGGAGTCGCTTTCCACTGTCATTCAGTGTATCTTCTCCATATCTTCCAATAACTCCACCCCACCTAGTTTGGTCATTTCCAACTCTGGCACTGAAATCTCAGAGAAGGATAATTTCATCCAGACAGTTTTTCATTGTCATTTGAAGTAGCTCAAAGAATTCTTCTTTGACATCTGCTTGTTCATCTTCATTTGGCCCATACACAATGACAAGGCTGACTCTGGTTTCTCGTTTTTTTAGACCTAGCACCACAATACGCTCCGAGACAAAGTTCCATCCTTTGGCATTATTTGTTTGACTTTCTCAGCCACAATACAACCCACACACCCTATAGCGCTTTCGCTCGTGGGGACTCCACTGTAGAGCAGTATGTTGCCATTGATATCCATAACTCCTTGCCCTTTTTTTTTTTAGTTTCCGTCAGAGCCAGGATTTCTAAGTTTGCTGTCCTCATCTCTACCAGCTCTTCTTCTTTCCCGTTAATGCTTCTAATATTCCATGATCCACAGGTCGTAATCCATGCCAGTTTGTGGTCTTTAAGGTCAGTCCATTTTTCTCTGTCATGTCTTGTAATCAGTTTTTTATGTAAACAGGTGACTGGCCTGTTGTGCCTTTGCAAGGTGCTCCCCCAGTACGCATGTACAGAAAAAAAATACCACCATGATGACAATGTTATACAATCTACGGTACAATTTAAAAAATGTGTGGAATTTCTATACACAAATGTATATATAAACGAGGTTGAATAACGTTGAGATAATTTTATTGTAAAGAAATTAAATTATACAAGAGAGAAATAAATGGCAGAGAATGTAGGACGCTGAAAATTCAAAAGAGTGACATCCTGCTGGCTTCTCAAAATGCTGTTCCTAGAGTTCAATACAAGACTATAGTCCCATATCAGGTATGTTGTCTTCTTCTTCTTCTTGCGATCGCATCTTTGATGATTACACCGTCAGACGAGTTCTCATGATGAATTCGACTGTTGTTTGAAGTTCCTCTTTAACTCCATATAGCTTTGAGTTTAGTGTTGAGTCATTGGGCCAGTATATCTTTCTTAACTGGTCATACAGAGGACAGTCCTGTAGAACATGCTCAGCAGTTTGTTCGTTTAATCCACATGTGCACAGTGGTGAAGCAGACAATCGTAGCTTGTGCATGTGTTTATTCAGTTTGTTATGCCCTGTCCTGAGTCGAAAAATAGTTATCTGTCCCTGCCGGTCAAGAGTGTGATAGTCGCCTTTGGGTTGGTTCTGTTCTCTTCTGATAGTCTGGATAGCTCTCTTTTTCTCAAAGTATGTACTTCATTATCTTCTTGTTCACATTCTCCTCCCTTTTTTGCAAGTCTATCTGCCCTTTCATTTCCGGGTACACCACAATGAGATGGTACCCACTGAAGTATGGTTCTCTTTTTGGCAGCTACCTTGTTTAGTTCATTTCTCAGATGCGGGAGTATACCACCCTTGAGAGCTTGCAGGACAGACAGTGCATCTGTGAGGATGACTACCTGGTGGCAGTCAGAGTTGGTGTTATAAATCATATTTGCAGCTTGCTCTAGAGCTTGAACCTCAGCTGTATAGTTGGAACAGAATTTACCAGTGGGAATGTGCCTAGTCTCATAGTGGTTGTCAGGATATGAGATAAAGATACCGGCACCTCCATTCCTAACAGCATTAGTTGCTGATCCATCTGTATAGGCATGTATCCATGATTGATCGGGATAGCTTTCTTGGATCATACTCAATGTAGCAGTTCGTTTTTGCAGATCATTATACTCACATCCACTTGTGAGACCACTGACTGATGTATTAATTTGGAGGGCACTGCTGGCCTGCTCCCATGGTACAGGGTGGGCTTCAGTGGTGTTGTCTTCATGGATAGGTCTTCTTGATGCTGTCTTACAAGTCTTTTCCCCCGATGCACAAAGCTGCTACGCTTTAGACGTCCCAATGCCAGATCATCTAGTCTTGCCTTCATTGGGTGCATTGGCATACTGTTGTACTTTTCCATCTGGATCATGGTTTTTGTGTCTCTTCTATGGGACAATAGGTATGTTGTAAAAGACAACCAAGGAAGGATGCAATGAACAGCTGTAAAAATCTACAAATAACACAAAGATGAGCATTAGTTTCATGAACACATTCCTACTTACTTTGTTATCTGTTACAGTCCATGTTTTATCTTCTTGATGCCTGATAATGACATGGCATCGGGAAATCACGTTTGACCATATCGCATATGTGACCTCTCCAGACCTGCCTATGGTCATCTGTAGCATGAAGTGAGAGAACAGTGTAACATCTATATATCAGTCACATTCTTCAACAAGTGTAATTAAAGGAAAACAGAAAAACTAATCATACTATAACTACTGCTTCAATTTTGCAAAAGGCTCTTTCAGTATGTTTCCATTCCTCTCTAAATCTTGATGACTGTCTCTCTCCAGTTACAATCCCCAACTCTTTCAAGCTAATTTCTATGCAGTCCATCAATTTTCTTCTAGTGCCCCATCATTAGTTCAGTGACCAGAATTTGCTCAGTATATGCATTTCTCAACCCAATGGGGAAAAAATATAATAAAGGCAGCACAGATGAAGTGCCTAACAAGGATGAAACTCGTATCTTGGATATCCAGAAAATAAAAGAATGAAGTCCTCAGAGAAACTGAAGAAAGTTGGCAATTAATCAACAGGATAAAGAGCAAACAGCTGAAGTCCTTTGCAAATGTTGCAAGAAGAGAAAAATCAGAGGAGCTGGAAAATTTCACTCAGAAAGAAGTGGAAGACAAAGGGATACATACTTTGATAAAATGACTAAATGGCAAGATAAGAAAATATTTACATTTACATATGGTTCAAAACACCAGAGACCATAGGAAATGGAGAGACATGATCACCAATGCCAGTTTCCATTGCACTCAATATGATATATCTCTTGTCTCTCTCATCACCACTCATTTGATGTGTCCCTATCACATTAACCTGTCCTAACACACAATAACAACTTACAAATTGTAAAACATTCAACTGAATCTATAATGATCTTGGGTTGAAATGAAGAACAGTTGGCCAAGTGTTTGATATGACCTTACACAAGAATTCAGAGACACAGTAATATGGGCAAGGGTTAAGGATAGGTTTGGGAATCCTAAACCTAACCTTAACAACATTGGTGACTTACAAGTTATTAACCTGCATGAGTGAAATGGTATTTCAGTGTGAACGATTAGGAAGTGACCACAAGTGGCAGTGGAACACAATATTTACAGGTCTTTATTATTTATCACACTAGATCAACCTCACAGAGGCTTTCAGAAATGTCCTCTAAATTCAGGGGCTAACTAAATAATTTAAGAGACAGATTAGCAACAAACATTTTAAGTAAACCTTAAGTAGAATGTCATGGAAAAATAAAATGGTAACTAAATAAGAAATTACGATTAATTTGATTGATCCTGGAACATTTCTAATTTGCGATATGCAGGAAATTCAGGACAATGCACAAGAGATTTCAAACCTGTAATGTGAAAGAAATTCCTAATATGTAAAGTCCAGAATAATTTTATAGTATTATTATTAATAACGTAGGCCTATTCGTATTGCGGATACAATTATTTGTCTTCCTTGAATGTTGTCTACAATAGCGACACCACACATCTGGATTAAATGACATCATTTATTTCAGATAAGAAAATGGATAGCCTATAAGCCTACTTACTAGTCGAGCTTTAACCTTTATTCTCAGCAAAAAATGGAGAACTGTCTTTTAATACAGAATTTAATGAACGTGATATACAATAAAAAACAGTAAGTTGTATCCTAGTATTTGTAAATTGTGTAACCACAGTGTCTATTTTAGGAGTTGGCCTAATAAACGGGTATTATCGACACTATACAAGCTGCAGTAGCCTACAGTTCGTTCGATATCAAACAGTTTAATTAGGCCTACCTGATCCCTTTCAAGCTTGATGATCTTATATTTTTTTACATTGTCACCAACCCTAAGAAAGCAAGGCACTACTTCAGTCATAATGAAATGTGCAAGGTAACATCAAATATCATAAACGTTTCCTTGTATAAACTCTGCAACTGCCAACATAATGTTTCTACAGCCCGCTAAGTTCTTTCGTGAGTGTTCTACGTCATAGGCGTACATCTGACTTTTGCAAACACAAACTTCTGAAAAGAGCCGACGAAAGTTTATTCGACTTTTTTTTTTTCCTTCAACTTTCTATGCACCACAGATGTAAACATTTACACATATTTATATGTTCATTTCACCCGTGTTTTTTTTTTTTAAATTAATGAAGAAAAATATCCCGTTCAACTTCTGATGGGTTATAATTAGGATATATATTGTTTATAATTCCAAATAATATGACCAACTGCCGATATGAGAAAGTGGCATCACATTTGTCAAATCACTGTAAATAGGGACGATCACAATTGTGCTTATACGTTAAATAAATAAAAATAAAAAAAATCAAGAAGAAACTCTGAACAAAAATAATATTAAAGTGGAAGGATGTAAAGGCCTGGTGGTTCCAGTTATATAACTGACTTAAACAGATATTTAATTGACTTTCATCTGTTAAAAGTCATATGCATTGTAAGAACAGCATCAGACCTTCACATTCCCAGCCACTATATATTAATGTCGTAGATTTTTGATAGGGGAATTAAGACTTAGTTTGGTCCCTTCTGAATAGAACTAGAACAGGTGGTGACTCAGTGAGAGATGAGATAAGAAATAGATTTTCACGAGTGAAATGGTGAAAAAAATAGGTAGTCTGTCCCTGGACTCAAGAAGATCCTCTAGTTCAGCCTATCTCTACAACAGAACTTTGTTTGTCAGACAGTACACCTATATATATATATATATAAGGCAGAAACCAGTGCTCTCCAGGTTGTTCGTTGTGACGCCACTCCTCTTAGCTCTTGCACATTATTTAGGCCCAAAGTTCTTCCTTCTCTTATTATTGTTCTTCTGAGTGTTTCTTTTGATCTTCCTTTTTTCCTCTTACCCTCAGGAACCCAAGTGAGCGCCTGTAGTGGTATACTGTTGTTTTGCATTCGTAGGACATGACCGATATATGACCATCGTCTTTTCCTTATATAGTCGGAGACATATTTCTGCCTAAAGTCTTCTCTTATTTGTCGATTAGTCTTGAATTCTTTCCAACTGATGTTCATGAGTTTTCTAAGACATTTGTTCTCGAATGTATTCAGCTTGTTCTCCAATGATTTTGTTATTTTCCAACTCTCACAGCCGTATGTTAACACTGAGATAACATTTGAATTAAACAGACGAAGCTTGGTATGTATATTCAATGATCGTAATTTCCAAATGTTAGATAATCTATTGAAGGCGCTAGCTGCCAAAGCAATTCTGGTATGGATTTCTCTTGTTGTTTCACCATCCTGAGTCATTTTACTGCCTAAATAATTGAAACTTTCAACTTTCTGTAGTTTTTCCCCGTTCAAGATGATATCAAAGGTCTCGTTAGAAAAGTTCATAGCTTTAGTTTTTGAGGCATTTATTTGGAGACCTATTTTAACCGAGAGATGACACAAATTATTTACTGCTTCTTGGGATTGTCTGGGTGTTGAACTTAAGAATGCTAAATCATCTGCGAAATCCAGGTCCCCCAGGAATTTTCCATTTGTCCATTTTATACCTAATTGTTCATTGTGGGTATAGTTTCTCATAACCCAATCAATAGCTATTCCAAAAAGTAGTGGTGACATAATACAGCCTTGTTTCACCCCTGTTTCTACTGTAAACCATTCTGTATTCCCTTTATTTGTTCTAACACAACATCTTGCATTGTCATATAGCGCTTTGATTATATTCACATATTTTGTTGGAGTTACTTACGATGTATTTTTTTTCCAATTATACAAAACCATGTGCATTTTGTAAAATGAAATACAATGAGTACATCGCATAATACATATAAATAATCAAACTCACACTTTCATTTGCACACATACACGCAAATACTACTGTATGTATTCGTTCAGACACACATTTATACTTGCACCCATGGCCATATGTTATTAGGCTTACTTATTCAATTTCTCAAGATGACTAGAGCAAAATTAAATTTGGCCTCAATAATGTTAAAGAATAGGATTTTCCTGGTTTGTTAAATATTCCCAGTGGAAAATAAGGTACCCATCGCTCTCACACACACACTCACATACACAATTATGCACAGTGTTGCCACAGCTGGGTATTTTTTTTTACTAGATCTGGGTTTGTTGGCTTCCGTCTGAATATCTGGGTATTTTTTTTTCCAAATCTGCATTAATCTGGGTATATCTGACAATTGGCATTACAATGTATGTATATTCTGTGCACTGAGCATTATACATTATATCCCTCCCAACTAATATAATTACCGATGTATGTTACGTCGGTCGGTCTCACTCAAAATAGTAACTCGCGCTAGAAAAAAAGTGCGCAACGCACGGTGTGTGACTTGCGCGGCGTGGGTGTTATATAAAACACTTACTTTGGTTTTATATTTTAATATTTTTTTTTTTTTAATTCTTTCACGAAATTAGTAGCGCTCGACAAAGAACAAGTGCGTAAACATTGGTGTGCATGAGCCAATAACATACCAAAGTGAATTGTATGTGAACGGTTTGACACATAATGATCAAGATGGAACACTCTTTGAAAACAATCCACGCACTTTCACACGAAATGTTGTCATCAAATAACTTTTAAATTAAATCTAAAATAACATAATTCTCGCCGTGTGTACGTTGGTCACAGCTGAGGACTGCAACCGTGTTGAAAAATTGTATTGTTCCAATTATATATACTCTCCTGAAAATAGTTACAATCAACAAAGAAAAGCGTTCAAATGACGGTGTTCATGAACAGTTTGATTACACTGTATAATGGAAAGAAACCAAAAACGCGCTAAGAATGTAATTCTATCTGCTCATCTGGGAACGGAAACAGCACTATAATTAAAAACCCGTCAAGTTTGACGGGTTATTGCTAGTTTATATTATAGTTAAATGTAAAAAATTATGTGCTATATATTTTTTATTCCACTTAAATTTAATTCTTGTTTTTAACCACATCAATGACGTTGCTTTTAGACTCGCTTACATCAGCTATCTATTTCCTGTTATTCTGTTAATGACTGTCATCTACAATACTCAGTCATTTTTGCGATGTGTTTTAAAGTATTCTTTTTAAATTTTAGACTTAAGCGATGATGAAGGTACGCAAGGTAGTTGTAGCAGCATGACGACACACACGCCACCGAGTAAAAAAGTGAAGCCATGGTATCAGCAGCACCCGTGTGTTACCGGGGCCCGAAAGGGGAGCAAAGAATAGTAACACTGTTCCCTGTCATGCACGTCGTAGAAAGCGACTAAGGAGGGTTGGGCATGGGGCTGGTTACCCCATCCTGTAAAAAATTTAAACCACAAAAAAACGTCAACAAATATGGACAAGTCAAATAAGGAAAATAAAACACAGCCATCCAAGACAGGGGAAGGTCCTCTCGCAGGGAGGCGTATGATGCAACACAGAGAAAGCCGAAAGGAGTCTGAATTTCTGACTAACCTTCTTTCTTCTAGGAGAACTTCCAGATTTGGAACCTGGAATGTTCGGACATTAAACGAACAAGGGAAAGTGGCACAAGTAGCAGCAGAAATGAGGGAATATTTTTTTTTTTTCGTACGCCCGCTAATACTCGAAGCGAAATCTCAGGTTATTATTAATGTCTAACCTGACATTGATTTTACGTTAGTATCCCTTTTCTTGTTCAGAGACAGGTGTCCCTCGCCATTCAGGCAGATACTCGCCGATTTCGGAGGTACCCATTAGAGCTGGGTCGGCTCAGGAGCTGCCAATCCCTGGTCGACGACACTCCTTCAAATGTCCTCGCCAAGTCTCGAGTTAATCCAGTCCATATTCCGGTCGACGAAAAATCCTCAAATGCCGTCGCCCGGGTTTGATCCTGAATCACCCGGTCGCCAGAGCGGTGTTGTAACCACTACGCTAGCGCAGCTCCTAAGGGAATATAAAATCGAGGTTCTAGGAATGTGTGAAACAAAGTGGAAGGGGGTAGACATGAAGAAACTCATCACAGGTGAATTGCTGCTGTCCTCAGGACATGAAGACGAAATTTCACACCACAGTGAAGGGTAGCTCTTGTGTTATCTAAAGAAGCACAGGAAGCACTCATTGAATGGGAAGCTGTTGGACCCAGAATAATAACAGCTACTTTTAAAACAGCTAAAAAGAAAATACATGTAAATGTCATCCAATGTTATGCACCAACTAATGACAAAGAAGAGTCTGTGAAATAAGCATTTTATACTAGACTACAGGAAATTATGGATAAAGTAAAAAGAAGAGACATCACAATTTTGATGGGTGACATGAATACAAAGATAGGTACAGTCAACACCGGAATTGAAGAAGTCATGGGAAAACATGGGCAAGGAATAATGAATGAAAATGGGGAACTATTCTCAAACTTCTGTGCTTCAAATCAACTGGCTATAGGAGGAAGCATGTTTCCACATAAGAGAATACACAAGGCAACATGGATATCACCAGACCATAGAACAGAAAATCAGATTGATCATATATGCATAAACAAGAAGTTTAGATCATCATTGCAGGATGTAAAGGTATATAGAGGAGCAGATGTGGCATCAGATCACCACCTTCTGATAGCCAAAGTAAAAATGAAACTCAAGAGATGTGCAACAATGCAAAATTATAAACAACAATTTAATGTAGGACATCTAAGAAATCAAGAAACAAGAGACAAATTTGCGGTCACAGTATCCAACAAATTCCTAGTGCTCCAACAGCTGGAAGATATATAGAATGCTGAAGACTATTGGCAGCAAATCAAAACTGTATGGAATGAGACATGTGAAGAAATACTGGGGAAAAGGGAACGACAACAAAAAGCATGGATAACAACAGAAACCATCAATAAGATAAAAGACAGAAAAAAAGAAGAAAGCAGATTTAAACACAAGCAAAACCAGAAGTTCCAAAGCCAAGGCTCAAGAAGTGTACACAGAAGCAAACATAGAAGTAAAAAGAAGTATCAAAAAAGACAAGAGGAAGTATATTGAGGAGTTGGCAAGAGAGGCAGAAGATGCTGCAGCCAAAGGAAATATGAGAGAACTGTATAGCAGCACAAAGAAGCTAACAGGGAAATACAAGCAAACAAGTTGCCTCATAAAAGACAAGAATGGAAAACTGCTCAGCAATATACAAGAGCAAATGAAGAGGTGCACAGAATATTTTGGGGACCTTCTCAATAGACCAGCTCCACAAAACCCCCCGGACATCCAGCCAGCAGAAGAAGAGCTACAAATTAACGGCGAAAGACCAACGAAGGAAGAAATAAAGAAAGCCATAAAGCTTCTACGAGATGGAAAAGCGTCTGGACCTGATGGCATTCCAGCAGAGGCCATCAAAGCAGATATCGACACGGCTACAGAGATGTTATATAAATTACTTGGTAAAGTCTGGGAAAAGGAAGAGATATCAGCAGAATGGAAGGAAGGTGTTGCTGTGTGTTTCAGTTACAAGCTGTTCTGTTAGTACTTCTGTTACTGTTGAATGTTTGTGGTGGGTGTTGTATGGAAAGATAGTGCTACTGTCTGGCACAGCTGACAATGTTGACGTCAGCAAGGTCGGGCTTACTGTTAGTGGCCGACAGGCATGTAAAATATATTGGATGAATGTCGTGGGTTCGATAAATGTGTATGTCTCTGGTACCACCCACACAACAGTAACGTAGGTCAGGAATAGACCAACGGGTAAGACGAGTTCGTAACCAACTTATACACAGTTTATTTATCACAGTAACATGGACATCACAGGTAGTACATTGTCACAGGTTACTACAGCGTACAAAATCCATGGCAAATAGGTTGCAGAACATAGCAAATATCCAGAAATTAGTTGCATACACAGCAACTCTCAGTACAGCAAATATCCATAAATTGGTTGCATACACAGCAACTCTCAGAACAGCAAATATCCATAGAAAAAACATCCATCAAAGGAAAGGGATTGCATACATAGCAATTCGTCATAAATAATGTGAGCCGATGTAATCCATGGCATTTGAATACAATCTTGAAAAAAACTCTTCCCTTCAATAACATACTCTGGTCACACTAGCGAGACAAACAACCATCTCGAAGCCCTGCCAGATACTTAATGACTGAGATTATAGTTTCTCAGTACAACTCAGTAAAGTCGCTCATGCGCGAACTAACTGCTTGACATGTGAGCTCAGCTCATCCGTCTCTTCCCCTACTACTAAGAACATTAGAACAGTTTCTTTGTTTTTTTTTTAAAACTAACACAGACTCAGTTGAGCTATGTTCCAAAATAATCGTACACAAAGTACCCAAATAAAAAATCTATCTCATGACTTTAAACGTGCTTACTAACAAAAATCAGCCCCGTACATAATAATCCCTAACACTTAACTCCCCCTCAGAATCATGACTTAACAGAAGGATATCTGGTTAAGTTGCCTAAGAAGGGAAATATTGCACAAATTATAGAGGAATAATGTTACTATCAGTGCCAGGAAAAGTAATAATCAGGATTATCCTTGAGAGATTAAAAGAGTCCATAGACAAGAAACTGAGAGATGAACAAGCAGGTTTTAGACAAAACAGATCCTGTACAGACCAGATAGCCACTTTGAGAATAATAGTTGAACAAAGTCTGGAATGGAATTCACCACTATACATCGGATTTGTGGACTACGAAAAGGCATTTGACAGTGTAGACAGAGAATCACTTTGGACATTGATGAGGCATTATGGAGTTCCCCTGAAGATCATTAATTTAATAAAGAAAACATATGAAGACATGACATGCAGAGTTCTTCGCGAAGGACAGCTTACAGAACCGTTTGGGATAAGAACAGGAGTGCGACAGGGATGCCTCTTGTCTCCATTTCTTTCCTTACTAGCAATAGGCTGGGTTATGAGATCATCGACAACACACAACAGAAATGGAATCCAGTGAACTCTGACTAAGCAGTTGGATGATCTGGAATTTGCTGATGACTTGGCTCTTCTGTCCCATAACCGTAATCAGATGCAAGAGAAAATGAAAATTCTCGATGAGAGGTCACAACAAGTGGGCCTGAAAATACACAGGGAAAAGACAAAGATTATGAGAATAAATGCAAGAAATGATAACACGGTTGAACTTGAAGAAACACCACTAAATGATGTAGAATCGTACACATATCTTCGTAGTAATATAGACAAAGTTGGAGAGACAGACAATGATATCAAAATAAGAATACAAAAAGCAAGAGGCGCTTTCATTGCACTGGAAAACATATGGAGGTCAAGAGAAATCAAGTTCAACATGAAAATAAGAATCTTCAACTCAAAAGTCAAGTCAGTCCTATTGTATGGCTCTGAGACATGGAGAGCAACACAAACAACAACTAAAAAGCTAGACTTTTATTAACGGGTGCTTGCGTAGAATAGAAGGACTGAAATCGTATGACAAAGTCACAAATGTGGAATTGATGACAAGAACCAGACAAGTGCCAGTGGAACAAGAGCTGAGACGAAGACGCTGGCGATGGATAGGACACACACTGAGGAAACCTGTTGATAGCATTACAAGGCAGTCCTTGTTCTGGAATCCACAGGGAAAGAGAGGAAGAGTTAGACCAAAAACACATGGAGAAGAGAGCTGGATATAGAGGTGAAAATGATGAGGAAAACATGGAAAGAACTTGAGCGGATGGCACGGGACAGGACGACTTTGCATGTGTTTGTTGAAGGCCTATGCTCCTCGGGGAGGTAAAGGGTATTGAGTGACATAAGACAGAAAATGATTTCTCACCCCTCTTGCAGGGAGGCATGTGACGCAATTCAGAGTAGGCCGAAAGGAGTACCGGTTGCGTACTCACCTTTTTTTTTCCTATGAAAATATCAAAATTTGGCTCCTAGAATATTCATACGCCGAAAGCACATCAGGGAAACTGCACAGAATTGAGGGGCTACAAGATTAATATCCTGTTACTATTTAAAACAAAACGGTAGGGAGTAGAAATGAAGAAACTAATCACATGAGAAATGGTGCTGCCCTCAGGACCGGAAAAAGAAAGCTCACGCTATAGAGGGGGTGGCTCTACGGCTGTCAACGGAAGCACATACAACCCTCTTTGAATGGAAAGCAATGGGACTCAGAACAATGTCTGCATGTCTTGTCTTTGATCCATAATCACCGAGCGTAAGCTCTTGGCGATCACATATCAACAACATTCGAAACCGCGAAAAGGAAATAAATATAAACACATCAAATGTTGTGTACCAATAAACGACAAAGAAGAATTTGTGAAAAAAATGTTTGTACACAGATTACAAAATATCATGGATAGAGAAAGATAAGAAAAGAGATCACAGTTTTGACGGGTGCCTAAATAAAAAAAAT
Organism: Oreohelix idahoensis; assembly: GCA_024509875.1. Lineage (NCBI taxonomy): Eukaryota > Metazoa > Mollusca > Gastropoda > Stylommatophora > Oreohelicidae > Oreohelix > Oreohelix idahoensis. The sequence continues at coordinate 610,314 of JAMPIV010005706.1, read as the reverse complement.
AGGAACATACAGTAGCAACATGAATATCACCAAACGCAGGACAGATGATCATATTGATCATTAATGCATAAACAAGAGGTTTAGATCATCCTTACATGGTGTAAAAGTACGTAGAGGAGCAGGTTCTGATGTCAAGATATATGTATGATTCTATATTTTGTAGGGGTTTTCTTTAAATGCAATGCAGTCACTGTTTGCTACATGTATTCTCATTATCGGTGTCTTTTCTCTGTGTATTTTCAGACTTAGCTGCTGTGACCTCTCATCAAGTAGGGCATATTTTTATTTTGCCCTGCATTTGGTGAAAGTTGTGGGACAAAAGAGCCAGGCCATCGGCAAAATCTAGATCATCAAGCTGTTTTTTTTCCCTCAGAGTCCACTGAATTCAAATTTCTGTTGACTGATGTCGTTGTTTTCACAACCCAAGAGAAATGTCCCGGTCAACCCCTGACGGGTTATAATTCGGATACATTATATATTGTTTCCAATTCCAAAGAATATTATAAATTGTCGCACTCCAGTTCATAAGAAACGATTCTGCATGTTGCCTTATCAGATTCCAAAGTGATTCTCTGTGAAATGCCTTTTAAGCGTCCACCTAATGCAATGTACAGCGATAACCTTTTCTTTTTTTAATGTGCCAGCGTGACAGTCCAGCGACCATATAGACCTAGATTTGTTTATTCTCCAGACTAAGTTTCATTTCATAGATTTTTCAATGGTTTGTGTTGCAGTGGTTCGAAAGGCTATACGCGTCAAATGTAGACTCCCACTACTTTGTAGAGGAGAGTGAAAACCTCAGTTACCAGGTTCTCTGATTAACCCCGCTGTTCTTTTGCAGCTTGCTATTTGTCATTACCACCACCATAATATGTACAATGTTAAATGGACAACACAACTTCTTGACATCACACCAAGTTCGCTAGATGATATATCAACTACTTGTACATATGCAGACGTTTTCTTATGTTTATTGAGGAAGATCCCAGAACACAGCGTTGGTTCGAAAGAAAATATAAAATAGCATCTCAAAAATTATAGAGTGTTCATAGTCGTCTTCCTAGAGGCTGGAATACATTCTTGTTGTTGTTGTTTTGATGAGTTGATGGGTGGAGATCGGGCACTGAGCATCTGATCATTGTTGCCTTTTCTCGTTCCATCTTGGTCTACCCTGTTCAACCTGAAAGTTGGTTATAATTGGGGTATTTAGTGTAATTTAATTTACTAATTTTGTTTTCAATTTAAATAACTGTTGCCTTTTGCAGCTGCTGATTTTTATTTATATTAGTATTTGTCAATTTTATTTTCTCTTTTGTATTGTTTCTAGATAACTATTGTCCTTTACACTTGGTTTTAATTTGTATTAGTATTTGTTCTTTTTGAGTTGTTGTCCCTTTTTTTTAATACCTTGTCTTTCCTTGTCCTATGAGTAGTTATTTTTTGTTAATGCTTTGTTAGTTCTTGCTGCTTAATTTCTATTTAGTTGGATGATTTTCCTGAAGTTCTAACCTTATATTTTTTCCTTTGTTTTATGTATATATCTTTTAAGTATTGATTGGGCATCTCTTGGGGCATCTATACTTAAAACCTTATCACCTGTTAAGTCTATATTGTGATTTCTGTAGTAAGTTTTTAATTCAAGCCTTTGTTGTTCATACTTTTTACAGTGGATCAGGTAGTGGTCTATGTCATTCTCTTCCTGACATTCTTGGCAGTGTGGTTCTTCTTCCATGAAGTATGCTGCACCGAGTCGGAGACGCCACAGTTTTTTGTTCGATGGTATCTTTAATTCTTCTCTGACCTGGCATGTCCTCGTTGGTTCTTTCAGCAGTTTGAACGCGTGTCTGCCCTTTCTACTTTCCTTCCATGTTGTCTTCCATTCCTCGTTTATAGTTTCCTTCACTTGGCTCTTGATCTCTGACCTCCCCAGTCCTGCTTTTATATTGTTTTTACTTGTTCTTCCCTTCTTGGCGTTCTGGTCTGCCAACTCGTTGCCAGCTATACCTATGTGTGCTGGAACCCACACTAGCCTCACACTACATCCTCTGTTCTCTAGTGATGTATTAATTGCTAGAATTTCTTCCTTTATGTCTGGCCGGCTACATTTACCTGGGTGTTCTAGTGCTTGTAGTGATGATAGTGAGTCTGTAAATATCGTAACAGCTTCTGGTGGGTTATCTTCGATTATTTCTAGACTTTTAAGAATTGCTACCATCTCTGCAGTAAAAATCGATGCCCCTTCCGTTACACTGTAGCTCTTTTTTATTCCCCATTGTGGTATTACAACTCCGGCACCTAGTTGCCCACTATCACCCTTGGATCCATCAGTGTAGACGGTCAGACTTTGTTTAGTTAGTTGCTCTATGAACTTTCTACTTATCATTTTGGCTTCCTTATCTTCTATGTTTTGTTTGATCTTTTCAGTAAGTGAGTAGTCTATGATTGGTGTTTTTAGTTCCCATGGTGGTATTTTGCTTCTGTATTTATTACTATTTTCAATTGTGTTTGATAGTTCTTTGAACTGCATTAGGTCTTCTATAGTTCTCCACCCTGTTGGATATCTATCTTTATTTAAGGGGACGTCCCATACACTTGGATGGTTTTTGACAAATGCTTTATGTGCTGGGTGGGTCATTTCTTGTGCTACTTTACTCCAATAATTTAATCTCAGTTCTTTCCGTCTTAGACCAAGGGGAGGTATGCCGAGAGCTACTTCTAGAGCTTCTACTGGTGTCGATATAAATGCACCTGTAATGGTTCTCATGGCTGCATTTTGAATCCTGTCCAGTTTTGCTTTGTTAGAAGCTGCCGCTGAGTCATAGACTATGCTGGCATAATCCAGTTTCCCCCTGATGAAGGATTTGTAGAACATAAGCATTATTTTATTGCTGGCCCCCCATCCATTACCTTTTACAATCCTTAGTATATTTAGGGGTCCCCTACAGCTTTCTACCAAATTGTCTATATGTTTATTATAATTTAGTTGTTTATCTAAAGTTATGCCCAGAAATCTTGTTGTTGAGGAGGTACATATTTTCTGTCCTTTAATGGTTATATTGATTTTGTTATTTTTTTTTAAATTTCCTTTGCTGAAAATCATACCTACTGTTTTGTTTACATTAATTTGGAAGCCCCAACTTTTCATCCACTCTGAAACTTTGTCTATTTGATTTTGAAGTTTTTTGTAAACATGGTCCACGTTTTTTCCAGATCGCCAAATGGCACAGTCATCTGCAAATTGTGATACTACATTCTTTATGTCATTAAATTCATCTGCTAAATCATTTACAGCTATAGTGAAAATTGAAGGAGAAATCACTGATCCTTGAGGAATCCCATTCTGTTGTTCATATATTTCTGACCTATCATTATTCACCTGTACAGCAAAGTACCTGTCCTGTAAAAAGTTTTCTAGATACCTATAGGTTTTACCAGTAATGCCAATCTTTTTCATTTTGTAAAGAGCTCCATCTCGCCAGCATTCATCATATGCCCTGGCTACATCTAGAAAGACTGCCACTGTTTTCTCTTTCCTCTTGAACCCTAGCTTTACATCATGTTCTAATCTTACAAGCTGGTCTACTGTACTTCTGTCTGCTCTAAACCCTGACTGGTTTGGGCTATATAACTGGTTTTTTTCTAGGTAGAATTTAACTCTTTTATTCACAACAGTTTCCAGTATTTTACCTAGTTGTGATGTTAAGGAGATAGGCCTATATGAACTTACATCATGGGCTTCCTTATTGGGTTTTAGAATGGGTACTATCATAGCTACTTTCCATGCTTTTGGTATCTTTCCTAAGTTCCAGATTTTGTTATAAAGTGAAGTTATTATGTTTATAGTTCTTTTGGGTACTTTCTTAAGGATTTCATAACTAAGTATATCTTGCCCTGAGGCAGTATTAGATTTATCTTTTATTGCATTAGTTACTTCTTCCTCTGTTATATCAGCATCTAAATAGTTTGTTTCATCTATCTGGTCTGGTAGTTCTTTTAAAAACTGTATCCTAAGTCTTTCTCTTCTCTCATTTTCTTCCTGTCCAAGGCTACTTTTTGCACTGACTTTATAGAAATACTCGGCAAGGGCATTAGCTTTTTCTTTATCTGTTTCTGCTCTCTTTGGTAGTTTGATTGTTGGCATTATTGTTTTCTTATTGTTCCCTTTGATTGCCTTAAGCTTTTTCCATACTTCTCTAATTTGAGTGCTAGGTTTAAGTGACTGACAAAACTCCTTCCAGTTAGTTTCTTTGGCTTTGAATATTATTCTGTTAGATTCATTCCTAATAAGTTTATACTTATCATAGTTTTCTTCTGTTCTGTTATTTCTATATTTTTGTAAGGCCCTTGTGGAATACATTCGAAGTCGTCAGTCGTTTATATCAAGTCCTAAGTTGCCTGTTTGGTCACGTCATCAAGTATTTATAAAAGCTGGTTGAGAATCACGGAGCTAGCTTCTTGTAAAAAAATCTGTAGTTAACTTTATTGTTCTTTGCTGCAATTCTCATCTGGTTAAAGGGGCTTCTATAAGTCGAAAGTTGTAATGGCCCCGTTTCTAAAAATGGTTAGAAGCACTCTTGCTATAATGTTCTCATGAGTAGTGAGTAGCCTAGCATCACACTGAGATTGGTTGAAGCTTTATAAAGTCAATGGTCGAAACGAAAGAATATCATTATAAAGTCTCTTGACGAAACGAAAGTTACTTTCTCCGATCTCACGTGGTCACTACTAGTTAGAACTTAACAGTTAGTTACCTCAATACGCTACGAGCCTCACCAAGGCTGCTGTAGGTAGTGCTGGACGTTTCTGCTCCAGAGTACATACGTTTCCTAAATTGTTACTAGAAAAAACCGGGCAACGCCGGGTACTAACAGCATGCTCTAACTACAAGTCAGCACTTCTGTCTGCTGTCTACTTCTACATGGTGGGTTCCGAGCTCTCTGTTTTTGGCTGTCCTAATTCTAGTATTTATACTTTCAATTTGTCCTTGGCACCTGTCTTTCTCTATTGTTCTATGAGAAAATGTCAGGATTTCAAGATTTGTTAACCTGACATCCGTGTGAAATGCTGATCTCAGCACGTATCTTTTAAATCTAATAACTCTTTCTCACGCCCCAATTACACACCAGCATACACTACGTATATTCTCCTTAAAAACAAATACCAAACTACCAATTATTCATATGCAATGTCCCTTTCCCACGCACATGTGTTCATTACTCAAAATTAACATCAAATTCATTTTCCTAAACACCACTTATCCCTATTTACATTTCATTCTCTTCTCTTATTAATAAATAAGCTGTCCGTCCAAATTATATTACTTTGTCTTTGATTTTTTGTGTTATTGTCATAATTATCATTTTCATGTCCACTATTTATAGTTACATCCACGAGATGTCGTCTGCTTACAGTTACATCTCATAAATTCAACAAAACCACTTTCCAAATACATTGTTTTGTTTTTGGGCTGTCAATTCTAGAATAACCTTCACAGTGTGAAAACCATGGTATAAAACTTAAAAGCTGTCACTTAAATTTCCAACAACAATACAAAATGACCTGCACTTAATGCTAACTACAATACCAGTGCTGCTTTGTTTAGTCTAACCAAATTACTTTGATTGACAGTTCACGATCTCCAATTCAACTGGGGGTGAGGCTGACCTTTAGTTTCAGTTTTGCAACTATTAGCAGTGGCGGTTCCAGGGGGTTGTCATTGGATTAGACCAGGGGTCGGCAAACTTTTAGTAGTGTCGTGCCGAAGTAATATTGCAAAGTCACTCAGCGTGCCAACCTAAAACCACCATATTTTTTATATACAACAATTATTGAAACAATTTAAAAATGATCTTGTATTAACATGTTTCCGATACATTAAATAACTATTCTATTCTTTGTAGATTATTCAATATTTTAATATAAATAGGAACAAATATTAATACAAATATTATGTTTTGCAAAATTTAAGTTCTGAACACATTAGTTTGAAATTTTATAATAAAATTGCCATATGTATATTTTGTTAAGACAGAAAGTCCAATAGTTTGAAGAACAAAACAATTAAAAAACCAAACATAAAACACGTTATTAAAATTTTAATATGAGTAATCATTGATTATTATTGAACTGAGTCATTAATCAATTAATGGGACCCGTGTCCTTGCTTCTCCTTGGTTAATTGTTCAATATCAGGTGTGTATTTTGTCAATTTCAGCTTCACATAGGCTTCTGAATGCACAGGTGTTAGGCGACTTCTCTGTGGACTTAAAACAGCTTTCATGTGTGAGAAAATTTGTTCACATGTATAAGTTGACCCAAAAGCCGAAAGTAGAGCAAATGCAACTTTCTTCAAACAGGTGAACGCTTCAGGCAGGGATGTCCAGCAGTTGAGGATGGCAGCTGACTTTTCCAAGCAGCTTCCTTCAAGAGTTTTTCGCAATTCTACAAATTTTATCGTCCATAACTCTGATGCCTTGAATTCGATGTGTTGCATTTCAAAATTGTCAACATCCATCCACTCGAAAAGAGATAGGTCAAATGGGATGTTAGTATGATCAATTAAGTCGGGCTTGATGAGGTAAGAAAACATGGGCCGGTGAATTTTGAAGTCTTGACCTCGTTTAGCAAACTCTCCTTTGAGCGCTTCAACGTACGTATGAAGCTCATCTCTGTTGACAGTAAATCGATTTGAATGAGCCTTTACGTTTGGAAGGTACTTGTATGTGCTAGTGGTAATATCTCTGCAAAATATGACTAATTTTGACGCAAATCCTTTCCAGTGTTTAAAAGATCAAGTATTGTTTGACGCTGCCCTTGTAAACGCAAGTTTAATTCATTCAGATTTGTAGTTATGTCAGCCAGAAACATTAGCTTGCACAGCCAGTCCTCTTCATTCAATTCCGGGAAATGTTGTTCTTTTTCATCAAGAAACACCTTGATTGCTTCTAGATGTCATGGAATATTCTAATCCACATATATAAATTATCAAGTAAATATAAAGCCTAATAAATACATATAATAAATAAAGAGAAGAGCAATGGTAAAGAACAGTGCTGTCACAATGACTGTACTCGAAATCCCCCTTGTTTTATGCTTCGTCTGCAAATTGTAACGCTTTCACGTTGATAGTAAAAGCTTACTGTATTATTACCCGCTTTCTTCAATGAAACGTGTGCTGCATTTCTAAGAAAAACATTGAGAGGCCCTGCGTAATGACCTAAATTAATCCTAACATTAATTATATTACGTTACCAAAACGAACGAACAGATGGACAAAAGGATAAAGAGAGAGGGGAGGGCTGAAAATCAGGAACGCATGCAACACGCTTCGCGCGATACACAAATGCTGCCATCACGCGTGTAAGACTACAAGCACTAACTTTTTTTTCAGACGGACAGTGATAAAATACACTACCCTTTCCCAGAGTTAGGTTTATAAATCATAAAAAAACTCTTATTAGAAAAGATAACATTAGATGGGTTTACGGTTGAAAACATAACAGTACCCAGACAGCACATCTTCGAAACAGGAGGTAGAAGAAATTGCATATTTTGAATGCAGCCACGTAGCTCCTTTAAATTTGTATTTTTGGGTTCCTTAGGGCTTGCTGACAAATAATATGTAAAACGTTACGCAAATAGTCCAGGAATTAATAAATTATACCCAAAATAAAATATTGGGGGTGCCTGACAGCATAAAATCATTTCTGCTCATAAGATTTTTTTTTAAAGTGTTTGAAAAAAATTTACGTTACAGAAATAGCCTACCATGTAAACTCCAAATTGATTGGAGCGCAACAAATGAAAGCCTAACCACGATTGGTCGGGCTATAAATACTATCTTGGTTGTTAGGGGAAACGGGGAAAGGTAACATTTTTTCAAACACTTGTCGAAACGGGGCTCATTGGTCAGACTCGCTGATATACACACTTGGGAGCGTTAGTTCGAAACCACTTGTTTAAATAAGATTGATAAAGCATCAGTGCGTTGAAGCCAGCTTATATTTGGCTAAATAAAAGCCTGGAAGATAAGCAGATGGGAATTTGTGCCAGTTTGTGCCAGAATTCATTGCTAATCAACGTATCTGTGTTTATTCGTATGAATTGTGGTAAGCTTGAACCATTCAATATCTTTTAATGAAAATTGAATGTGAATTGTTGATTTATGCCTGTATATATATGTGTAGTTCAGTGGCCAACGTGAGGTAAAGCCTGTAATGCTCCAGCCTGAACAGAGGGTGGCGGAGAGAAGTAAAACGGCATGGAATGGCCAAACAGTACACTGACACCTGGATGATTGAATAGAAAGAAATAATGCTGGAATTGCAGAGGCGTAGTAACCATTAAGAAGGGTAATACTGGAATAAAGTATTTCAAATGAAGCTGACAGTTGGCCTAATGCTCTGAACTCAATGTTTGTGCTGTGTTGTGATCAGTGTAACAAGAGAGTTTAAGTTAGTTATGAAGTAGAAGGTACATCCTTCTTGATTTCAGGGACAGTGGTCTTGATGGTACTGAGCAGCACCTAGTCAGAGCTTTGCTGAATCCAGTGTCGGACAGCATACTCCTTGGTCCTTTTAGCTATCAGTGAGGTGTCTCCAGAGCCCAGAGGAGAATTCGAGCAGAGGAGTCCTTTCCTGCCGCCATCACGCCAGATAAGCTAACTTGGCCAGCTGAGCTCAACATTATGTCCCCTCATCTTGAACTGACTTTGTAAAATTAACATTAAGAGGGGAATTTACTTGTCTTAAAATCAGGAACTGTGAACATCTCCAATACTAGTCCCTAAAGACAAACTATTGAAGTCATGATGACAAATACCAACAGAGCTTGAACAAAACAAAACCAGTATTACCTCATTTTACTACTACACAACTGACACACATAGAACATTTGTAATAATATATGTCACTACAATATTCATATTAAATACATTCTGTACATAACTTGTAATTTAAATTGATTGTGATTCCTGGTTCCCTTGTAGTTGAATCAGGACACATATTCATTCATGCCAGTAATGAATACATATTGTTATTTGAAAAGTTACGAGTGACTTCTTTAAGATATTCTCATAGAGTGTTATATGTATGTGAGTGTCACAGTGTTGTTAAGAGTAGTGGATTAAATTAAATTGTTTATCTGTCTGTTGTTGTGACTTACACTTCATCATACACATACCCTAGACACATAACGTAGTCATCACACTATTCCAGAATAATTCTGACTGAGATATATAGATATGTGGTAGCAAGTAAGGTGATATATAATACACTACTCTTATTAGATATATATACCTTCACAGCTGATCTCAGTCAGTACACTAAGTCCCCTATAAATATTTATAACATCCCACTTCACCACATATATTGGGGTCTCGCTCTTGGGATTTTGAATCTTTCCCTATTAAAAATATTGGGGGTAATTCACTTCAGGGAATATAAGAATTAAAAGGTATCCTTGGGTGGAATTAAATAAGGTTGAGCTCACGGTGCCTGTGTTGTCCATTAGAGATTGAATTGTTGGTTAGACATTGTATAAATTTACATAATAGACAATGGCGGACCTGGCCAAATTTCGATCTGCTGCGGTTCAGACTGCAAAAGAGTTAGGATTAGATGGGCAAGTTATGGTTGCCTATGTTACTACGGAATGTGACAAATTTATTGAACGCGAAGAAAGAAGGTTTGAAGCCGAAAGAAAGTTAGAGGCTGACAGGGAAATTAAGAAGTTACAATTTGAAGCTGAGGCTGAGACTAAGAGGTTGCAAGCTGAGGCTGAGACTAAGAGGTTGCAGATTGAGGCTGACAAAGAGGCTAAAGCATTGGAAGCCGAGGAAAGAAGGCAGGCTGCAGAAAGGGAAGAGAAGAAATTAGCTGCAGAAAGGGAAGAGAAGAAATTAGCTGCAGAAAGGGAAGAGAAGAGATTAGCTGCAGAGAGGGAAGCAGAAAAGGAGGAGAAAAGATTACAAAGGGAACATGAATTACGACTAAGGGAGTTTGAGTTTCAAGGCCATGTTCCTGAAAATGGTGCCAGTCCCTTTGCCTCTGATGCTACGGTTACTCAGGGAGCCTCAACCTCAGCTATGAACTTTCATTTAGATCATTTTGTTGAGAAAGACGATGATATTGAGAGCTATATAAATAGATATGAACTATTAGCTACCACGTATGGGTTAGAGAGAGAAAGGTGGAGCTTAAAGTTATCTCAGGGACTTCGTGGGGCAGCTTATGAAGTTTTTGCAAAAATGAGCAGAGGTGATCAGGAAAATTATGACATGCTAAAGCAGGCTCTTTTGTTAAGGTATGAAAAGAA